>JBAOKB010000185.1:0-496946 GCA_037044905.1 Hortaea werneckii | reverse complement strand
TGGAGCCCAATCACCACCCTCCGCTGTACCTCCTCACATGCGCTCGCAAACTGCACTTCAAGACCAGACCCTTTCCTCGGATGACTCTCAAGGTTCCAAGAAGATGAGCATGGAAGAATGGAAAGCAGCGGAGAAAGCGAGGATGCAAAAGATGGCCGTGACACCGGTCTTGGCCCAAGACAACGCCTTTCCAACATTTCCAAATTCCAGACCGCCCAATACCAAAGACGGCGACCGACGACCTGGAACCTCAGGCAGTGACAGACCGCGAGATGGGCGTGGCAGTGAAGACAGAGTGCGAGGATCGGCAAATAGCACTCCAAGAGGTTCAGAGGAGCAATCTAGGAGACGCGAAAAGAGTCGACCAAGACCGACTGCCGACAGAGGCCAGGACTATAGCAACATGGTCCGGCAAGGCCATGACAGAGTCGTTCACCGGGAAATGCCGAGTATCGACCAAGTTGCGCTTCCCATGGGCAGGTGAACCACCCCTATCGTCCACCTCAGCCTCAGCCACAGCCATCAGCTTCTGGCCAATCCTTTGCGGAGCGGCACGATAATCAAAGTCGCAACGTCGGCGCGATCCCAGCCAAGTTCAAGGAGAAAGATCATACATGCGAAGTCCACCCCGGCGAATCAGATGACCCCGCCACAACCGCAGGCGCGCTACCAGACGCCCCAGGCCTACGGTTTTAGTGGCCCATCTAAACATCTGGCTCCAACGAACAATGGGCTCATGCCACAATGATGTTACACAGCCACAAAGGACGATGAGTCCACCTGCTCAAGCACCGGGAACCCCGTCTCGTCCGACATCAACAGCAGCAGAGGCCAGGGACAGCAAAGGGGAGTTTTAATCTTCAGCCTTTGGACACAATTGGTGCCAAGTTGGAGTCGAGGCAGCCTTATACAGCACAGCAGCCACTTAGTCCTGGGCGGGATACCGCCAAGGCCTGCGACGGCTGCAAACGACTCAAGATCTCAACATGCCACACCAATCTCGCAACATTCGTACTCTCGTACCCTTGGCGAGGAAGGAGGAGAGGTGCCGATGTCTTGGAGTGAACAGCAACGCCAATGGCCCATGCAGCCATCGAACAAGCGCGAAACTTTGGCCAATCTCTACGATGAGTATGGCGCCAGCGACCCCATGCCAGAAGGTCATTCGGGCAGCCTGCCCAAAACACGCGAAGAGGAAATTGAAGCGGAGATGCCAGACTTTGACAGCCCAGCACCTCATGGAGCGTCTGCTTTCAACAAGCGCAATACAATGGACCGCGACTTCGCTCAAGCGTCTGACACTACGAGCCCTGCACCCGCTGTACCCGCGTTGCCGTCTCAGCCGTCGGCTTACCAGAACCCCAAGTTAAGACCATATCAGCAGGCTTCACAGACATACAAGAACTTTGCGGCAGCGAGACCGAATGACGCCGACAGAGAGCAGAACAGTGTCGTCCAAGACACCGGATTTGATTTTGGCCTTGATCCTGGACCACCTGAAGACGCGCAGGAGCATTATAGCACCAATCAGCCTTCACAACCCCATTCGCAAAGGTATGGCCAGGATGTGAGATATCAACAACCATCTGCGCCTCCCATTCAACCACCTCAGCCTCCCTTTGTTCATGACGCGGCAAGAAGCAGATCCATGGATGACGGAAGTGATAGACCGATACCATATCGTCAAGCTCCGCCAAACTCTCGACAGATGCCGTATCAAGTAAATCCTTCCGCGCCTGGAAGAGGCCCGATGCCACCTCCGCACCGGCCAGGTGCAATGGTATCGAACCAACCTGTGTATTCCGATCCCGGGGCGCATCAGAATCGGGGTGGCAGCGCTCCTCCCATGCGACCCGGTGTGCAAAGCCCACCCAACCGTCCTCCCGTAGGTGGTGCTGCTTTGACCCAGCTGAACTCTGCACCGAGCGGGCAGCAGCCTCACGACAAACCTGACTCGCTGCCGCATCATCCGACACCTTTTAGAGCAGGTCTAGCGCAGCAAGGCGCTCCACAACCATCGAAGCCGCCCCCAGTCCGGCAATATACCGCATCCTCTACCAGTTCAGACCCCACAGCCAGCACGCGCAAGCCCCCGCCACCTGTGCCTGATGGACCAGTCACCCACGCCGAACTTCAACAACTGGACCGTGAAGTCTCCGCCAACCCCAAGAATCCCAAACGAGCCCTTATCTATGCGAAGAAGCTTGCCGAAGCGTCCACAGTGCTTGCGTCTGACGGCGGCCGCGCCGATGCCAAACAGACAGTCAAGAACCGCGAACGCTATGTCAACGATGCACTCAAGCGAATCAAAAAGCTCGTCTCCCAAGGATATCCCGAAGCCCAATTCTACCTTGCAGACTGCTACGGGCAAGGTTCCCTTGGTCTCGTAGTGGATCAGAGAGAAGCTTTCAACCTTTACCAGGCTGCGGCCAAGCAAGGACATCCGCAAGCTGCGTACCGAACGGCAATGTGCTGCGAGCTCGGCGGCGACGAGGGCGGTGGGACAAAGAAAGACGTCCAGAAGGCTGTGCAATGGTACCAGCGCGCTGCAAGACTGGGTGACCCATCAGCTATGTACAAGCTGGGTATCATCTTGCTCAAGGCCTTGCTTGGCCAGCAAAGAAATGTCGGTGAGGCCGTCACATGGCTGAAGCGAGCGAAAGAGGCCGAGTCGGGGAATGCGAGAGTGCTGCATGAGTTGGCCATTGTCCACGATAGTGCCAACCTCGATCCAGAGGTCAGGAACAAGATCGTAGCGGACGACCGCTATGCGCTTGAGCTGTTTCAGGGAGCAGCGAGCTTAGGTCTGAAGACGGCGCAGTTCAGACTAGGCCAAGCGAGCGAGTATGGCAACCTCACGCTCCCCATCGACCAGCGCACATCAATATCATGGTACAGCAAGGCCGCGGCACAAGGCGAGCATAACGCTGAGCTCGCGCTCTCGGGCTGGTACCTGACAGGAGCCGACGGCATCCTACAACAAAGTGACACTGAGGCCTACCTCTGGGCACGTAAAGCCGCGACCTCCGAACCGCCGCTGCCGAAGGCGATGTTTGCTATGGGCTATTACTCCGAGCAAGGCATTGGATGTCCGGCGAGCAACGAGGAGGCGAAGAAATGGTACGGGCGGGCAGCGAGTAAGTCTAACATGCAGTCATTTTACCTTGATTGCTTAGAGAAGAAATGATGAATGCTGACTTTTTACCTCAAGCATATCGGTTCCCGAAAGCACTCGAACGGCTTGAAGAGCTGAAAAAGAATGGGAAGGCTAAGCCGGCGCCTTCGAATGGGAAGTTGACGAGGAATCAGAAGAAGGACGAGGATAATTGCGTGATTATGTGAGACCTTTCAGGTGGTGTCTCTTTTAAGAATTGATTGTTCATGAAGATACCCATATGGATAGCCGCGGTTGTACACCAGTTTCGAGTATGAGGCGTTTCGTCTTCATGACAATTCTGCTCTGACATGCGGGCGTTTTGCACCCATGCCTTTCCCCTATGCGTTCCCTCTGACATGCACCATGTCAGATGTGCGGTCAGAGTGATCCTCGAGCCTTGATCTCCAACCTAGGACCAATCAATTTTGGGAGAGCTCTACGTGCACGTAGCGATGTTGCAGCTATCTGAATGCAGAAACTCATTCTTGCCGTATTGATGGCTTGAGCAATGACTATAGCAACATGGGAAGGACGGCGCACTTAACGGGGCGCATACTGTAACAATCACAATTAATCACAATTTATTCCCAAAACCTGGTTTCGGAGAAGAGTGCTCGTGTAAAAACAGCTGCGCCAATAGCAAGAGGATCGATATTGGCTCGTGCGTACCTCGGCGAGCCACTCGATCAACCCTCATGTGGCGCAACTGAGCGGTCATGATGACGATTGTGCCTATGGCGAAATCGAGGGTCACATGCCTCCAGGACAACGCTACCACACTTCCAGAATGCCCCATACGGCGATACGCCATGTCCATCGCAAGATCGCCATACGTTGTGCACTTGCGTATGCTTCGACTCCAGCCAATCCAGAGCGGCCTAGACGCTGCATGGCGGTGCAGCACAGCATCTGGTATACTACCATACGTAGGTATGGTCAGCTGGACACCTTCATAATGTGACGTCGGCTCGACACCATACAGGAAGTGGGAGGACCAGCCACATGCAAGGCTGGACCCCTCTCTTGAAAGTGCCCCGCTATCTCACTGCGTTTGGTTTATATAGCTCGTGTCTGTTGCACTTTGCATATAAAAAGTAGCAATTCACCTTCCACGCTTTTGAGAACGAGAACGAATACACATCCATAACACCAAGTCCAACCACCAACCACTCAAACCGTTCAAGATGACTGACAACCTCCGTCAAGGTACGTCAATCCCCTTCGCGCATGTCATCCTCACAGACATGAGAGGAGAAAGCTGACACGAAACCCCCAGGCGCCGGCGACAAGCTCGCATCCAACCTGAAGCCCGACAGCGAGAAGTCGACTTTGGAGAAGGGCCAGGACCAAGTCAAGAGCACGGCCGACAGCCTCGCGGGCCAGGCTCAGCCTGAAGACCAGAAGTCCTACACCCAGCAGGCCACGGACGCCATCAGCAATGCGGGCCAGCAAGTATCAGACACGCTTGGTCTGAGCGGCGGAAGTGAGTAGAAATGCCATGATGCTTCAGATCCCTCCCTTGCAGAAGAGCCAGGGTAGGAAAAAAGAGTTGTGCTGATCATTTTTACTGTTCCAGAGAAGTAAGAAGGTCGTCAGAAGGAGACCGCCATCGCGAATAGGCCAATTGTTTTCCGGGATCGGAAAGGGATGGACCTGGAATGATGAGCGAGGGACGAGAGATGGCGCTTTTATGATTGACACTTTGCGGTCAAGATGAATGCTTCAAGGAAGCCAATTGGTTTCATCTTAGCAGCAGCATAGCGAAATAATATTGTTCTCCTCTTGTGTTGACTGTTCTCATCATTAATATCACTGCCTTCCAGAGACATCGGTGTTTATTGTCGGTTCGTTCTGTCGGCCCGGAGTCCCGCGATAAAGTTCCTGGTGGGGCATGGGTGAAGTTAGCTGGGTCGTTTGAACTTGCCTCGGACTTGGTTTACAAAACCTGTTGTTTCGGAAGTGAAGATGAATGGTCCCAAAACTTACAACTTCTTCCTGTGTTATTTGATGAAATGATGGCGTGTTGCTATGGGCAGCTTCCGTGTGCTTTTGAAAGGCACACTAGAAATTTAGGCAAGCATTATGACCCTACTGTATCTCGCGCATGTGAGGGGTAGGTAGGGTGTCCTACCAACCGGTTATTCTACTAGTACCTAAACGCGACTCTCTAGCTGCTGCCAAGTCACGCAACATGACTTCAAACTTTCACGTAGCCCTGTCCCATTAAACATCTTCTTCTTAAAACAACAACACCTCGGGATAGGGGGCGGAGAGCGCTCCGCCCCATTATTGTTGTTGTGGATGATAGAGTGTCGCGAGTATCGGCTATCTGCATCGTATGGTACATACGGCAGATGGATTCGGGTCTACATCTTCGGATGGTTGCGAGACGCCAGCACAACTTAATGCCATACGATCTTCGATTTCAACGCCCAGACAACCCTGCAATGTCCTTCCTGTGTGATGCGAGTAGGAAGGAGCAGAGGAATGGGTGAAAGAGGGGCGGGAGGGGAAAAAAAGGAAAGGAAAAAGAAAAAGACCAAGCCAGGAATCATTGCATGATGCTAGGAAATGGCGTGGGGCACCGAAGCTTGGAACCTAGAGAAGCAAACATGATCTGCTTTGGCGAGCCCGGGCGTCGAGAGGGTATATTTCATCTTGCTACTGAAACGGCGGGCTCCCCTACTGTGATTCCGCCTCACCAGTCCCAATCAGACAGTCTATCCGAGCGATCTAGCCGACCCAAACAAACTTCACGTCGTGTAACGCAGTTTGCTGCAAGACGATGGATGGATCTGTTTTTTAAGCCGCGACTATGCCTGTATAGCTGTGCCACATCCCACGCCTGCATGGAGAAGATTAATGGTAACTGTATACATGACTTCCGTACCTTCCGCCGCTCACATATTGCAGTCAAAGCGCGGGAGTTGGGCGCGGTACGATGTACGGGTCCCAACTCCAGGGTGTCAGGTTGTGTCCTTCCCACCTGGAGTAGTGGCGGTGCACCGCCCGATTCCGCCGGCTCCCCCTGGTCGATCTTGGCGTCGAGGCTAGGCTAACTCTCAGGTCATGTAGTCCAAAGAAGTGGATTTCGCACCTCGACACGGTGGTTTTGTAATACGCAAAGCTGCAAAGCATGGCTTTTCCAAAATGCTAGCGGAGGACGATGGCAGACTGCATCGCAGGTTGCCATTGATCGTAAGTCGTAGATTCCCGGGAAGCGATCGCTAATGTGTAGATCATTGATGCAGCATACGTCTGTCGAAATCAATGCGTCAATGTGATGCATCGACTGAACATTCCTGCACTTTGCTCTTCTGGGAAAGCATTCCCGCCTTTTGTAGTCAAGGCATCACACGCCCGGCTGCCGGAACCAATCAATCTTGATGTCTTCATACCGGTTGATTGCTCTGTTGTCGCCGTAAAGTGTAGTACATTCAAGCCATGAATGCCCCCGAGTGCCAGTGAACCCCCCAAAATATAGCGTCGCGGACAGAAATCGCGATCGTTATTGTCTCTGATACCTACCGACGTATCGTCCTGGCTCTTCCTGTGTAGGTCCATAGCGGGGAGGCATTGCCATCCAGTTACCAGGATATGTTTGGTTGGTTGGTATCGTTGCATTATGATCAGGCGGTCCTTGGTGGAAGGCATATGGATGAGGCGTTGGAATAGACTGGGGCGGCGGGCCCACGGGCGTAGAAAAGGGAGCGGGCTCTTGTAACATCATCGTCGGATTGGAGAACTCTAGAGGAGGCGGAGGGTATCGCATTGAGGGCGGGGGTGCAGAATAAGCCGAAGCAAAAGATGGATCGTTTGGCTGGATATTATCGACATTCCCATAGGAGGTTGATCGTAATGGAGACTGCTGCGGTGCCCAGACCGAGTCACTTCGTGGTTCGTTAAAAGCGAAAGGAGACATAGCTTGTGGACTCTGGGAGACAGGCGGGACGTTCATAGGGAACGGCGCGTAGTCTCCTGTAGGTCCTTGCTGTCCGTAGCTCCATATGTGCTTTGGCACGTGTCCGCCAGGTGCTGGCACCATAGGCTCTTCGTGATTGAATGTATCGTGCGTGCCCCAGCTGGGTTGGGCCTGATCAGGCCCACCATATCCAAATTGCGGGTGAGCAAAGCTTGGATGGGCTGCTATGCGAGCGCGTCAGTTGAAAAATCGGTATCTTGACAATCGATTTTACACCTTACCTTGCCCAGTCATCGCGTTCCCAGCTTCAACGGGGAATTGCTGGAAATCGCTTGGAGCGTTAGATGGCAGCGACGGAAAAGGTCGTACTTTACGTGGATCTTCGAAACCTCTCTCCGTGCCACTCTTTGGCGACGTAGAGGAAACGACAGATGATGGCGCCGAACCATTGTCAGGCTTGGTACGGCAGTCTGATTTGCCTTCGATTGCACTTTGTTGATCCACTGGATAGAACACGCATTCCTTTTTGAGTCGAATGCAATTTTGACAGCGTGAATGCGCGTCGTCCTCGGCGAGCAGACACCGTATCTTTCTTCGTCGACAGTGAGCTGGAATGGTCAGCGATCAATCTGGACGCGTTGCACCGCGTAATTCCAAGAAACAAAAACACGGCTCGGTCGGGTCCACTTACCGCATGCAATGGAGATTCGTTGATATCCGAGCTTATTGCGCTTTTTGTCGTCCGTGTCTGACATGGCGGAAAGACCACCCAGCTGGGGCGTTGAGACAGACCTGGGCAACTGCTTTGAGGGCTTCGTTGTGGTTGGCTTGCGCTTCTTGGGGTTAGATAATGATGCTGATGGCGTCTCCGACGTAAGGATAGCGTTGGTGCCCGATGGACCAGTTGCAGCTGATGGTGCAGCTGAGGTTGTACCGCTGTAGCCTGGCAGGTAGGTAGCTTGGTTGTAGGACATTACCCCTTGGTCCCAAGCACTTGGCTGGCGGCAATGTAGGTGACTGTGGCGGCGCTGGAAGCGTGATCGAATGGCCTTGCCAGCAAAGATGGCGCCAAAATTGTGGCGCGTAGGGAATCACCACGGCCGTCTATGCAATGGCGCACGGCAGAGATGTCCTCGCGTGCTGTGGGCTTGATTGAAGTCGATGGCAACAAGCCACAAAGAACGTGTAACCCGTAGAGGAGCAAGGCCTCAACTAGTGTAAAGTCTCTGACCAACGAGGCTGACCGGCCTATCGGTACTCGCTATGTAAAAAAAGAATGCAGAGGAGTCGGCGGGCGTTCGCGAAAGGGAGAAGGATGAGTGATCGACCAATAGCAGCTAGCGGGAGCTTTGCATGAGTGCGAAAGGTGAAGAAGCAACAACAATAATAATTAATGGATGCATGCACCGGTCAGAAGTGATAGCAGGGCCAAACGGGGCCTTAGTGCACACGCCTGTCACCAACGGGGACTCCGACGACAAATCGGTCCAGCCTATAGAGGGCAGTGATCCACATAGAAGAGCGATTGCGGAGATCATGGTGCCAATGGCAGCAAGAGCGTAATAACCTTTAAGAATGATGTTGACTACTTTGGGATACGCAACTTTCGAGGTTCCCGGTCCCGAGGCAGACGAGGGACTACTAGATTTCGTGTGATGAGTGGCAGCAGAGTTACAACTTTGGATAAATGCGCTAAAGTCTTCCGGACAGGGTACCGTAGCGTGCGCCAGGGCCTAAATGGAGCAACTGTTGAACCAGGATGCGACCTGGGCCACATGGGGGTGCTAGGGCTCTTTGAGCTCCACGAGGATGCTTAACCGAATTTTTGCATCAACAAAGGTGCGCTACTACATCCTGGCCAGCAGATCGCTTAGAGTGTGGCCGCGGGGAGGGGTGCTTGGACGGTGTTTCGCCACACTATTGCGTACGCGTAGAAGTGGCTTGATACCGTTACCGTCCAATCATCCGTCCGTCTCGACATGCCCAGGCAGCATCATCAATATCATCATCCACAACGTCCCTGCGGCGGACGGTGTGGCAGCCAGCAATAATTAGATAAGGTGAATGGTGGAGACGGCGAAGAAAGGCCCAACTTTGAGAGGGTTTAGGGCGGACAGACAAGCGCCGGGGCGGCGGGAGGGCCAGATCCTCGCCGGTATCCGAACGCCATGTGGCACAGTGGGTGGGCCTGCGATGCGACCGGTGGCTTGGCACATCTATGATACTCTAGCCCCTGCGACCGCTGAGGACTTGGAAGGTTCGAAGAGGGCTGTGGGAGTCTAGGAGGAGCTGGCCGGCTCTGGACGTCTGGAAGGAAGCATAGCGTGGATTGAGACGAGCAGAGCGGCCCTAAGCATCTGCTTACCTGGCTCTCTATCGGGCCCAGATCAATCTGCTAGGCTCATCTCCGCGACTCGCTCCCAAGGCGGAGCAAGAGATCCGTAATCTTCTCGTGCCCGCCATCGTGCAGAGATGATATTCTGGTGGCGTATCGCGCATCGCGCAGGGAGCTTAAGCTGGCGGCATTAGGCTTCCGTCCGCGGTGCCCGCAAATTATGCGGCGCAATCATGATATTTGGCAGTAGTCGATGGTAGTGCCGTTCGTTTGTTCGTAGGGCAGTTTCACGCCAGACGTTTGGATGGACGGCGCGTTGGTGGAAAAGGTTCATACCGTGCAAGGCAACACGTCCGATCTGCAGTGTGGCGAGCGCCGTGGCTTGAGCTTGGTCGCTGGCGTCACTACCGACGCTAGAGCGGGCGCCGGTTACGTATGTTCTCTACGGACGTACATGGGTCATCGTCTTCGAAAGCAGAGCCAACCCGGGTGAGATGATGCAGTCCTGTGGTCGCTTGCGGTCGCCCATTGGCGGAGTGGAATCTGCCGTCCTCCTCATCCTGCTGACGGAGGGGATGGGGGAGAGGAGGTACGCTCCAGTCGTCCGGCAGCGCGGAGGAGAAGGACTGCCGTGGAGGGTAGATAGGCTCGATAGGAGGTATTGCCGTTCTGTGTCCGCCGGTGGAATTATTCATCACCGTCATGGTGCACTGTGGTGGTCATGGTCATTCGTGCCACAGGCTGACGCTTGGCAATGCCTGTAAGCACGAGGAACCACGCGACATCTAGGAAAGCCTTTCCGCGGCTCTTCGGAGATCTGAGACAGGTGTGGCGTCTGGAGATTCCCCGGCTGCCCAAGACCCACACCCGGGTAGAGCTCCCTCCCCTTCGACGCATCGACAGGCTACTGTACAGGACGCCGCTCCACCAAGCCACCAAGCGTGAGTCCGCCGACCCCTGCACATCCACATCGCACGATGCGGCGCTGATCATATGATCGTCGTCGTCGCCTGTGGCCTGTGGCCTGCTGCACGAGCACCGTGGTCGTAGTGCGCCCACTGATCAAGGACGCTGCCGACCGACGACCTCCCACGTACCCTAGTCGACATCCCTGTGATCCCTATCGGCACTTGTTGTTGGTAGATTGGCCGCGTACTAGGGTGCTGGTTTATTCCAAACGCGGCAGCCTCTGCGACGCCCTGCCATCTTCGACCCGTGCACCTTCCTAATCCGTGCGCCAACTTCCGACTTCTCTTGAGATGCATCTCATGTGCCCTCGCGAGCTCGTGCCAAGCTACCACCCATTATTCACCATACCGCTAGGCCATCGGTGACAACATCTTCATCTCTGGTCAGCCAATAGCGTCCTTCACACTGACCTGTTGCTCTTTCACGACCACCCGGCAAATGCCCACTTGGAAGCATGAATGGCGCCGACGGTTCTCGCTGCCCTGGAAGCTCGTCGGAATCTGCCGTTCGTATATGTATTCCGTGCTAACGAAGACTTCTCCGTTACGTAGGAGCCAACTGCAAACTTGTGATTACGGGCGACTGCTGCCTGCTATTCGTTCCTACGAACTTGCCCTGTAACCGTTGAGGCTAGCATACTATACCGCTTTGGCAGGTAGCCAACGCCAGAGCCCACATGTTTCAACGCCCCTACCTCATAATCTCGTGTACTGAACGCGCTGAATCATTCGCCGCTTGACATAACAGGAACGTCAAAACACGGCCTAGGGGCTGTAAGCATAGATCGCCTTGATAGATCTCAGGATCAAACAACGGCGGTGAAGGCACCGTGACTGATGCCAACCGTTGTCAAGTTGCTCCAGGCTTGAGCAGTGGCGAAACATTTTCCAGGCTTCTTCATGTCTAATATCCCACCTTTCCCGTCCATGCTAACATCCACCACACCACTGAGCACTGGCAAAGCATGCCAGTAGCGCGATGCAGCTGGCAGGGAGATTGCCGAGAAACAGAATGCCAGTCAGTGTGGTTGGGTAGCTGCAGTGATCTGCCAGTACCGAGATCTAGCAAGCATGTCCAACTTTGGCGACCAATACGAGAATGACAACCCTTGCGCGTAATAACAAGGTGGCTTATTACCATTTATCATCGACCGACTGGATTCGGATGTTCCCATGTTCTGTTTCTGTCGTCCCTCAGCCCTATCGCGTTTGGGCATTTAGGCTCATATTATCCGCCACGTGAGAAAAGAATCGCCTGAAGACCCGGCCAAGAAAACAAGCGAACTGCGAGGCATGATTTTGCCATATGCAGAGCACGCTGTGCGCAAGGTCGCTTCTGGATAAAGTCGCATGGCCTACCAACCTCACCCATCCGCTTGTGCCTGCAGGGCTGCTACCAAAAACAACATCGTTCTCTACGTACGCATGCAGCTATGCTTCCGGATCCTGGCATAGTAGGCACTGACGGACCATGTCCCGACCAATCCTTCTGACAAGGTTGTTCGATGCCATTTCAAGCAATATCAAACGAACCTTCCCCTTGGACCTACACAATCAGAGCGCAGCCACATTCTGTCAACCCATGCGACCATTGGAGCCAGAAGGCACAGATCCGCATATAGAGCGAAGGGAACCAAAAGCGAACGCAGTTCCGGCTTGCTTTTCCGGTATTACAGTGCTTGGTAAACCTGAAAAGCCGTCACTGCCCGTTTTTCTGGAGCACGACTCTTTTGACCGTTGCTCACTAAATCTTGCTCCATGAGTTTTCTCCAAACGCTCGCGACGTGTCCTTTTCCCTCATTCTCCAACGCGTCCTCCCATGAGAGCTCCGTGCTTCAACCATGTAGCGCCAATAAAGATCGTGAGGATTTCGGGAAGAACTTTGAAGACAGATGCAACATGAACAATTAGCAGGTCTTGCCTGGTTCCAACCAATGGGTTGGTATCACCAATCGATACTGGGGTCCATAAACTCACGCTCACAGCCATAAGACATATGCGGGGAGGGGTACTTTCCTCTGAATCTTTCTACTATGATAGGGTAGAGGAGTGGCTTTCTCTCTTTTATTCTGTTTACTTTCATCTTCGCCTACATCCATGATTGAGTCCCAGCTGCCGCTGATTAGATGAACGACCGAAATCATGAATTTCCTCGTTCAGGCGCCCATGGAGCGTTCGTGGCAGTACGCGTTCCCTGATGTTATCCGTTGCATTCAAGGACTTGAAGTCCCCAAAATCTTGACCCTTACCCACAATAACATCGTTCATCGACAAAGCTACGAAGACCTCAATTCATTTCTTTAACCCGCTCCCCTTCTTTCCTTAGACTTTGCATCGTTGTTTTTGATGGAATGCCATAATAGGTTCATCTTGACAAATGGTAGAGAGAGAGAAGAAGGTAATTCCTCGTACGTGAAGTCGTATTGACGCATCCATGGGCCACTGTAGATGGATGTTTTTCATTGCCCCAAAAGGGCATGGATGAGTAAAGCGCAAGCTCGCTGTTATCGTGTCGGAAAAAAACACTGTCGCACCTCCGAAATCCGCGCTCTACACACCTCGAGTTGCGTAGAATCCTATATACCCCTCCCTACCTCTATAAAGCCTCTTTTAAATCTACTATATTTTATAAAATAGATAATTTAGACCTAAAAAATCGATCTAGAATATTATTAAAGCTTAAAAACCTCTTAATAAAAAGATATTAGGGTATAGAAAGGTAGAAGGGAGTCCTAGGACTTTTTTGCTTATATAAACCTCCGAAGCTCCGAAGCTCTAAAGCTACTACGATTCCTTACTCTATACCTTTCTAACCCCTTATTCTTTTTATATAGAACTTTTTTAAAATTTATTACTATCCTAAATTAATTTTTTAGGTATTAAAACCCTATTCTATATAATAGAAAATATATATAAAAGGTTATATAGAAGTAGGAAGGAGTATCTATAAATTCTATATAACTCGAGGTGTATAGAGCGCGGATTTCGGAGGTGCGACAGTGTTTTTTTCCGCAATAATAGCCCCCGGAATGCCGTACCTTCCGTCATTCCGCCCTTCGCGACCAACCCAACTTCGAGTAATGGTAGGTAACTATAAACCGTGACAATTTTCTTGCATCCATAGAGTTACACAGGCCAAGCGAAAGACAACAACCGGGAAACCTCCCGAGTCATGGAGGGGGAAACTCTAAATTTCTCGCTTAGGAATACAAAGCCAAAGATCCACACCCTTCGATTTCGAAGGACCCAAGAAGGAGTGGCCCTTTTTTCTTCGACGGTTGAATACATAGACGTAATAGTCGGCGCCTCTTATAGCTCTCGTTAAGAGTTGCCCGAGGCCCTTGCCGATGAGCCATGCCGCGGAGACCCAGATGTGGCGAAGAAGCATCGTCATCTGAGCAACCTGAGGAAGGGATGCCATGCGGCTTTGTGCAACACGTTCGGGAATCTGTGGCATCATATCGCCGCTGTGGTACAAGTCGCTACGATTCATGGATCCAAACGAAAGAACAATGTAGCCGTCGCATGCAGATGTCGTTCTGCGCCCAGTTCCCGCAGTCGCTGCCCTTCAAAGTAAGGGAAGCCCCTAGTCCAATATGACGAGCAACGACCACGAGTTCTTTGGAGAAAAGAAATGAGATGAGACAAGCCCCGGAATTTGGTTTCAAGTTAAATTGTGGGCTATGCGCGCATTTGTATAAGACTCTACGAGAAGGGTGGGTGGTGATATATGGCAATGCAGTGCCGTTCAAGGGAAAAGGACCACACAAAAGAGAGAGTGAGAGAGGAAAAAACAAAGGAGCCCGCCCAATCCCAGTCCATATCCAAGCCAGACCTCTCTCTCTCTCTCCCCTTCACTATCGCTATCCCCTGCATCAACCTCCCATCTTTGAACGCCGTTATCGATTTTCCCCAAACCAAATCCCCACATCTTGAGAAGATGCTCTAACCAAACCCCTTCCCACCCCGCCATTTCCTTCGCTTCCGATGCGGAAAAATCCCACGACCCCCTCCGATTTCCCCTGAAAGAAACAGAAGAGAGGATACAAAGGAGAAAAGGAAAAAGAAATCCCCAAGATAAACACCCTCGATCGCCATGCAATGAAAAACAGGAAAGATGCCTGCCTGGGACTTTTTCGATGGCCCCTCCTCAAAAGAATAAAAAAAAAAAAAAGACGGCGGATAAGCCTCTGTTGTCTCGTCGAGGTATCCGATCCTCCATCTATCTCTGTCCATCCACGGACCATTCCACCAACCGCCCCCTTCAGCTCAAAAACGACCTGACACACCCCAATCAATCGTCATCCAAAGATCATCTCACCGCCCGCCCCTTCTTCGCCAAAAACGGACTCGGCATATCCTCGCCATGCTCAACGGGATCCCACTTCATAGGACTGCCCAACAGCCCCCTCCCCTCAGCCTCGACATCATTACCCGCCGCCGCTGAAGCAGTAGTAGGAGCCGTACGGCCCTGCGCGAGCTCGAGCAGAGTCCGGCCTTTCACTTTGCTCGGGGATTGGAAACCCTGGGAGGGATTTGAGTTGGGGTTGGCGGCGGCGAGCCGGGTGAGGTTGCCCGCCGTTGCGGACTTGGGGAGGCCATTGTTGGTGGTGGCGCTGGAGGGAGGGGCGGGGGCTTTGCGGGACGGGGTTAGGATTTTGCCGTCGCGGGTCGTGGGGGGGTGATTGCGACGGGGGGAGGCGATGGGGACGTTGGAGCGAGAGGAGGAGGAGGTGGTGGTGGTGGTAGGGGGGTTGTTTTCTTTTTCCCGCTCCGGGCTGGCGGTCAGGTTCTTGCTGCTGCTGTTGTGGCTGCTGCCGCTGGAGGGACGGGGGTTGAAGACGTTGGCGGGCAGGTGGGTGCGTGGTCGTGGGTTGTGGGCCGTCATGTTGACGGGCATGGTCTGTTGACGGCCGAGGGAGGGACGGGATCGCTTGGGCGGGGCGCCGAGGGCTTTGAAGGGGTCGCCGCCGCCGGCCATGCTTGGGAGGGCGTGGTTGCTGGCGCCGCTTGCTGGTCGGCTGGGGCTTTCGGGTTCAGGGAAGCCATCGTCGTCGTCTTCTAGGATGTCGTCTGCGAAGCCGCTGCTCCTCTCGCCAGGCACACTTGGCCTCAGCTTCTGCTCGGCGGCGAGATTGAAGATGTTCTTTCGCATGCCGGCACCGGAGAGACGATCTTGAGCACGACCGTTGCGGCGTGGGCTAAGGCTCAGCCCTTGAAGCGACATTGGGGGGCCGGTATGGGAAGGCATCGGGGACGGATCCGCCATATGAATGTCTCTAGGGCTGTCCGTCCCGTTCTGCTCGAATGGGTAGTTGGCCAATGTCTTTGCACGACCGAAGGGCTGACGTGGCATCCGCTGAGCAGACTTGGTGGGGAGCGGCTTGGTACGCGCAGCGAGCGGTGAGGCATCGTCGTTGACTTCCTCTTCTTCGGGCGGATCGAGGATGGAGACGGATGAGAGCTCTGACGCCAATGTGCTTTCAAGCCCGCCCTCTGGTACCACCGAAGATCCATCCGAGTCCGCCGTCGTAGTCCCCGTCGTCGCAAAGCTCGCTGTGTTCTTGCCTTCGGCACCGGGAGGTGGTGTGTTAGACCTTACGTGGGCCTGCACGTCTGCTTCCTTGCCCAGCCCATGACTGTGTGGCAGGCTCGCCTGGTGGAGCTTCAGCTTCTCGTCCACTTGCTGCTCGACTGCCGCGTCAAACTGCGCTCGCAAGTGCGCTTCGTATTCGGCCTTGTACTGTTCCAAGTGCGCCGCGCTTCTCTTCTCAGCTTCGGCGACGCGCTGGTCAATGGCAAGCGTGGCCTTGGCATGCCATTCCATCTTCGACTTCTCGCCGGCCTCACGTAGACGCTCGACTTCGCGCTGGAGATCGCCGATCTGCTTGAGAGCACTGTTGAGGCGCGACATGGCAGCGTCCCGATCCTGCTGCGCGCGCTCAAGCTGCAGCGTCGTCTCTAAGCGTGCGCGTGAAGCTTTGATCCTCGACCCGTTCAGGAGTTGGGTGGTATCCGGTCTCCGCATCGGATTGACGTTGAGACACCAACTGATCACGTCCGAAAGCTCTTTGGAGTACATATCTGGCAGTGGCTTGATCACGCCTGCCTTGATCCTCCGGTAGAGATCGATTTGACTTCGAGCGTCGAACGGCACCACTCTCGCAGCGAGCTCGTACATGATACACCCCAGACTCCAGATATCGGCATGGTGGCTGTAGCGCTCGTTGGCGCAGATCTCAGGACTCATGTAGTATGGCGTGCCCACGTATGTGCACGTCATATCGTTCTGCTGGATGATCTTGCTCAGACCAAAGTCGCCGAGCTTGACTGCGTTGTTCTGGCCGAGGAAGACGTTCTCGGGCTTGAGGTCGCGATGGAGGATGACGCGGTGACCAGCCTTGGTCTGCAATGCCTTGCCCTTCCTCACCATGCCTTCCTCGCCTGGCTTGGGCGGGTCCTCGCCGTAGTGACACCGGTACAGAGCGCCCACCAGCTGCGCAAAGATCTGCCACACGAACTCCTCATCGGCCCATCGATTCTCGGTATTCAGCTTTTTAATGTATCCGCCCAGGTCCCCGTTGCCGCAGTATTCCATGTAGAGATAGACATCTTGGGAACCCTTCAGGTGTTCGCGTGAGTAGTACTGCACGATGTTGGGGTGACGGAGGTTGCGGAGGATGTCGAGCTCGGAGGCGAGCTGTTGCTTCTCGCGGTCCGACATGCGGGCGTACGAGATCTCTTTGCGGCATAGCAGTTGGTTGTCTTCACGTCGGCGGACCTTGCGAATGATACCGAAGGAGCCTTGGCCTAGGGGTGGGTGGTAAACAAGTTAGCAGCGGTCATTGTTTGTGTGTGTGGTAGCGATGGTGATTATGGAAGGTGAAGTCTTACCGATCTTCTGAAGCACCTCATACTTCTGATCTTCTTCTTCCGCCATGATTAGGGGGTTGAATGGCTATGGCCCCCGTCTATGTATACTAATATCGTGGTCACTTCAAGTGACGTTGCCAGTTTACAGTCGTTGCTGGAGACGTTGCTCAGATGATGTCGTGATGTCGTCTGCTTTGAGATGCAGATGGGATTAGTCGTCCTGGTCGTGGCGTAGGTAGGTGAGTAAGTAAGGAGAGAGAGGCCAGCTGCTCGATTAAAGCTGCAGTCTCATAATCCAAGCGAAAGCAGGCTATGTTAGTAGTAGCAGTAGAAGAGACGGACACGGTGTAGTAAGCTATCCCGCAGATGCGAAGGTTGTCCTGCTATGCGACAGTCGCAATATAGGGTGGAAGGGGTATAATAGAGACATCCAAAGGCGCAACAGCGAATGGAATCTTTCACTTCTTTGGAGAAGCCGCACCTTTTCGGGCGGGCATCGGGTTGCGAAAGCGGAAGCATGTTTGCAGGTGGACATGGCAACGGTTGCTATGCGATGGGGGAGACCGGGGAGATCATGTGCGGGATCGCCAGACCCTGCATTTTGATGGCTGTCTGTGCTGTGCTCTCGTCAAAACGGCTGGAACGCTGGCTGCATCACCGATAAAACCGATGGCAGACGCGGGGAGAACCGCCAACGGTGGCGGATAGGCCATGTCCTGTCCCATGTGCGTAGGACGATGTCATAACAGTGGGGTTCGATCGAAGCAGCAGATGAAGGCTCCGCTGCCTCAATCGCGATGGTCGACAGGCGATAGTATAGGTGATCGATACAGACGTGCTAATCGATCGAATCCCATGTAAACAACCTACACAACCCCCCAATTCTCACATGGCGACCGATTGAATCGCATCGATACCGTTGTTAGATACTCTCATAGCGTCTGAAAATTTCCCCCTCATTTTTCCATTAATTAACCACCATCCGTCATGGCCGATTCAGAGGCACCACCGTCGCAGGAGACCAAACTCCTTGGCAAGCATCAGCTGGAGAAAGCGCTATACGAGGAGAACAAGGCCGTCTCCTCCGGCCGTCTCAAGGAAGAGAACCCGTTAGACACCAGTGCCGAATTTCGTACTCTCTGTGAAGCATGCCGGCGAGGCGATCTCAAGGGCATCCAAGAGCAGATTGGCCGGGGAATCAATATTAATGCACGGGACGAATACGATTACACTCCCCTGATCTTGGTATGTCCTGTATCACTCTGTGAAGTTACACTACGCCGGGTGGCAGCAGAAGGTGGCAGAATGATGAGCTGATACTGAGACCCCAGCCTTAGGCTTCACTATGCGGCCACTACGAAGTGGTGCAGATGCTCCTCGAGCAAGGCGGGCGATGTGAGCGGGATACCTTCCAAGGCGAGCGCTGTCTCTACAACGCGCTCAACGACCGCATCCGCAATCTCCTGCTCTCGTATGACTACAGCAAATCCACCGATCCGCTGCAGCCGCTCGCAGGTCACATTACTGGCCTGTTGACCAGGGAGACGCCCAAGACCGCCGACATTACGATCCACACGCGCGACTCGTCGTTCGATCTGCATAAGTTCTTGCTCTCCGCCCGGAGCCCTTACTTTGCGAAGAAGCTGGCCGCGGCGCCAGAGACACGGGATTATAGCTTCCCAGACAGCATACCAACCCGCAGTGTAGAGACCTGTATACGCTATCTTTATCTTGGCGAAGTGGGCGCAGATCTAGGCGAAGTTGACGAGGCTAGAGCAGTCCTCGATGGGATTGAGAAGCTGAGCAAGCAGCTTGAGATCCCGAGATTGTTCGAAGAGATCCTGCATTCCGGTGACAGGAGACAGCTGCGGCAGAGGAGAAGCGAAGAACTTGAAAGAGCTGGTGATCAGCTGGCAGCGTGGTTCAAGAATAACGTAGTCCGACATAAAGTGGAGGTGGACAGTGACAAGGCAGACAATGTCAAATGGGACAAGGACAACGCCATCTTCGCCGACGTCCTTCTGCGAGCTGATGAAGACGATTACGAGGACGAAGACGAAGCAGATGCGCAGCGCGAAGGAGAAGCACCTAGAGTCCGGCACACAGAAGGCCCACTAGACGGAATCCCAATCGGCCATTTCAATTCGCAGACCGCCACCTCCACCGAACCATCCTCTCGGACCCCAAAACCTCACCGCTCAACCCTCTACCCCGCCCACCGCTCCATGCTCCTCCGCTCCGAAGTCTTCGCGACCATGTTCGACTCGCCCTTCCGGGAAGGCTCAATCGACAACTCACGACACCTCCAAATCGTGCCCGTAGACTGCTCCCCGGAAGTCCTCGAAGTCGTACTCTCCTTCCTCTACACCGAACGAGCCGACTTCCAGCTCCCGCTAGCCCTAGACGTGCTGCACGCCGCCGACATGCTATTCATCGAGAAGCTGAAACAGCGCGCGGCGCTGCTGATCTCCACGCTGGGCAACGGCAGCGCCAGCGTAGTCGAGGCGGAGAACCCCCGCGGCAACGCCGACGTGGAGGATGTCATCGATATCTACGATGTCGTGCGCGCCGGGTGGGATACGCGGGTGCACCGGCTCGAGGAGTTCGGGGCCCGGTATATCGCGTACCGGCTGGAACGGTACATTGACGAGCCCGAATTCCGGGAACTGGTGCAGGAGTCCGCGGGGCGGATCCAGGGGCGTCAGGAAACGGATACGGTGGAGCTGGTGGACGATATTCGGTATTACCTCTCGGATAGGTTTCGGTTGCGGTTTGAGGATTCCGGGTTGGATGAGATGATGGATGAGAAGGAGGAGGAAGGGGCCGGGGGAGGAGATGGAGAAGGGGTGTCGTTGGGTAGAGTGGCTGAGGAGGCGGAGGCGCATAGGGAGGATCCGGGTGTGGTTGTGAAAACAAGACCGGGGAGACGTGCGCATGAGGACGAGGGGTACGGGGGTTCGCCTGAGGGGGACGAGGAGGAGGGAGCGAAGCAACAGCAGGGTGGGGAGAGTGGGACGTTCGCGCCGGATCTTGAAGTGCTGGAGACCCAGGGAGTGGTCCGGACGCTGGATGGAGAGGTCGCAGGTGATGAGTTTGCGCAGGATGCGATGAACTATCAGATCCTGCTGGGGAAGCTAGAGACGCTGATGGAGAATTTGGGACTAGATGGATAAGGGCGTGAAAGCTAGAGAAATGTTGCCAGGAGATGGCGCATTATTTCACATGCAGCGTAGCAAAATACACAATAGACAATTGATGTTACTTGAATGTGGGACTGGGCCTTTTAGCCGATCCAGATCCATGCTGAGATGCTGAGATGGATTTTGAGGCTCAAGTCCTGCTTGTGTCGAAGAAATATATCAAGTTCCATCAACTATGAAGCTTGTCACATCAGTGGTAGGCATTTGTCGAAATAAGGCCAAGCCTCTGTCTTACTTTACATCGACTATAGAGCCAAAATATTGCCTTCCGCTCCATCAAATCACCTCAGTATGTCGTAACACCCACCCCGCCCTGATCAACCTCCTTCGCCAGATCACCCTCCAAACCGCCTCCATCGCCTTTCTCCAAAAGCGAAAACAAAACCCGTTCAAGAACAACGGCCCCCTGCGGCTGCGTGAAAAACCAATGTCCCTGTCCCTTCAACCGAACAACATGACTCCGTCGACCACCCACTTCATCCTCCGAGGGAAAGAAATCCTCGATCCCATCCAGAGCGATGCGGATATCGAACGCCAGATCATCAAGTCCAAAAACAATCGTCGTCGGATATCTAAGCTTTCCAGCCTTCCTCTCCGACTTCGAAGCCTCTTCTTTGCCGGGCATATAGGGTAATACAGCTTCACAGGGTTTCCAAGACCGAGTGGCGAGGCCTTCCCGGTAAATCCTTATCCGCTGAAGCCAGTCTCCAGGCGGGTCAGTCTTTGCTCTGTGAAGGACAGACGGTCCGTATGTTTGGCCTTCGGCGTTGCGGGACGTGGCTTCCGCTTCGCTGGGACCGTTGGATGCTGCGCTGATGACGTGGAGGCGGCGCTTGGTCGGCGCGATCTGGCGGTGGCAGTAGCCTACCAGGAAGTCGAGGGCGGTGGAGAGAAGTTGGAGGGGTAAGGGTAGGTTGAACATGAAGATCTGCTAGGGTGTCAGTGGCGAGATGTGGGATAGGTGGGGAAGAACATACGTAGCTGGATTTCATCAGTTGGTTCTTCACAGGTCGTAGTTCTTGCCAGCCTTTCTGGAGTGAATTCAGAGGGTCTTGTTTCCATTGTGAAAGGGCATTCTTGCAGTTGGAGACTTGACTCGATAGGCGAGCTTTGGCATGCGGAAGCTGGATGTAAAGTCAGCTGTGATGATGAAGTGACGAAGGGGGAACCTATTTGAAACTCACATGCATCGAGTTCAGGACTACCGCCCGGTCAACTAACCGCTCGGTCTCTGCAGCGATTCGGAAAGCTATAGCACCGCCCCAATCATGGCCAAGCAGGATACACTGTCCATGACCAGGCTGATTTCCCGAATCAAGATGCCGCTTCTTGAGTTCTACGATAGCTTCGATGATAGCATTCAACATGCTCTCAGCACCAAAATCCTTCGGCGTATCACTACCGCCATAACCAGGCAAGCCGAGCGCCACAAGCTTGCTGTCAGTATTCGCAAGTCTTCTTGATGCTAGAAGATTGTCGAAGACGTGCGCGGAATCTGGGAAGCCATGGAGCAAGATGACCAGATTCGGTGCCCGCTGAGTGGTACTGTTGCTCAGGCAGTGAAGTTGAAAGCCATTCGCTTTGACAAAGCTATGTTGGTGCTTTGAAGTCTCGAGGTTCCAGAGGTCATGATAAGCTGCTCGTCCGTTAGTATGTGACCTGTCATTTTGACTTTAACAAGGACGGGCGTAGGAGGAAGGGAGGGCGGAGAAGGAAGCCAAACGAAATTTGAATCATGTTTCTAAGAGCGCACTCTGCTCACCTTGACGCACAATCTCATGGTCTGCTCTAGGGTACGGTTTCCTCAGACGGTTGACGAGAGCTAGAATGGTGAGATATACGAGCGTAGTGCTGCCGTGCAGGATGGCCAAAGCCTGGGCTACGAAGGCCGTCACAGCCATGACCCACTGCTCGGAATGCCTCTTGCACTATCTGCAAAGCATGCGATGCAGTCTTTAGAGGCGCAGACAAGCTGCAGTATGCGCGAGGGACACTTGCAACCACTTGCGTGCAGAGATTCACCTCCATCATCGTCAATGCTCGTTTCCAGCTTTCCATGTTATGTAAGCAAGAGGTGCTCGCCATTCGGCCACGGAGACATCATGCTATCAAACATCAATGGACAGTAACGTATATTGCCTGATTCAATAACGAGATCCTCGACTGTGTCAATATCTACATTACTTCGACAGGTGTCATTATGGCGCTTGAAATGTAGCACATGTCGATGGAGAATGCCAGGACAGCGCGCCTGTGATGGGTGCTTTGCCCAGAAGGAGAAATGCACCTACACGAACGGACACGCAACGTGCGATCGATGTCGACGACTTCTGAAGAATTGTCTGTCGACTCGGCCACTTCGACGACTTGGAAGACGGCGGCTTGCACTTCAGCCAGTAACTATTGCGAGTGAACCATCAACGAGGACAAAGCAAGGTCGAGCACCAGGTCCACAACCGCCCTTTGGCTCAGAACTTGGAAACCTGAACCCCAATGAAGAACTCATCGTGCGACGCTTCTCGGACTTCACACAGTTCAAGGACTTTGCGACCGAACGAAACGTGGGCCCGGAATTGCACCAACAGGCCATATTCAGCTTCCTCAGCAACTATGAAAACCTGCACGATGGCATCTTCGCAATGTACGGCGCGCTAGCGGTATCCAAATCCATCGATAGCCTTGAATTCGACCGCGAAGCGAATACCAAACAAGGTGCGGTGGCGCTTAGCAAGTTCCGCAGTCTACCGTGTCCGTCGACAGAGGTTGACTTTGTGCCGTGGCTTTGGCTGGGGACTAGTCTGGTGATACATGCTCACTGTGCATTTGGGTCTAGCGCTTCGCCCCTCAGACGGTACTTGCTTGGGCATCTGCGATGTCTTGGTGAGCCAGGAATGAAGTTCGCCGCGCATCCTGTCGTCGTTTCGATGGCTGCAATGGATATATATGACAGCTTGCTGCATGGACAGATGCCTATTATGCGAGTCGCTACTGATAAGCAGAGTATCAGAGACCCGAGCAGTTTCTTTGAAACATGCGCTCCGCTGTTAAACATGGCATTCGATCTATGCCTTGCTCGCCTCCATCCTTATAATCAGAGACAAGAGAGTGACGACGTTAGAACGGCATCTTGCAAGCGCCTAGAAGATATCAGAATAGCGATAGAATCATGGCGACCGGACATCTCGCCACCTATGCTACGTGACCTAACTTCGACGGAAACAGCTCATATACTGACACAATCTCGCGTGCATAAGACGATGCTTTTACTCTTCATCCACCGGCTGCACTATACCTACGGCGAACAAGACGATCTAGCATCATACATGGCAAACAGTATCATCTCAGACCTCGAACTAGCAAGCACAGCCACTGGTCAGCCGGCTCGACTGGTCATCACACCTTTTGTAGTTGCTACAGCGGAAGCGACTACCTCGTTTGAACGAGAAAGAATCCGACAAGTGCTGCCAAAGTATGTATACAGCGTCTTCCCGTCAGCGAGGAGTTGGATCCAGGAATGGTTGGAGCAATGCTGGCAGGCTCGAGATAGTTGTGCCGGGCTAAGATTTATTGATCTGGCTAAGAGCTTGCCATCAATCTGTATCTACCTTTAATGCAAATGCATCGCTATGAAAGAGCCGGTTCAAGACTTAGATAGATGGAGGCAACAGAACAAGCGGGTATGGGGCGAAGTTTGAGATCAAAACAATCGATCAGCATCGCCATCGGCCTGGCAGAGCATCAGCATCCATACGTCCAGTAGACTCGACTTCATCACAATTATGCGAGCAGTAGCAACAGTTCAACACGATTCAGACCTTGCAAGCGCTGGGTTAATGTCTTGTCCCTGAATGAGAATGCGAGACGCAAGTGGGACCGGTGCATTATCCGCCCTCTGATTGGCTGATGAAAGATATACCGATGGTGTTGGCTCCCATGAAAGAGGTCACGACTACTATTATTGCCAGGCGATGGCCGACACTGAAATGAGATATAAATCTCTCCTCCTTGACATCCTCACGTGTTGCGTCCCTCGTTCACATCGATCAAGCATTGTTCCAAAGACCGTTTTCCCCCCTTCACCTAGGATCACCCAACCGTCTCTCCATTCCAAAATCCACACAAGCTTCCACCATGGAATACAACCAAGACGTCCCAAAAGGGTATTGGCTCCCTCCCCCCACATACCCTCAGAAAAGGCACTCCCTTACTGACCACACCAGCCACATGCCCGTCTACTGCTGGGGCCACAAAGGTGCCCATCCCCCTTCCCTTCTCCCCTTTCCCCTCCCATTCTCCAAAACAGCCCTATTCCCACATCACCTATGTAAATCACAACCACCCAACTAACAACTTCCTTCTCCCCTTAACAACCTCAACCTAGACCTCCCCAAACACAAAGGCCAAACAACCTACACCCTCTCCCGGAACCGCATCGCTCTCTCCCACATCCTCTGGACTCGAGGCGGAGTTTGGAATGTCCTTCGAAGATGTCGGAACCAATTTTGGTATGTCGTCCCGCCGTTGATGGGCGGGTATTTGGTGATGAGGTGGGCGGAGGAGCGGTAAGTCTCGCACTTTCCCGCCCATTTCGATGACAACTTTTTCTTCTTCTTTTCGTTTTTTAACTCCGGAAGAGACTGCTTTGCCGGGGGAAAGGAGAAGTGGATGGGTGGCCGATCGGAATCAGAGGGCTGACTTGAGAGGACTGTATGTGCATAGGAATAGATATCTCAATTCGAAGCGGGGACGGGCAGAGTTTGGGGTCGAAGAAGAAGAAAGGTAGACCGGCCGGTTTGAGTTTTGGAGGTTGCTAGGTAGAGCAGAACTTTTGTTGAAGGAATCAACAAGGCTGGCTGGCTTTTGGTCCGATCCGATTACTGTCCCCCCCTCCTGTCTTTGGGCGGAATGCGGCAGACGACTGAGGCCACTCGGGGATGATAGAGGAGTGGAGAGTCTCGTCGGAATTAATAGGTTCTAAAAGAAATCAGCAAGGGGATAATATATATGGGTATATATAAGAATAGCGCGAGGGTTTGATGAAAATCCAACTGAAACTTCAGCTTGAAATCAAGGAAGAGCTGAGAGCCACACAGGCGCGCGGGGGGGGGGGGGGGGGGGGGGGGGGGGGGGGGGGGGGGGGTGGGACAGCAGCTAGGAGAAGCATAGAGGATGAAAGCCGCGCATGTGCGGAAGGGGATTTCTACACCACCATCAACTCGACAAATCTGAGGCCTCTCCGGAAAGCCGTCTATCCGCATGAAATGTATATCGTTCTAAATTCGTCCAAAGCTGCACAATCCCTCTTCTAATACGAAGAGCCATCACCTGCGCACACCAATGACCTCATTCATCATCTCGTCAAAAAGAAACCCATGGCCCCGATTCCCTTTTACCGGCCAAGGTTACGGGGAGCAGCCGTAGCCGGGCCCTCAGGGGTAACATAAGCGCGACTCATACCACCATCGACGGTGAAATCCGTCGCGTTCACAAACGAGCTCTCATCACTAGCGAGGAAAACGACGGCCTGGGCCTGCTCGACCGCCTCGCCGAAACGACCAGTCGGGAAGTGGACCTCGCGACGGTGGCGCTTCTCCTTGTCCTCGCCCAGCCAGTCCTGCAGGAGCGGGGTGTTCAGCGGCGCGGGACAGAGGGCGTTGAAGCGGAAGCCCTCGCGGGCGTGCACGATGGCTAGCTCGCGGGTCAGCGAGAGTACGGCGCCCTTGGAGGCCGTGTAGGCCAGTTGCGGGGTGGCGGAGCCGACGAGGGCGACGACTGAGGCCGTGTTGATGATGCTGCCTTTGGTTTTGTTGTGCTTGCGGAGTGACAGCACGGCGTGCTTGGAGCCGAACCAGACGCCTTTCACGTTGATGGACATGGTCATGTCCCAGATCTTCTCCGGGGTGGAGGTGGCGTCTACAAGGAAAGTCAGTGTGAGGGAATGTAAAAGAGGCATTGGGGGTGGTGAGACTTACCGGCGTCATCGGCATGCATGATCCCGGCGTTGTTGAACATCACGTCGACGCCGCCCCACTCGTCGAGCTTGTTCACGCAGGCCTCGACGTCCTCTTCCTTGGACACGTCGCAGCGGGCGGTGTCGACACGGCCGGAGACGTAGGTCGTCATGTCCATGACCTTGGCCAGGGCCTTGGAGAGGGCAGGCTCGGAGATGTCACACATGAGGACGCTGGCGCCCTCGCGGAGGAAGAGGATGGTGGTCTCGAGACCGATGCCGCTGTAGATAGTTAGTTTGGTGGCTTATCGAGGTGGGCAGCCGTGGGATGAGGCTATGGATGAAGTGAAGTCTTTTTCACTCCGGTGGCAAGACGTACCCGGCGGCACCAGTGATCATGGCATTCTTGCCTGCGAGGCGGCCATGCGGGTGCAGACCAGCTTCGACGTTGGTAGACTGTGTACGGTCAGTAGGACGCTCGGGCATAGGTTCACGCTCAGACACACCATGTTGTTCGAGTGGTATCGAGAGGAATGCGGTGCCTTCCTTTTTCGGATCGAGAAGGTCTAGCTAGCGTCACGGGATTTGTGTCGAAAACCAAGTCAGAAAGCGGGATAGACAAAGAGACTTGGAACGGGGTGGCTTGGGGGGGAAAAGGTCAATGCAGGAGAGATTGATGAAGGATGGAGGGCCACATGTGGTCCGATAGCGTCAAGACGACGCGCCTTTTGGTGGGATGAGGCAAACTTGACACTCACCGCCCGATAACCTTGTCGTCGGTTGCCGACCGAGAGGCCGACGCTAGGGCTGGGGCGGTGGAGTGAATGGGGTCGTGATGACCGCATTCCATGGATTTGCCAACGGTGCAGTGATATGACAAGATACTGTACTACAGTACTAGTAACCACTATGTATCTTACTGTACTAAACTATGTCGGATACAATCAACTGAGACCAAAATGCCGTGTTGTTGTGCTCAATGAACTGCCTATAGCTCTCCATTCGATCCCGCAAGAAGATTTCTGTAAAAAGATCGAGGAACGACATTCCTTCGTGGGTAAAAGGATCGTCATTGCGTTCGCGCCGAGCCATAGCCGTCGTCCTCTTGTTGAGCTGCTGTCATGTTCTCAGAACAGCCATCTGGATACACGATATTTTGTTGCTGAACGATGGTACCTTCGCTACATGTCCAGCTATCTCGACATGCAGACTCAGCCAGGGCAAGGCTAGACCCTGGAGACTTGCTTCTCAAACAGGCACCTGGAGGCGAAGATGATGCAGTCGGTTGCATGACTGGGTCGACTGGATTGAGGCTCAAGCCCGGTGAAGATCCGGCCACGCGACGGCGGGTCACTAGCGGGCGATCTGTTGTCTGAGCCCCCGTGAGCAGATCCACCACCGCGCAATACCCTTACTTAGTAGCAATACTATCAACTTATCGCTACCCCGCGAATATCCACGGCTCCGATTCAACAGCGGAGTCAAGCAACATTGACAGACTGGCAGACTGACACTACTGCGCCTTGACAGTGTACCGCTGCGTCTTTCCTGTAGACATTCACACCATCAACCTCCTCGCAACACGGTCGAGCGACACATCTACACACCATGGCGATAACAGAAGACCCGACCCAACTCACCCACGCCGACCTCCCCGAGCTCCTGAAGAACGACATCAGCGTCAAGGTCGGCGGCACCGACATCGATGGCCAGGTTCGCGGCAAGCTCATGTCCAAGAAGAAATTCTTATCCATAGCACAATCCGGGTTCGGGTTCTGCAGTGTGGTATTCGGCTGGGACATGCACGACCAGACCTACTTCAAGGAGCTCAAGATCAGTAACGCCGAGAACGGCTACCGCGATATCCTGGCCGAGGTGGATCTGAGTAGCTTCAGATGGATCCCATGGGAGAACAATGTGCCATTCTTTCTATGTAGTTTTCGCGAGCCTGAGGGCCAGTCGCTGAGCGCGTGTCCGCGAAGCTTGCTAGAGAGACAATGCGATAAGCTGGCAGCCAACGGCATGGGTGCGCTCGCGGGCGGTAAGTCTGGCATCACTATCTTAACACTCCTGCCAATGCAGCGTCAAGCTTCCCATCTCGTGGTATTCAACAATCCATTGAGTGACTCTCTAGCTGACCAAGCTTCCTTCCCAAGCCGAATACGAATTCTACACCTTCCGCGCCCCGCAGGCACACCACGATAACGCAAGCCATGACGATCGCAACTCGAGCGCAACAGCCCAATTCCTCCAAGAGAAGCCCGTGAACGACCTACCTAGCCTCGAGCAAGGCATGTTCGGCTACAGCCTAACCCGCCCAACCCACAACCAAGACTGGTACTACAAAGTCTTCGAGACATGCGCCAACTTCCGCTGCGACATTGAAGGCTGGCACACGGAATCCGGGCCGGGCGTGTACGAAGCCGCACTGGAATACGGCGGGATCCAAGCGATGGCGGACAAAGCCGTCCTCTTCAAACTCGCCGTCAAGAACCTCAGCAGCAAATACGGCATCACACCCTGCTTCATGGCGAAGCCCCGCCAAGGCCTCCCCGGCAACTCCGGCCACGTGCACGTCTCGCTCTGCGACCCGAAAACCGGCTCCAACCTCCTCGCGCGCGACTCGCCGGACCCCAACCCCCAGTACGAAGATATCAAGCACCTCTCCGACACAGGCCGGCACTTCCTCGCGGGCATCCTCGACGGCCTAGCCGACGTAATGCCCATCGTCGCACCCACAGTAAACAGCTACAAACGGCTCGTGGAGAACTTCTGGGCCCCCGTAACGGTATCCTGGGGTCTCGAGCACCGCGCAGCGTCCATCCGCGTCATCGCCCCACCCACCGCTTCGCCCAAAGGAACGCGGTTCGAAGTCCGCGTCGCCGGCGCAGACGCAAATCCCTACCTCGTTTTCGCCGCCATTCTCGCCCTCGGACTCCGCGGGATCGAGAAGAAATTGCCGCTCCCGATTGCGCCGTTAGCCCGGGGACAGGATGTTGGCGGCAGTGCGGATAAAGGGGAGAGGTTGGCGAAGAGTTTGAAGGAGGCGACGGAGAGGTTTGCGCGGAAGGGGAGTGTGGCGAGAGAGGTGTTTGGGGATGAGTTTGTGGAGCATTTTGCTGGGACGCGGGAGCATGAGGTGAGGTTGTGGGATGAGGCTGTGACGGATTGGTATGTTTATCTTTCTCCTTTTTTTTTTTTTTTGCTTTTGTGGATTTCCCGCTTGGATCTGTCGCTTCGGGCATAGGAGCTGCGAGAGTCGCTGCTTGCTTCTATTTCGCTATCTCCGTTTTATGTCAGAGAGGATCTTACTTGCTAACGGGTGTTTTGCTACAGGGAGGTGCGACGGTATATAGAGACTGTATAAAAGTCGGCAACTCCAGCCCCCCTTTCCTACGCTTTAGCAGAGCACTTCGATCGCCCGTTACCTGTGGGATTTCAGCAATACAAAAAGAATACCTTATCCCACGACCCGGTGTATGCATTAATGATATGCAAGGCTACCTTTACCCGACCGGTGTATCAAGCGCGATGCGCATTAAAAGCATATGCAAGGCTACTCTAACTCGACCGCCCGGGTATACGAAGCGCAATGCGCATTGTGAGATTCGTGGCGTCCTGCTCCGCCTCGCTTAGCAGTACCTCAGCCACCACCACCGACCTGATTTGGAAGCTCAGCTGAAAGTCCGATACGCATTCTCTCTTTCTCTCAATACTTCAAGAAGCCCCTACTAATGGAAGAAGCAGAGTGGCGCATTTTGGAGATTCCTGGTGTCTTAATACATACCTGCGTAGTACATGCTAGGGAGTACATGCTCCGCCTCGCCTAGAATTACTCAGCCACCACCAGCCTGTTCGGAAGCTTACATAGTAGCTGTGAAGTCGATATGTCTTCTCAGCTCTTACCTACACACAAGTTCTCCACTGCGACTCGACGCAAGCTTCTTGAAGACCACAAATACTAACTAGGCATACATTAGCCGAACGCGGTCCTCACTTCGACTCAACGCAAGCTTCTTGAAGACCACAACTACTAACCAGGCATCCATCAGCAGCAGAATGTCGGCAGCGGCTCAGCAGGCAGTATCTACTGTCCTAGAAGCTGATGGCGCGCCTACGGAGCCGCAGGATCAGCAGCCCTCAGATGCGTCGCAGAAGGACTTGAGCTCGGCTTCGGATTCGAAAACCGTCTCCAAATCTGAATCATCAAGCGATACTCTGCGTCCGGCCGACGAAGTCCAGGATCAGGAAGCATCTAAAGTCGAAGGCGATGTCCAGACTGGCACGCCGCCAGCTTCAGCTTACCCTGTACCTAGTAGCGATGCCAGTGAGCTGCAGGGAACTAGAGAAGACATCAATACAGAGCGCAAACTACAGAAATCCTCTGCAGATGACAGTGAACCGTCGCCTGGTAGAATATTCCAGTCGCAAGCTGAGAAGTTGACTTTCGATCTTTATAAATGCATTTCAAGAGTAAACGATTTGTGTTACTCGATGGCAGACTGGGAGCTCGAGGAAATTAGAATGAGAGCTCGCAGAAACGACAGCGATGCTTCGAAGCCCACACCACGCCTAGACATGGAAGATCCATTATCGTTGATGCCTTCGGAGGGGGTTCTATTAAAATCAGGCGAAAACGAAACCCCTATTCCATCTTCCCTGCGCAGAGGAGACATAGGCAAAGATTTGCATCAGTCCATTGAAGATGGTAGGCGCACAAACGGTATTCCTCCTCCATCTTCCGGATACCAACAACAAATAAGCACCAAGGGCCATCAGTCCGCTGAAGACCTTAGGCGCGCAAACGACAACTCTCCTTCATCTTTCCACCGCGAACTACGTGTAAGCGAAAAGGTTCGTCAGGCTGCTGAAGACGACAGGCGACTACGTGTAAGCGAAAAGGCTCATCAGGCTGCTGAAGACGGCAGGCGCACTCCTCCACGCGCCCGTGCCAGAATAACGCGGCCAGCTAAACTTATCACCTCCGCTTATGCCTCTGACAAAAGTAAAAGGCGTCGCGCGCTCCCGCATGACCTCTTCGACGCCGGCAAATCGAGTCTGTTCTACACTTTAACGGCAAAGAATGACAGGAATCGCCCAAAGACAGCTGTACTGAATGTTGTTGCACTGCAGAGGATGAATCTTCATGCATTGCAAGAAGTTCTAGCAGAGTGTGCCGCCACGAGCTTCACAGACGGCCAACTCGGCCGATACCCTGCCACTACGCAAGCCAACCTGAACCGTTACTGTAAGTTGCTTCCAATCCCGTACTGCACTACTGCCTCTGACGCGCAGCAGGCGACGCGGTTCGAAACCTAGACTTCATGACGGAGAAAGCTAGACTAGGGTACGACAAAGATCCCTTTCTCCTCAAGTCCTCTCGAGCGCTTGAGCGCAGAATCTTAGAGAGCTCAGGCCTCATTCCAGCCCATGTGTTGCCAAAAGGTGATCTGCCACTACCGGAAGACTACGAACATCCCTTACTCTCGAATGAGTCCGGCGGACGACACCACGCCAACGAGATGACCTCGAAGAAACAGCGCCTCGAACGCTCCGCCATGGCAAGCTTCGGCGGCCTCCTAATCATCGTCCCTATGCTCATCATGGCCAACGTGCCCGGCAAAGTCGCAAGCCTCGTAACTAGCTGTGTAGCGATTACTATCTTCGCCGCACTAGTCACACTTGTAACGAGATTGGGGCCGCATGAAGTCTTGGCCTCGGTCGCTGCTTATGCGGCAGTGCTGGTGGTCTTTGTTGGGCTGAGCTTGGAGAAACGATGAAGCCCGCCTGGCGAGATAGGCTATGAAGGATCTTTCTCCTAGGGTACTTGCTTGCGTGATACTTGATTTGATTGCCTTAACAGCCGAGGATCAAAGGATGACACTGCAGCTAGGATTGAAGACCAGGATATACCAAAAAAAAAGAAAAAAAAAGAAAAAAAAAGGCCCCAAGTCGCAGTAAGGCTAACCCCCCTCCCCGCCCATCTCGGCTTCTTCACCGTCTCCTTTCCCAAACGGGATCCATCCACAAACATCCACCTCTTCCCCCACCCTTCCCCCTTCTCCCGGACTTAATACGATGTCTGATCATTCCAATAAAGCGTCTGATGCTGCACCTCCTCCCCACCCATCTCAAACTCCCACCCAAACACCCACTTGACATACATCATCAGGTGACTCGCCAACTTGACATGTCCGACGTCGGTGGGGTGGTATAGCGGGCCAAGATCGTTATGTTGCAGGATCCCCGTACTGTTGAAGTAGTAGACGGAGCAGTGGGTGCATTCGCCGCGCTGGTTCAGGGTGCCGTTGTTGAAGTGGCGGACGACGTTTTGGAGTTCGGTGTCCAGGCCGCCTTCTTCGACGTAGGTGCTGCCCATCTGCGTAAAGCCGACCCAGAGGGAGATGACGATGATTTGGGTCGAGGGCCAGCGGTGCAGGATCGAGGTGATGAGGTTGATGTAGCTGGTGCGGAATTGGGAGGCGGTGATGTTGTTGGTGGGGTTGTGGTCGTTGGTGCCGAGGTTGATAACGGTGATGTCTGCGGCCGGGTGGGCGGAGAAGTTCCAGTTGGGGATGTTGTCGGGATCTATTGAAATCGGGGTTTGGATCAGCTTTTGCACTAGAGATGTTGGAGAGAGAGTGGATGAAGAGAGTCTTCGCTTACCTTCGCCGTAGATCTGGTACGCTCGGTACGACGTATCAGGTATCTTCAACCATTGAAGCTCCTGGCCATGCACGTTACCGTAGCACTGGCTATCATGCAAGCAGATGCCGGGATAAGCGGTAACGCTGAATTCGGTGTTCCCAAGACCGTACATTAAGCCCCAGCTATAGCTCGAGATTCCTTCAAGTGTAGCGTACTGTCCTGCTGATAACGAGTCGCCAATCAATTCCATCCGTCTGGTGTACTCCGGGATCCTGACCAGCCGTCCGGCGCCTCCAGCAACGTGCACATTCTGGATCTGAACACCGTAAGCCCAGTTCGTCACCCGCATTTCGAAAGTCCGGTAGGGCTCTGTGAGGTTTCCGGATGTTCCATTGCCGGAGGTCGTCAGATTGAAGCCAGTAGTCTCGGGAGAGATGAGGAGGTGAGTGGAAGAGGTCGTGACGTTCGTGAGCATCCAGTCAAGTCCATCGAGTCTATATGCAATCAGTACATCCTCTGAGGTGTAGTTTCCGAAGCTGATGGCGAGATAATCGGCTTGGAAGCCGAATTTCAGTCCTGGGGCACTCCACCATGAGATGTGCTTGTCGTCCCAGCGGCCTTTGTAGGACAGCTCTTCAGCTGAGGGAGGATATGTGCGCCAGGTGGAGTTGTAGCCTGAGATGGCCGGTATAGCAGTACTCGGATAGTCTGTCAGACGGACTTGTCCATTTTGTAATATGGTAGCAGACGCCAGGCCAATGTATGCCGCGAGAGCAACCCAGGCTCCTTTCATGATACCAAAGCTGAAGCAGTTACAGGCAGTAAAATGTACCAGGAGCGAGAAAGAGACTACGTACTCATACCAACCTGGGCCTTCTTTATGTATGTCCCAGGGCACATATCCTACATACAGCCCGGATGCTTCTCCGCTCCAGAACAGGAAGGTCTGCTTGCTCACGGCAAAAAGTGGCGGAGAATCTCTGAGCGAAATACGTGATCATGTTGAGAACAATAGTACTGGTGTACGGATTTGCACGATCTTGGGCTGCCCGTGATTTCTGAAGATTTAACGACCTACTCTGGCTCAGTGAGAAAGGTCATGTCTCCCATCGAGGTCTCCAAAGGGTGAATGGCATTGTGAGATTATCGTCCTGAATCTCACCAAGATGAATGGGGAAGAGAGGATGAACTTGAGCGAGCTTCGACTCCACATCAGCCAGCAAGAAGATACTTCGGTACTTCCATGCGCTGGCAGTGCTTGGCATGAACAAGAGCCCCATGTCCCAATAGAACCAAGTACAGACCTCACGACGCATATTCCTGTGTAATCTCCCCCAAAGACTCGAAAGAAAATGTCTAATCGACACGCACTGGTATTCCCCCAATGGCCGGGGCAGCATGCGGCAAAACAACTCCGATTGTCGTGAGAGATGGCTTCTTTTAAACGAAACGTCTCGACCCCCTCCACCCCCGGTCGCGGGCCCAGCTCAAGTCATCTCGTCATTCCGTAGAGCCTGTGCCACCGCGGCGTCTGTCCGGCGACGTAGACGGGCAAAGGAGAGGAACAACGCATTCGCGTCTTGATACAAGGAAACGCCATTCGCGGGGCCGAGACAGGGGGTCGGTCGCCAGACCAAAGGAACAAGAGAAGACACAAGAAGGAAACACCGTCGTAGCATGGAAATACTGAGGATGCTCTTCTACGCGCCCCGACATGCTGCGCATCACTGAGCCCACCCCTTCCAACGCGAAATCCGCGGCAGGCCGCGTCTCTGATCCATGCCTCACCACACGGCGCATTCGTCCTCGCACCCTCGGTCGCCTCCGCAGGCGACAACAGCAGCGACCGCAATCCCGAGCTCCATCCCAGACAACCGCCTCGGCCTCTCACCCCAGGATGTCGCGACGCTGCGCCAGCACCAGCAGCTCGCGCACGCGCAGGCCAGGAGTCCCTCAGGCTCGCAAGCCAGCAGTCAAGGCCGGCTGCTGCTGGATCCAGGCAGTCTACAGATGCTGGCGCAGCATTTCGATCGGGTCATGCAGGCGATTGCGCAACGACTTGACCAGGTGCGTTTCCTTCCCTTCCCTACATACAAGTAATGCCAGTCACGAGACACGTTTCCTTCTCTATTCGCCCCAGCCCCACACTAACACACAAGATCTGTGTACCTCGTAGCTCAATCGCGCCACGGAAACCGCCACCCAGACCCAGTACGACCGCGCGGGACACGCGATCCAGATGGCCGATGCCGAGATCGCCCGCTTCCGCGCCATCTTGCACCAGATTGACGAGCTCGAGACGGAGTTCGATAAGATTAAGCGGATAAGAGAAATCGTGCGCGGGTTTCGCGCGAGAGTAGAACATTTGGATCGGAGGCTGGGGTGACATGGATTTGGGGGGGTTTTGTGTGAATGTTCGTGATGAAGGAGTTGTCTTTACGGAAGGGGCGTTTCGTGAGAAAAGGGGAGAGATGGGTAGGCCTCACGGCTTTTGGTTTTGGTATATACCCCCTGATCATTTCATTCCTACCGCAGAAGTAATTCATTTGATCATTGACCCAATCATTCTCTGATCATCCTAACCCCGAGCCCTTGTTAACTCCCTACGAAAAGGCAACAAAACAAGCAGCGAATCCCACACTCTTCACATGAAACAAGCAGAACGGTCGCTTCTTTTGCAAAAAGGCAAGAGCGCAGCCTAGATCGCGCCTGCTTGGCCAGTGTTGCAGCGCTATGGATCCTAGATCTTGCACTGCCATGCCGAGACTTCAGTCCCATACGCGCTGGCGCCACAGCACAAGGGCTGGCAACGAGAGTCGTTGGCGACGTTCTCAATTCGGTCGCCGTTCGGTGCGACGACGGTCGCTGCAAGGTGGATAGTCAGTGTTTCCGTGTTTTCCTGGGCTTCACGGGGCAGACATACCATCTGAAGGCCGTTGCGCATGGCCATTACAATTGTACCTGCCCAAAGCATGGATATGCGCAGTGTAACCCTTGCTGCTGCAAGAGCCGGTGTTGCTGTAAAGTTTGCAGCTGTCGGGAATCGCGTTATCCAACTGTCCGCACTGGATCGGGTAAGGTTTTGGTTGGACTGAGAGACCCGTGTGGATGATGGGCGCGATACTCCAGGTCGTGCTGTGATAGACAAGCACAACGCCCTGAACACAGGGGGTAAGGCCAAGGGCGGCCAACATCGCAGAGGCAGTCTTCATGCTGAACAAGAGAGGCCTTTGATGCTAATCGAATGGATCGAAAGATGCTTCTGCTGGGCGGAGCTTGATGGCAGAGGTAGGAGTTGAGGTTTAGGAGTTGGAATGGAACAGCTCAAGCAGGAGCAACGAGGCTGCTTTCTAAGTGCTTCGGTCGGCCACGGCGCTACGAAATGTGCGTGATCTCATGTCGCTTTCCACGGCTATCACGGCATCATCGTGCAAAGGAGTCCACACACTGCCGTAGGCAAATAATCGATGTGGATCAGATGCTCGAGGACTCTTATGTGCTATGAAGTCGATGTTGCCCCCTCTTCCTCCACTTCATTCCTGTAGGAACGGTTCCTTCGAGACCAACTTCCGCTTGACAGCTCGCTCGTTGGCAGAAGGTAGTGCCCTAGTCTCGTCCGGTTGAGATGATGAACGCAGCTCATGAAGTCGGAAATCTCGTCGTACTTTCCTCGAGACCTCGTAACGCGGCTGCGCCATCTTGCAAGGTGCAGAGTTGTTGTAGTGGCCTTCACCGCTGAATTCGTAATGATCCATCCCATGCTGTGCGCTCGGTTATTAGGTATCAAGGTAGTCAGGACAACAGTGGCAAGTTCGAAAGGATTCAGTACGACAGTAGGGGATCGACAGATCATTTCCTGGCACGGGAATCCGAATCCTTTTATTCTAAGCTTCCTGCTACCCCTAGGTAGCCAGAGATGTTAAGAGATAGTCGTTTATATGCCAGTAAACGTTGAGGATGTAGTAGTCCGTAATGTTGTACCGATTGTTAACCAGCTATGAAGTTGGATCTGACGCTGAGAGGCGGCTGGAAGTACTCGCATCGAGACACCATGATTCTTTCTGCATGATCTAAAAGCGTCAACAACCAGATATTGGAGAGGTGCAGGCAAGACAATATCAGTGCGCTCGTTCGTCGAAGAAGCGGCGTCGAGTGCTATGATGGGCCTACCTGCGAAAGGATCGATCATCAGTGCCGCGCGAGAGCTGTTGAAATCTGATGAGAGAATACCCAGGTTCTTGATCCCGTTTAGGTGCTGCAGGAGACTACCTAGTAACGAGACGCAGTAGAGCATGATATCGGTAAGGAAATATAAGCTGCGCATATCATCAGAGGATAAGCGTACGATATTGAAGAGACTCAATTCTCGCTGTCAACATCACCGACGAGTTTTTTGTCAATCATAAGGTAGCGAGCAGCGTACAATGTGCTTCACAAAAATGGGAGAGACCCCCACCTCTCCCCTTCCCCTCCCCTTTCCTGAAGAGCTAGTGGGAAACTATCAAGCCTTGTCCTTCCCGTCTGACCTAGATAAGAAGAAGGGAGAAAGACCGTGCCCGGAACATGATAAGAACCGAGAAGCGCTCCAGTGAAGAAAATAAAAGTGAAAGAAATATTCAAAACAAAGACACTTAAATTCTTCGAGACCTGACTTTCCATCCGAAGAAGAGAACCTCGCTTCCACCTTTTTTTGTCTCCATCTCTCTCTAGACGCTTGAACGCTCAGCACACACAAAAGACCACAAGAACAATTCCTCCACCACCTTTCTCTCCCAGAAAAAAATAACCATCTATCCCCAACGTGCCAGGAACATCTCTCACCCTCTCACCCTCTTCTATCCCACCCAACCTCGTCTAAATTCGAACCCACAACCCTCCCTTCCGCCTCTCTCGCTCCTTCTCCTACGCCGTCTTCTTCACACCTCCAGCATCCTTCCCAAACTCCAGCGCCGTCAACCACCACATAAACGCGAACTGGACGACGTAGCTATAGACGAACAAAAACTGGGTGCGACGGGCGCGCTGGCCGCGGGCGATGGGGTTCTGCATGTGGTTGTCGGGGGGGAGGAGGACGTATTTGAGGCTTCGGAGCTGGACATGGAGAAGAAAGGTGGTTAGCTGAGTGTTTCGGGATGGGATAATGGGGGAGGAGGGAGGGAGGGAGGGAGGGAGCAGGGCATTTGGATCCTCTTATTCTGCGGTTTCGCAGGGAAAGCCAATGGATGGAGGTTGGTGGTGAGGATGGGAGAGGGGGAGAGAGAAAGGACTGCCACGCTCTCCACCGAGAACTCCCCTCCCTCACTTCCCTGTCTCTCCACTCAACATTCCTCGCTTCTGAACAGAAAGTGAAAAAGAAAAAAAAGAAAGAAAAGGAGGAGAAACTCACCAAGAAAAAAGCATTACTCAAAAAAGCATACCCAAAAACCCCCCAACCAACCCAACCCCCCGTACCCACCCCCTTATTCCACAACGCCGAAACGGCAATCGTGACAATAACCCCGACGAACTTATACCCCGAATAAGCCACGAGGTCATAAATCTGACTACTGGACTCAATATTCAAAAAGTACTTCCCGCCCCACAACACCAGCAGCTCGAGTAGAATAATGACGGAGGCGTTGGAGAAAGTGATGCCCAGGAGTTGGGGCTCGAAGCGCCCGTTGAGGCCGGCGAGGAGGGTCGAGAGCAGGATGTAGGTCGTGAAGGACATGAGGGGGATGTACATGTCGGGACTGTTGATGTCTTCGCGGGGCGGGAGGAAGTCGGTGTTCCGGGCTGAGGGGTCGAGGCGGGATTGTTGACGGCTCTGCGGAGGGGTTAGCCTTTGGAGAGGGAGGGCATGGTAAGGTTGTGGGGGTCGAGAAAAGGGAGGGATATGAGGGAGTGAAGAAGGGGGGGAGGTAAAGGGAGGGGCTTACCCATGGTCGGTGGCGCCAGGGGAACAAGACGATGTAGAGTTTGGTGAGGACGTAGGAGTTGGAGACGTTGAAGTAGTGTTTTAGCTGGGAGACGTTGACGTAGCGGTTGAACTGGAATAGCGAATTGTCAAGATTAGTATTGGTATCGGACGTTCTTTTGCCTCGTTCACATCCATATCTCCTTTCACATCCTCTTCCCACCCCTGGCCCAGCCTCACAATGCCAGCCAGAGATACCCCGACAATCAGGGGATCAACACCACTTACATTCTGCTCCATATACTCCTGCCCAACCTTTAAAGCACCCTGTCCCATCTGGAGTCCCATCTGGGCGGTGGGATCATTCATGAACCCCCCAAACCCATTCGCACCACCCGCGCCTCCGAAAGCCGGATGCATGAACCCGCCAGCTCCTTGGGCACCGCCCATGCCACCTGCGCCGGTAGCAGCACCCTGCGCGGGAGAAGGTTGGCCATAGCCGTAGCTGTTGGCGGATTGGGAGGGCGGCGGTGGCGAGCGGAGTTGGGGGACGGTGGAGACGTGTTGCGGGACGGGATGGTGGAGGGGAGGGGAGTTGGCGGGGGGGATGCCTGGGTTGTAGGGGGGTCGTTGCATTTTTGTTTTTCTTTTCTGAGGATTTCCTAATCGGTATCGAGGTTGGAGGTGTTGTCGTGGGGTATGGCAAGTTGGTGAATGTAAGTAAATCACGGGGTGTTGTTTAGGTAGTGTTCGTGTTCACAGCTGGTGTCAGGTCAGTCAGGCGAGTCAGGGTCTCGGAATTTGGGTGGACATTGAGGCTCAAAGCTGGGAAATCCGGGGAAAGCAGCGCGCGATCAGTGAGCCCCACCACCGTATGAACATGTGAATGACTTACGAAGAATAGAATATATCAATATTCGGCCACCGTGTCAACAATTCAATCAATTCCTTCCCACTCATTTCATTGACTCCTGAGTGAGAGATCAGTGAGTGAGTGATCATGCTGGACGCATTCGAGATCCTCACCACCTCCGGCATCGTCCTCTGGCGCCGACATTACACCCCCGACTTCTCCCCCCACGTCATCAACAACCTGGTCTCGGATGTCTTGATTGAGGAGAAGAGGGATTTAAAGGGCAGCCAGGACGGAGACGCGAAGAGCTATCGCAAAGATCGATATACACTCAAGTGGACGGCTGCCAAGGACGTAGGCCTCTGCTTTGTAGTAGGTCCTGTCCTCTTCTCTTGCGATTCGCATCCATACATTCGGCATGAACATATGAGGATCGCATGCTAACATGTCTCCGCTCAGGCAGTCTACAATGCCTTGATCAACCTCTCATGGGTCGACGACCTCCTCGCCGCCGTCAAGACCCTCTTCCTCAAGCAGTATGGCGCTGAGCTCAAGAAGCCCGACCGGGTCCACCTCGACACCCACCAATTCGATCAGACCTTCAATGCACTCATTCAGAGGTTGGATACCGGCTCGACCGCGAGAAGACAGAGCGACTCGGAAGGTCCTGCTGAATTGACCCCACCCTCTTCATCGGCGGGAGAAGACCATGATACGGAACGAGAAGAGCCGCCGCCACCACCTCCAGGCGTCTTGAAGAAAGCCACTCCTGCTTTTAGGAAAGAAGATGTCGTAAACAGTAGTACAGATGCGACTCCAGTAGTGACGCCGGATGCCTCCCGTCCCAGTACCCCTTCAGGGCACCTCTTACAAGCAAAATCCGGCCCAGGAGGCAAAACTTCACGACGAGCACGGAAGGCTCAACATCTACAAGCAACTCCGGGCGGAACACCTGGTACGTCAGGGGACGAAGCTGGAAGTCGCAGCGCCCGAGGGAAAGGGACAGCGAAAGCGAAACGGAGATGGGATGAAAGTGGCGTAGCAGTGGAAGATACTGGAGACGACAGCGCGCTCGACTATTCCGCTACAGCAGATGGTGACACCTCCGCAGTAGGACCCGACGAAGACCCCGCCGAGATCCAAAACGCCGACTCCACTCAAATGGGCCAACGGACAGGGAAAGGCGAATTCGTCCTCAAAGACCTCGACGACGAAATCGAATCCATCCTCGCGCAACAGCACTCCAAATCATCCTCGTCCACCAGCAAAACCAAACCCTCCCCTTCAGAACCGAATCCCGTCTCAGACGAAGAACACCACGGCCTCCTCGGCAGCACCACCACGCGCATCACATCCCTCTTCCAAAACCTCGTCGGCGGACGCACCCTAACCAAACAAGACCTCGCGCAACCACTCCAACAAATGCAAAACGCCCTGTTACAAAAGAACGTCGCACGCGAAGCAGCCGAACGCCTCTCGGCCTCAGTCGAAAAGGACCTCCTCGACTCCCGCACCGCCTCCTTCACCACCATCGACGCCACGATCCGGAGCGCGATGGAGAAAGCGCTGACGCGCATGTTGACACCCACCACCTCCCTCGACTTACTGCGGGAGATCACCCGCACCACCACCGCTACAACCGGGGGCGCCAAACAATCCGCTCCACGCCCCTACGTCATCTCCATCGTCGGCGTCAACGGCGTCGGCAAATCCACCAACCTAAGCAAGATCGCTTACTTCCTGCTCCAGAACCATTTCCGCGTACTAGTCGTGGCAGGGGATACTTTCCGCTCCGGCGCAGTGGAACAACTCCGCGTCCACGTCCGGAATCTCGCGGAGCTGAGCCGGCGGGAGAAAGTCGGGCGCGTGGAGCTGTTCGATCGGGGGTACGGGGGTGATGCGGCGGGGGTGGCGCGGGAGGCGATTCGGTTTGCTTCCAAACCATCTCCGTCAGGAGAGCGAGAGGGAGGGATAGGGATGGGAGGGGATGGTGGGTTGGCGTGGGATGTGGTTCTCATTGATACGGCCGGCCGCAGACATAACGATAGTAGGTTGATGTCGAGTCTGACGAAGTTCTCGCAATTGGCGGACCCGGATAAGGTGTTTATGGTGGGTGAGGCGCTCGTGGGGACCGATTCGGTGGCGCAGGCGAGGAATTTTGCGAGGGAGTTTGTGGATGGGAAGGTAAGTTTTCTTTCCTTTTCCTTTTACTTTTTTTTGGGACCCTCTCTCCTTTTTCCCCTCCTTCTTTTCTTCACCTTTGACCTCCCCTCCTCTCCCCCCCCCCCCCCCCCCCCCCCACCCCCCACAACAACACCGCTCCTCTTCTCATTCTTCTACTTCCCCTTTCACTTACCTCCTCTTCCCCGTTTCCCCTGCATTACCCGTCCCACATCCCCGTTACGGGCCCCCTCATCACCACACCCACCTCCCCCTCCCCTCTTTCCCCCCTTCCCTCTCCCCCCCGCCTTTCCCTCCCCTCCACAAAACCCACACCCCCAAACTAACCCTTCCCTCCCTCTTCTTCTTCCAGGGCCAACTCCGCAACAACGGTACCGGCCTCGACGGCTTCATCATCTCCAAGTGCGACACGGTAGGGAATATGGTCGGGACGCTGGTCAGCATGGTGCATGCGACGGGGATCCCCGTGGTTTTTCTCGGTGTCGGGCAGCATTATGGGGATTTGAGAGGGTTGAATGTGAGGTGGGCGGTTGATAAGCTGTTGAAGTGATGGGATTGGTGGGGTTTTAGGAAGGAAAGGAGGGGGAGAGATAGTGGAGGGAGGGGAGATGCGTTTGGATTAATTGATGAGAGGAAACTACATCTTTGCCTTTCCCCCTCTCGCTCTCTCCTTTCTCTTTCTCTTGCCGCTACCGACGTCCTATGTTGTCTCCCTGTCCATCTCACTTTCAACCCGCGCATCCCGCTCATCCCCTTTCCTCTTAGTAATAGAGGTCATTCTCCATGTCCGTACAGGTTAGGATCTTGCCTTCCTAGCTGTTTACACATCAGCCACTCTTGGTTTGCAACGATAAGAAGCTCGCACTTCCCTTCCCTCTTTCCTCGGGTCCACGTGGGTTACTATCTAGCTCCTCCCTTACTTCTTCTCCTTCAGATCCTTCAGATCATGTCCCGGATTAAGGAGCAAAGATATATACCTTCGCAGAGAGAGAGAGAGCAAAGAGAAGAAAGAAAAGGACAAAGGGGGGAGGGGGTTTGAAGAAATGCTGTCCAAGCTTCCCTTGGATTCTGTCTATCTCTACATTCTTTTCATGCATAGGAGATGGCCATTTTGAGAGAACACAAGGTCAGAAAGGAAGCAGAGTGGAGGCGAGTAGTGGGGGAAGAAGGAGGAGAGGACATGCATACATGCCTATGAGTTATTCGGGTGTTGTCTATGAGTAGTGTATAAATAAGATGAAAAAGACGGAAAGAAGAAAAGAAAAGGAGAGAGAAGGAGAAAAGGTCGCAAAAATAAGAATAGCGAGTAAATAGACAAGCATTTATAACAGGGGCGTAAAGAAAAAGAGGGGGGAAAAAAGAGGAGAGCAATAGGAGAGAAAAGGGAAGTAGGAAATCTTAGCGATACCAGAATAAGATTCTAGCTCAAAAGAGAAGGAACAAGAACAGTGACGACTACTACCTATCAGCGCTTTTTAGATTCAGAGTTCCGCATTTCCCAAACGTTTTCGGGATGTTTCTAGGATATTGTAGCTCGACCTTAATCTACTTGCTACATCGATCGGGCAAGCTAGTCCCTTTCTTACGCTAACAAAAAAAGAGGGAAGGGAAAGAGGGGCGAATCTTAGAAAGTAGTACCCGGAAGAAAGAAACCCTCTCTCACCCTTCTCCACCAACCGGGAGAAAGAGGGAGGAAATGGAGCGAAGAGATGTAAGGGAAAGTTTTGGCGGAAAGTCGAGAAGAGACTAGAAAACTAGAAGTTACCCTATTCTCCTTCTCCTTCCCCTTCTTTGCTTTTCTCTTTCTTTTGTGAAATGGAATCCATAAGAACAGCAACTATACAACGAAGACCCGAAAGAATGACAGAAATGTTGGGGATATGCCCTTGCGGGTCCAAGACGAGAGAGAAAGAGGAAGGAAAGTCTGAAAGGGGCAGAAAAGGAAATCCTAAAGCCTTGAATTTTATCCATGGGTATCACAAGAAGAAGAAAGGAGAAGACTACACCATCACCATCACCACCACTTCCACTTTCACTGCCACTGCCACTGTCGCTGCTACTTCCACCATCCCTGCCGTTCCTGACTCAAATGGCTCCATGCCTTATTCTTCCATCCTTCCCGCCCAGAGAGGGGTAGACACGATGACTGGGGTGCTCGGAAGCCATATGTCCTGATGCCTGCCTCCATTACCCGCCTTTATCGATCCCCATTTCCCTCCCCCCGTCCCTGAATCCCCACTCCTCCGAAGTCAAAAACCGATCTATCCCCTCCCACCCGCCCTCTCCTCCCGATCCCCACGCCCCACCCCCTCATGACCACCATACCCACTACTCCGTCTCCGCCTCCTCCCCACCTCATCCACGCCCTCGTCCTCATCATCCCGATCCCCCCGCCGCGACCACCACCCCCACCTCAACAAATCACTAAAAAGCGCCCCTCCCGCACTACCGGCGCCTTCATTCGTACTCCGTCTTCTCCTTCCCCTGCGCCTACGGCTCTGGCGTCCACTGGTCGAGGTAGACGATACAAGGGGGTTCGGTAAGGTCCGGGCGCGAGGGCGGGGGAGGTGGTCGTGCTCGGTATTAAGGTCAGGGGACGGAAGGGCTGGTGGAGGCCCATCTTCGAGATGGGTATACGAGGTTCGCTCGGTTGAGCGAGGACGATTGCTAGCCCCTCTTCTGCCCTCCTCATCCACAGCCTTCGAAGGGTGATGGCGGGGAGCGAAAGTCCCATACCGAGGCGCCCTGTCCTCACCCCCAATGTTCCCATTATGATCCTCTTCGTGACTAGGCGGCTGAGGGGTGTCAGTATCACCCAATTCCTCCCAAATATCCAGGACCTCGCGCAACGTCGCCGCGCGCCTCCTTCTGCTTTTCAGATTCGTGTGCGTGGTATTGAGGGAAGAGGAACGGTGAGAACTCCTGCTCTTCCTCCCCGACATCGTCGGGTTCGTGATGCGGGACTTGTGATCGACGAGCAGAGGCCTTTCCTCATGCGGAGCCGCTGAGTGGGAAACATCCTCATCCGTCTCTAGCTCCTCATCGTCATCGGCAAGCGCCGACTCCGTCTCGTCCGTATCGGGGGGATCGGCGACGAAACCGGAGCCGGGGGTGAGGACGGTCTGGGGGAACTCGTGTTTAGGATGGACGTGCTCGTGCTCGGGAGCATCCACCTCCTCATCGTCGTCGTCCTGGAAACGCCAGCTCAGGGCTAAGACACCTGCTAACAGCACCACGGTGCCGAGAGCGATCAGACCCGCGTGAAGAGGGGGTAAACGGTCCATCTGGCGGAAATAGATCAGGCCGTCGAGGATGGCAACGATATTGTAGATGCAGAAGACGAAAGGGTAGAGGATCGTGGTTGAGATGAGCCGGAGGCCGAGGTGGAGGTAGTAGAGTTGGGAAAGGGCGAGGATGAGAAAAGCGAGGAGGAGGAGCCAGGAGCGGTAATTGCTAAATTGGTTTTTCTTGTCGACGAGGCTGCGGACGATGAGTTCGACGGCGCTTTTGGCGAGGAGCAAGGCGTGCGCGGAGAGGATTCCGGAAATGGCGCCGTAGCTCATCCCGCGGATAATAGATAATCGGGGACTGTCCCGCTGTTTCTCAGACACGACTTTGCGCATCGCGAAGTCCATAGCGAGCAGACCCAGCACGAGGAGGAGGGAGAGGATGAACCACGCGAGGAAGGTCCTGCGGCCGAGCAACTCGATGAGTTGGGTGAGACTATGGCTCGGCTCGGGCAAGGCGGAGAACAAGCTAATCAACACCGCACCACCCGCGACCAACAGCGTCCCACACCCCGTCCGCCACGTCCAGGGTTCCTTCAACAGCAGACTCGCTAGCAAGCTATTAAACACCAACCCGGACGCTTGCAACGTACTCAGCAGCGGGAGCGGGAGGGTAGTGATCTGGATACTGGAGCCGACGATATTGGCGAGCAGGAAGAGGAACATGCCGATCTGCCAGCGGCGCCGACGGTAGGCGGGACGACGGTCGTGGAGGGCATAGTGGAGGTCCTCTAGCATGTGGGATTTGCGTTGTAAGGTCAGGCCGACGGATTGGATGCAGGTGCTGAGGAGGCCGACGATGATGCCCAGGGCGACGCTGGCGCCGGGGGTGAGGTTGGACCATGTTCCCATATTCCTCGATGGGCGGAGATTCGGTGGGTAATGGAAGGGCGGGGAGGAGTCTCGAGAGGTGGTGGCGAGGTGGGATCGGTATTCGGTTGGTTACCGCGTGGTTGTTATAGCCATCTCTTATGTCGCCATGTCGTATAGGAGGTGGTGGATGGAGGATTGGAAGATGGGTGGTGTGTCTACGTGTTGGCTCTCGAGTCGTGAATATTTAATTATGGAGAGGATGAAGGTGGGAATATGGGAAATGCCATGGTAATTAATAACATGATAATATTGAAGTAGTGTCTGGCGTTGTGCTTGTGATTGACCGACTGAGACGTCTGGACCCTGCAACCGTAACGTCACCTCCACCTCGCTAAGCCGGCCAATCAACATCTCGCATCCTCGGAGGCCCGTACTTGGTCATCTGGGGAAGTCAATACCGTACGGAGGTATGCACGAGAAGACTTCCACTCCTCACTTTGTCTTGATATCATAAATTATGTACGGGTGAAACAACGATACCAGCGACATCAAGATAGACTTCCATAGCAAGGTAAAACAAAAAAAAAAAAAAGATTCAAAGTCCACCAGCTTGATCTATTCACGAAACCAATGAGAGCGGCCGTCTCTTAAAGATCCGGACAGATGTAGCATCTCACCCAAACCCAACGACCTATGCTGCATTGCCGATAAAGTCCAACTTGGACGAACCTAGGGACAACATGAATCAAATCTTAGACGCGCGGAACCATAGAGCAATTCATCCTCCCCCCTATCGGGATAGAAAACAGCGAACTATCGCGGGAGAAGCCCGCTAGACTAACTTCTATCCAACACGAGACCTCAATTAGATAGGAAGAGACTGACAGGTGGGCGAGTCTTTGACACCCCTTCAGCCTTTGAGGGTACTCGTTCCGCCTTCTCATCGAGGTTGAGCTCCTATGGCCACAAATTCATTTGTGACTCCTACTCGTGCTGACCGGGAGAAGCATCGTCGGTGGTAAATTCACTGCAACGAAGGACTTAGAGAAAACTAAGGCTTGGTCTTCGTTCCCGAAATGCGTGGATGTTGATCCCTTTTTGCAGGCCAAAAGAAAGAGAGAGAGAGGGGAGGAAGGAAGGAAGGAAGGAAGGAAGGGGAAGGGGCCAGGTGAAAATCGAGCATCCAATCTAACAGAGTCCTTTTAAGGGCAGGCGCCTAGCTTTATCGGAAGGGCCATATAAGAGCTTTACGTTAGTAACACAGCCTCGGGATTCTCCATTTCCTATCGAGTATCTAATCCAACAGAATCTCAATTATAGCAAGCTGCTGGGTTAGAAGAAAGGGCTTTACAAAAGCTTCCTGTCCCACTTGAGGCTTGGTCACCTTCAGAGGCGTAGGTTTGGGCTTTGTATTCTGCAGCTACTTCGGTATATCCTTGTCCTTAGGGTAGATTCTTTCTGCGATCACTTCCGCTAGGATGCGGCTACGGTACATGCTCCTGCGCGTCTTAAGAACATCCTTGTCACTCTCGGATATGTGCTCAAGCGTCTTGCCAAACATGAAAGCCCTGGCTTGGATGCATACGATCGGCCCACAGTCATTGCTCTCGTTTCTTTTTGATCAGCAACACAGCTTCGGGATCTCTTTGAGGACTGATCATCTAATCCAACAGAATCGCAACTATAGCAAGCGCCAGGCTAAGAAGAAGGGGCTTGACAATAGCTCTTCGTTAGCAGCACAGCCTTCGGGATACTACTGTCTCACCGATTACCCAAAACAACAGACTCCCCATTAGAACAGGCGTCTAGCTCAGACGAAGGGGGCTTTACAAGGGCTTTATATCAGCAACACAGCTTCGGGATACTGTCTTCGAGTCGAGCATCCAATTCAGCAGAATCTGAGCATCCCCATCAGGACAGGCGCCTGGCTCAAACGAAGGGGCTTTACAGCAGCGCCTCTCGTCACCTTTTTGCGCCGACGAGAGAGACCACAACCCAATTTCCTACACACAGGATCAACAGCAGGCGCCAACAGCTGCCACTAAGCCAGAAGGAAGCAGTGCGTTCACTTCGGCGCATCCGGCCGAGGCGAAAGTGTCCGAGACCCCAGGCGGAACGGCAAACACGCAGGGCAAGGACGGAGCCGGTGGAGGCCTTGAGAGCGAGGCCGGGGAAGGGAAGGGGGCGTGGGTAGTCCTGGAACAGGGGAAGGGATGGGAGGTGTTGGAGAAGGAGGCGGAGGCGGAGGTGCATGACGGGGCGGCCGATGAGGAGAGGTACGTCAATCTTGCATGCAAGTAGGAAGGTATGTGTCTGCTTATGGGTTGTGCGGACAGGGTCAAAGGAAATTGGAAAGGGGTTGAGCGGATGGAAAAACAGAACGGATTATGGGAAACTTTGAAAAGAATGGTGGGACCGGGGGGTCTTCGAGGCTGGTCCTCTATAGACGATGAAAATGACGGAAAACAGACCTATTATGTTTGAAGTCCCCTTTCCTTCTGTCCAGCCCAAAAGGCCAACTTCCCACCTTCAAAACCCCCAAGCGTCCGTACCTGTGAAGGATATCTTCTCATGACCAGACAGAATCGAAACTTCCTCAGCGATACCATCTCCAGAACCAGCAAAATCCACCTGCTCAAACGGAAGACCCGCGCATTCACATCCACACCCCGTAGGACACTCAAACCCTTCCTCCTCACCCGCCAAGAAATCGCAATACCCAATCAAACAACCAAGATGACTCGTATGCAAACACGCGGGACAAAGCTGCTGAACACCCTTAATAACAGCGTAGCAGATCCCACAAGTAGCCTTACGCTGGCCGGGGACAGAAACCGGCACGACGCCATCATGACTCCAGCCGTCTTCGATGCCCACACCCGGACGAGCCAACCCAGCCGCTTTCTCCAGCTCAGCAGCCTGCATCCACAACCCCCAGCAGCGAAGCAATTCAGCATAGTGTTCCTGCCAGACGACAGCCTTCCTTGCAAGATCCTCCGGCAGGAAGGATGACTTCACCGCCCCCGAAACCTCATCGGAGAAGGACTCGAGGTTGAAGAGCTTTGGCAGGACGGGAGCATTTGTACTCTTCGGCGTCCGGGGTAAGCTATTATCATCGATAGTCTTATCGCTATCATACCCCCCAGCGTCAGTGTTACTGCGACTAAGCTGACTATTTCTCGCGGTGCCGATGGTAGAAGCGGCAGCGGAAGCGAAAGAGACGGACTTGCTCCAGCTGCCGTGAGGGGTGGGCACGCTAGTGGAGAGGTCGTTGGCGGCGCTGGGACTGGTGCCGAAGCGTCGTGGTGCGGGCGGGGAGCTGCCGTAGGAGGAGAACTTGTCGGTGATGCTTTGGGCGTAGTATTTGGCTGCTGCGCTGAAGCTGCCGCGGTAGCGCTCGGGGCTGGCGGAGCCGGACATGGATGTGGAGAGTCGATGGGAGTTGGGGCGTGGGAGCGGTGGGAATGTGGTGGGAGGGGTGCTGGAGGTCGAGCCGATTTGGGGGGTCGGCGGTTGCGAGGGGAAGCCGGAAGAGGTTTGGGAGACCACTGGGGTTCGGACCGGCGTTTGCTGTAGCCGAGTAGATTGGTAGGATTCCGATCGCGGAAAGGAAATCGGGCGACTTTTAACCGAAGGCTGTTTGAGGGTATCCGAATGCAAGAGATAGTCCGGGTCGTACGTGGCAAGCCTGGTGAACATCGATTCGAAAGCGGTTTGGCTGACCTCTGAAACCACCTGAGAGCTCTGTGCAAGTATGGTAGGTATACATGCCAGCATCTGGATATCCGCATGATCTTCTGCCCACTGAAGCATTCTTCTCACCAGCCATGAAGCAGCGAAGGGGTGGTCGGCCCATCGGAGCTTTCCAAAGCTGTCCGCTCCTGGATCACTGTCGGCGAGGCTAGAATCTCGCAACGACCGACGACTACGTTGCGCGATGACAAGAATGTTCTCTGGACTCTCTTGGTCTTGCCCCTGGGCGACCACATCAAGCGGCACGGCATCCTCCAGCAACAAGCCTAGCAATCGCCATACTGATGCCGTATCCTCAAGACCCACCTCTTCAGCAACTTCGCCATTGGTATAGCACATATCGCTGCTAGATTCATGCCCGCGCAAGACTCGGTAGTCTCTTGCCGTTATCTGAGAGACAGGAACGAAGTTCTCTATATCGTGAGTCGATATGATAACCTTGTTGCCTATTGCTGAGGGCTCTGATGGCATCATGCGAGTGTCTTGTGGCTGCCAGGAGCGCCCTGTTTCCATAGACGCATCCACAGCCAGCGGCGGCAGGCTCTCAATTGAAGGGCTCGCGGCAGAAGATCCCGAGCTGGTTTCTGAGTCGGAAAGGTTGTCGTTCGACACAAGATTGCCAAAGGTTGGGAAAAGCTGTGCTGCCTTACGCGCCTTGGCGTGGTCTTTGTTCCCAACCACCGCACCCTTCTCACCATTCCGTGGAGCATTGTGTCGGGTTGACTTGGGCGGAAAGAAAGTCACAAGCTGACCGCTAGGCGCAAAGAGCGCACCGCATGCTTTTGGCAAGGGCACATTGATACCACCTGGCAAATAAGAGCCGCTGCCAACAAGGGCATCCGCAAACGTTTCATCATCAGAGTCGCTATCGCCCGGCGCTGAATATTGGGTAGATTGAATAGAGTTGATCTGGTGTAACGACGATAGTTGCACGCTTTCTTCCAGTGGTGCTACAGCACTCAACGAGCCTTCTTGAGCTGGTATGCTGGGCGAAAGAAAAGGAATTGCGGAGTCCGTGTTTACATCTTGCTGCTTGGGCAATTCCAAGCTCGAAGTCATCCTTGTAGCTGGCGATGTACTGCGGAGACCGGATCGGTTGGATGCGATTGGCATTCTTTTATGATGCTCCGTAGACTTCGGTGTTTTCGTTCGAGCTTGAAGTTGTTTTGAGGTTTCTTGGAAAGATATTTCTTCTTTGCGAATGTGGACGACGGGTAGGGGATTCATAGTCGCCAACCGACGTTGCTGATTAGGGCCATCATCCTCAGAAGGCCGTGACTGCTCGGTATGGGTGCGAGTCCCAGATGGTTGGACCTGTCTCAGCTCATGGACGTGGCCTCCTAAGTTATCAATAACGACAGTTGGTATCTTATGGACTTCTACATCGCCCATAGAGACCGCAATGAGCATGGTCGTGCCTCCCGTGGGCTGCAGTGTGGCGGTGAGTGCTTTGGTGTCTAGCTTTAATCTCCACACTTCATGTGGCATCTCCCAGTCGGATCCGAAGCTGTAGAATACCACATGCCTTCCATCTTCTGCTAGTACAAAAATGCCGTGCTCGCCGAGCCATCGGGTGGAACGAGGAGGTTTCAGAAGAGGTATTTGCGCAATGGGAAAGGCGCGTCTGCGGAGACCCTCTGGTTCTCCGAACATTGTATCATCCTCTGAATCGGAATCATTCTGCGGGATAGATGCGTCTCCACTAATGAAAGCTAGAGTCTCTGAGAGATCCCAGACACGAATGACGTTGTCGTCTGATGTAGACAAGAGCTTAGCGGACTCTGATGGATGCCATGAGAGTTGAAGGAATCGGGCGTGTCCAGCCCGAAGGGTCCTCTGTGGCCGCCGAAAGTTTCTAGCAGACCAGACGGCGATGGTCTTTTCGTGGCTCGTTGCCAAAACATCGTGGTAAATATTGTTCCAGGCGATCGACTTGCAAGGCCCTGGGCCGTATTTCCAGCGTCGCAGCGGCGTTTGAGATTGATCTATGTTGCAGGTAATTAAGCTACCGTCGATGCTGCCAACTGCTATGACGGATGCATTGTGAGGCGACCAGGCAAGGGCGGTCACAGCTCTGTTGGTATCGCTCAAAGTGCTTGGAGTTCTGCTGCCTTTGATGTCATGCACTGAGACTTGACCTCTCTGGGCAAGGGCAAGCCGAGTCGGTCGCAATTTACACAGGTCAATCAAAGGGCCGCCTAGACGGCCACGGCGATGCAAGATAGGCTGGATTGCTCCATTGGGTAGCTCGACCACGTCTATGCCGTGGCGCGTAGAAATGGCGGCGTAATGGGCATTGATGGTGATTAGGTGAGACGTGAAAGCCTGCAATTCACCACATTCATCATGCTCCATGAGACGGAATGGTCGACATCACAACCCAACGATTGTTTAAAGAACGCGATGCTGTAGTGGGATGTATGTACCTCTGTACAGTACTATGTAGTGAATGCAGTGGGATAGGCAGCTAGCGCGAGTAGCCGAGCGAAGGAGGGAGTTCCGGTCTGACACGCGACCTCCGACCGGTGCCGCCAAGAAGAACGCGACTGGTGACGTGGGGCTGCTCGGGGCGGGATGACCTGCATGTGCCCGACCAAACTGGACTTCACTGCCCGCTAGCCTACTGACAAACATTTGACCCGCTTGCCATAAACCGCCGAAAAACATACCAACATTTGATTGCTTCACTGACTTGCATCTTTGCTGCAAAGAGGGGCTTTCAACGGTGCGAGAACGCTACAATCACGCCATTTCACCACCCCAAGGGCTCGTGAAGCTTTCATATCTATTACAGGAGCAGGAATCGATACGGTAGACTTTGGCGAGCATGGCGACCCCTCTTCCCAAGCGGATCATCAAGGAGACGGAGCGGTTGCAGAACGAGCCTGTGCCAGGCATCTCTGCAGCACCACATGAAGAGAATGCACGATACTTCGATGTCAAGGTGGAGGGTCCAAGTGGAAGCTGTTATGAGGGTACGGCCAACATCGCACCACTAAGAGATGAATGACATGTGCTGCTCGTGATGGCGTACTAATCGGAGAGTAGGTGGAGAGTTCCAGCTCGAGCTCTTCCTCCCCGATGACTATCCCATGTGCCCACCGCGGATACGATTCCTCACCAAGATCTACCACCCCAACATTGACAGGTTAGGCCGAATCTGCCTTGACGTCCTCAAGAACAATTGGTCGCCGGCTCTGCAGATCAGGACGATCTTGCTGAGTATACAAGCTTTGCTGGGGGCCCCGAATCCGGAGGACCCATTGAACGAGGCAGTCGCAAAGCAGTGGAAGGTGAGGTCAACTCTACGAATAAGGCAGAGTGTGCGATTTACTGACGGCATTGATCAGGAGAACCAAGCAGAGGCAATCAAGACTGCGCGAGAGTGGACTCAGCTCTATGCCCTCAAAGGCTGAGATAACGTAACACATGATGATCACGGCTTTCCTGAATACAGCGGCATACCCTTTGACTTGCGATACCTCCAAAAAAAAGCCCATTTCATCTTGCTACGATCGCGGTCTGCTGGAGTGGCAGATGTGTCGATCTGACTGCTCGTGCAGACCGGCCAACTAAATAGCTCCTTTGCATGATGGAAAAAGGCTAACGTTTGCTTGCATTTGGCTATACCATCGAAATCACCTGTTGTTATCGTGATCTGATTTCCATAGCTGAAGCGTTACCCCTCCTATGTTGTCGACCTCATACAGCTCTAGCTCCCGAAAGTTCGCCACCCCATAAATACCCCACTTTTGACCTCAATTCACAGCACGAAAGACGCACTATGGCAGGTCCCCTTAAGGCCTGACCGGCGAAACGTTGTGCCGTCACAAGACACGCATCTGATGAAACCCCTGACCTTCCACTCCTTCACTCAGCACCACCGAGAGGCATCTGACGACAACCACGAGTGCCACCGCGCAACGCACACGCACTCACAGGCGGTCACCTCGATCACATGGTGCGTTAACGGCTCTGGTCAAGAGACTCATAAGAGTCTGCCGCCACCATGCCTCGTCGCGAGCGCTCACCACCGCCACCGGTGCCTCCGATACCAGCTCCTTTCCGCCACGCCTACGCCGGTATTGGCCACTCCAACATTCCGGTTCCGTCAACCCCTTCGAGCAGCTCGCCGAACGACAATGCCTATTCTTTGCGGAAGGCCAAGAGCGCAGTAGAGATGTCTTCAGCCTACGAACGCAAGAGGAGGACTACTTTGCCGCCCTCCAAGTTGAGAGAGTCAGTGTCGGCCAATGAAGGTATGTCTTACTCTTCAATCCTTAACGAGGAGTGAGTGGGCGTGCTACGCCTTGTTCTGCCACATCATTCAATTACTGGCCCAGCACTGCCTAGCGACTATTGGTCTAACTCGCCCTGTAGCAACTCCGACGGCGCCGAAGGCCAGGCACCTGAAAATACAGCAAGGTAAAAATGCCCACCAGACTGTGGCCATCCACCAATGCATCATACTGACACAAACATAGTTCCTTCCGCAGCAGAGTCCCTTGGTCACCCAACCCATGTTCAAGCTCCTCAAGCTCCAGTCAACGAAGTCAACAGAAGCCGTCTTACGACCAAGAAGAGCCTGCCGAATTTCTCCTTCAAGAACCCAACCAGCGCAAGGAGCATCGACACCGATACTTCCGCCAGTACTAGAGAATATCATGCCGGTGACGTTCCAGGTAGCGCAAGGCGCGAATTTATGGGTCAGGTGAGTATCAATCAAGCTTTCTTTTCTGCTTTTATTCCGAGCGGCGAGCACCAGGAGCAAAAAATCAGAGCAGCGACAGCGAGCAGCGACGGCGAGCAGCGGATGAAATCCCAGATCGTAGGCATGCTACACTTCGGGTGGGCGTTCAAACTGGGTCCAACCATGGCGGAAATGGCACGCAGATGGGGGACCCAGCCCAAGTTCCCCTTGTCACGTGACCAGGACCCGATGGGTGGGACCCAGCCCCTGTTTCGTTTGTCACGTGATCAGGTCCTGCGTGTTACGTCTTTTCCTAGTGACAATGTTGACATGGAACCATTGTAGCGCAACGATCAGCAGAGTGATCAGTCTCGCCTTCGTGACACTGATGCCATGACGCCATCGCAACGTAGCGAGTTGAATTACGAGCATGCCCTTGAGAAACTCGGCTGGCTGGACCGACTGAAGCGTAAAGCAATGTCGGCTGGTAAAGACTCGAGTGGGCCGAATAAACGCCGTGATGCTCCAGTAAACACATCAATGCCCACAGAGCCGCATAAGCAGCCTGCGGCGGAAACGAGTGTTGCTGCTCGTGTCGATCAACAATCGAGTACGCCGGACGTAAATGCCAACAAGTCGAGCAAATTGCCGCGTTGGACTGAGTCGATGAAGCACGTCACCGGTGTGGGCAGCTTGATCAAGCCCAAGTCACCCTCAGTCGACTCCGGTCGAACCTTCCTTTCGCAACCTTCACCTTTGACATCATCCTCCTCCGACAGCCTTTCAACATCCAGGTTGAAAATGGAGGCCCGCAAGGATCTGTCACCCCTGGAGAAGATGCAGAAGGCAAAGATGCAGACCGGCATGCCTAACAGGCCGTCGCACCTTCGTGGTGGCCTGGACGTTAACGCGCCAAACAGTGAGCGCGACGATCCGTTTGTGGAGGCGTCTTCGGCTACGTCGTCAACTGCGCCGCCTACTGATGCCAACGTCCTTCCTTGGAACTACCAAAAGCCCGACGGTAGTTTCAATACTGCTCTGCTTGGTGTGGGTGGCTCTTCGAACGCGTCGAAGTACACAGGCGGGGCTGCCTCCAAGGGAGACTTTCCATCGTCGCCTAAAACCCCTTACACACCAACTCGATCCAGCAACCAAGCACTTCGCACTACGAAGTCAGAGACGAGCATCAAAAGCACCTCTTCGCTTGGTATCATCAATCCGCCTTCAAAGAAGTCGCTCGAGTACAGCATTGAGAACCCAGATCACATGCCGCACACTCACTTCTACAAGGTCATCCAAGCGCCGCCGTCGCCACCACCGCGGGCGCTTTCGCCGGCAGAGGACCCTGAATGGCCTCGAATGGTCGCACAAGCGAGAAGGAACATAGAAATGCGTGAGCAGAAAGCCGCGCAAGAAGCAGAGGAAGCTCGTATTGCCGCGTTGGAGAAACCCGCAGCTGATGAGCGCAAAGCTCAGGCCGAAATGGAAGAGAGGCTCATCAAGCGTGGCAGTGGGTTTGGAATGGCGCCAGTGAAGAATTTCCTCAAGATGACAAGCGATGAGCTTAAGTTCTACAGCAAGGAACTGACAGCAGAACTTGAGAGGATGGCTGCTATCGCGGTTGCCGAAGATGAAGCGTTTTCCAGGGGCGACTTTCGCTTCATCTGCAAGAATGGTGTTCCAACGCAAGAGCAGGTTGAATTGCAGGAAGCCAGATTCCGCGATAAGGTCATATTCCTCAGAGACCAGGGCTACGAGTTATACGAGGCCCAGATCGAGGTTCGGGACCGGGAGTACCAAGAATCCAATGCAAGAATGAACAGGCAGATCGGCGAGACTTCTCGCCAGAAGAACGCGGAGGCGTCACTGAGCTCCCCCACTGCAGAGGCGGAAACGACCACACCGCCAACAGCAGATCCCGCCCCGAATAACAAGAAGCCTGTTGGACTCGGCATAGCTAATGCTTACGGAGGACTTGTCGGACATGCAGATGGTGCTGCAGCGGGACGTACCATCAACAAAGGCAAGGGCCGCGCGCTTGAGCCTACTCCAGACAGCACACTAGAGTTGCTAGGCACTCAAGGTGATCTCAGCAAGACCGTCGAGCGTGAGAGGTCTGGCTCGCAGTCGTCCGTGTCAAGCATTCACTCAGATGAAGCACGTGAGCTTGAGACCGCCTTGGGTCACGACAGGACCCGCGACCGTAGAGTGAGCTTACTCTCTCCCCTGGACCAAACACCTCTCAAGGTCACGTACCGTCCGGTCATTGAAGAAGGCCAGGGCGAAGGTAGCCAAGCTACTACCGCGTTCAAAGTCGACCGCAATGAGGACTTCAAGGCCAAGATCGCCGCAGAGGCAGCAAAGAGGGCCAGAATGCTGAATGCACCGGGCGCACCGATCCACCCAGCCCTCCGTCAGGGCTCCCTCCCGTCGACTGACCAAGAGAGCTTTGACGGAACTTCGGAAACTACCTCCAAGCCGACTGCACCAATCCAGTCGAGCCGCCCACCTCGTGTCGGTAGCCTCGTTATCAACACAGATCGCCTGTTCTCGCCTGATGAGGAGTACCGTTCTCCTCTGGAGGACCATGCCTGGTTCTCATCGGCTGCAAAGGACCCTGCATCGATTCCTGATGCCTCTGTGGCCCCAGCAATTCCACCCAAGAGTTCAAAGCGCACTATCACGTCCTATCGCTCTGGAGATCAGGTCAACATTCCAGCTTTGGCTTCGATCGTTGAGAAGGACGATAGTGGCTCCGAGTGGGTTCAGAACACCGACTATGATCCCAGGGGCGATCCCCACCATGCTCTATTCGAAGAAGACTGGTATCCTGGCAAAGACAGCGCGGAGGCTTCCAGTTCTGTGTACAGCCGCGATGACAAGGAATCGCTTCCTGCAGAGACCAATGAAGGCGGAGAGAACGAATCAAAATCTTACGGCGGCATGAACATCAACTTCGATGCCGAAATCCAAGAGATTGAAGAGTGGACGACCCCATCGTCCCAGAACAAACCCAACAGCCCAACGACACAGGGCCCTCCCCCCTCGAACCCCGACAGCTTGAACGCTTTGCGTGCGGACCTGGATCTCGCGCCGCTTCGCTTGCACGACGCCGCAAGCGGCCAGCCAAAGCACCCTCACCACGAATTCGCCTTCGGCACGGAGAAGCTCATGTATTACATGAAGCACAACAACGTGCCGGGCGAAGCCGTGAGCCGGTGCTCGCACTGCGCCCGATTCTGCTGCAGCTACGCCGAGAACGTGTACGCCAGCGGCTTGCCCACCCGCATCCCCAGCGTTGAGTACATCCAACAGCAGGCGGTGAAGGCAGTCAATAGGCTGAATGCCGAGCATCCCAATGGGATCGAGACATTCGACGTCTTCCTGTCATGTGCTGAGTGCAGCAAGGTCGTCTGTCCCCAGTGCGTGGTGGTCTGCGAGGAGGTCTTCTGTAGGGAGATGTTGTGTGGAGAACACGCGGTTGGGGGGAGATGCGGGTACCATGGCCGTGAATAGGCACATGGTTTTTTCTGGACAAGCACGTGACAATAAGGGATTGGGAAGGGCGTTATTGCTTTATCAGTGTGCTTCATAGGATGGAGATACCCAAATGAAAAGTGTTTCACGTGATTTCCTAATTTTTCCTATTTTTCCTGTTTTTACTTTTTTGATTTTTTGATTTTTTGATTTTTTGATTTTTTGATTTTTTGATTTTTTGATTTTTTGATTTTTTGATTTTTTGATTTTTTGATTTTTTGATTTTTTGATTTTTTGATTTTTTGATTTTTTGATTTTTTGATTTTTTGATTTTCTTTTTGATTTTCTTTTCTCTTTTTCTTTTTTTCCCGAGCCGTATGTCTTCGTGCAGGAATCAAAGCATCTCCTCTCAAACCCTGATCTCTACGCCTACGTATCGCTCTCTCCCACTCCATGCCTACATATTGCTCTCTCTCTATTCCTTCTAATCGCTCTTCCCATATGCCTTTGTATCGACCCCCGTGCCTATCGCTCTGTCTCTATGCCTATGCATCGCCCTCTGTGCGTATCGCTCCCTGTCTTTCTCTCTATGCCTGCGGAACGCCCTCCGTGCGTTTCGCGCTCTCTCTCTCTCTCTCTCTCTCTCTCTCTCTCTCTCTCTCTCTCTCTCTCTCTCTCTCTCTCTCTCTCTCTCTCTCTCTCTCTCTCTCTCTCTTTCTGTGCCTTCGTATCGCTCTATGTCTATTTTATTGTTCTCTATGCTTACGTATCGCTCCCTGTCTATACTTACATATCGTTCTCTATGCTAATGTTTCGCTCTCCATGCCTATACATCGCCCTCTCTGGCTACACATCGCTCTCTGTCTTTCGCTCTCTCATGCCTATATATCGCTCTCTATGTCTATTGTTTTGATTTCTATGCCTACGTACCGCTCTTTAACTATGCTCACATATCGTTCTTTATGCCAATGTATCGCGCTCGCGCTCTCACTCTCTCAATCCCAAAGTATCGCTCTCAATGCATAGACATCGCACTCTCGGCCCACGTATCGCTTGCTGCCTCTCCCTCTCTCTGTGCTAAGGTATCCCTCTCAATGTATGTATATTGCTCTCAATGCCCACATATCGCTCTCTACACCGATACATCAATCTCTATTGGATGCGGATGCATCAACCGCAACCACAGCTCTCCACCCCGCGCCTGGCATGTAGAGTTAGTCTGAAATCAGTACAGCTCTACATTGAAAGGTATCTGGCATGAAAGCTATGAGACGACGAGGGAACTCAGAAGTGTGGCATTCAAAACTTCGGCAGGTAAGTTCTTGCAATCAGGGAATCGCATTCGCATATATCAGCCGTGTCTACAGCTCTCGACTCCGCGCCTGCCGTATAGAGTTAGTACGAGATCAGCACAACCCCGCATTGAAGGTATTTAGCATGAAAGCTGTCTGACGATGAGGAGACGCAAGAATGATACATTTCGAGCAGGTAAATCGTCGCAATAAAAAGCGAGCAATGTGAATAGCAAAATGTAGGTTTCCTTCGTCAATCTGAAAGAAGAAGATACAAGAAGATCAATGGTCCTTGGATTTTCCTGCTTGAACCCCAAAAGAAAGAAAAGAACCATGATCAAATTCCTCCCAACACTACTCCTCCTCCTCCTTCCCCTCGCCTTAGGAAGAGAAGTCCACATCTCCGTAAACACCACCACCCAATACGACGTCCTACCCCCCATCGCCCGCTTCTTCGGCGCCGACGAACCAAACTACGCCTACTACCCCAACGGCGAGCTCCTGCTCAGCGAACTGGGAAACCTAAACCCAAACCATCAAACCTATTTCCGCACGCACAACCTCCTAACCACCTGCTCACCCCTCGACAACGTAACACCGCGGCTGAAATGGGGCTGCACGAACGCCTACACCGAAGACCCCGCCACGACGGGGGAAGCGGTGTACAACTGGACCATCATCGACCGAATCTTCGACGCCTACCTCGCCCGCAACGTGAAGCCGTACGTCCAGATAGGCTTCATGCCGAAAGCGCTGGCGCGGGAGCCGGTGGAGCCGTATACATTCCATTTCGACCCGGAATCGTCGGTGAATGAGATTTTCACGGGGTGGACGCATGAGCCGAGGTCGTATGAGGAATGGGGGGAGTTGGTGTACGCGTGGACACGACATGAGGTTGAGCTGCGCGGGGAGAGGGAAGTGGAGAGTTGGTATTGGGAGCCGTGGAACGAGGCGAATATTGGGTATTGGAATGGGACGGAGGAGGAGTTTTTCAAGCTGTACGATTATGCGGTGGAGAATGTGCGGAGGGCGTTGCCGGGTGCGAGGGTCGGGGGGCCTGAAGTGGCGGGAGGGCCGGATGGGGAGTGGTTGGGCAGATTTCTGAATCATACGGTCGATGGAACGAATACCGTGACTGGGAAGGATAATGGGTCTCCGCTCGACTTCATCTCGTTCCATGCCAAAGGAGCACCGATCTATATCAACAGTACTGCGGAGACACCTGGCCATCTACAGATGAACGCATCGGCTTCTCTGCAGAATAGTCGGGATGCCTTCTCCGTCATATCCAGCTACTCTGAGTTAAAGAGCAAACCAATAATCATAGGGGAAGACGATCCAGACGGCTGCGCAGCCTGCGTCTCCGACGCATATGATTACCGCAATGGGCTCATATACCCCTCTTACACGGCCGAAGTCTTCGCACGGAACATGCAACTGGCGAGGGAATACGACGTGAACCTCGAGGGCGCCGTGACCTGGGCGTTCGAGTTCGAGGACCATGCCTATTTTGACGGGTATCGGGTGCTAGCCACGAACGGCATTGACAAGCCGATCCTGAATATCTTTCGCATGTTTGGGATGCTGACTGGTCGGCGCGTAGCAAGTCATAGCTCAGGCGAGAAAGCACTCGACACAGTCGTGGAGGAGAGCGTCGTAGCCGAAGCAGATGTTGGAGTCCTTGCCGCATTCAATGAGACGACTGAGAGACTTGCGGTGATGGTCTGGAATTACCACGACGATGATCTACCGAAGCCAGATGCCGATATTACCCTAGATGTGACGGGACTGACTGAAGAAGCAAAGGGAGGCTGGCGCCATTGGCGCAGTTGGCGTTCGTGGCGCGATTGTGAGAAGGTGAGGATAACGCATTACCGTATCGACAACGACCATAGCAACTCGTACATCAAATGGCTGGCGATGGGCTCTCCACAGGAGCCGACGGCGGAGCAATATGCGGAGTTGCAAGCTGCGGGCAAGCTACAGATGCTTGAGCGGCCGCAGCATGTCGCTGCTAGGGACGGAAAGGTAGAGGTGAAGTTTAGTCTCCCTCTCCAGGCCGTTACATTGCTCATTTTCGAGCGTCGATAAGAGACTGACTGGAGACATGGCGGGGGTTTTGAATTTCAGACTTTCCGAGATCTTGCTCGCGATACTCGATAGGCAAGCAAAAGGAATGAAGTTTAGATCTCTTTCTCCATACCATTCCATTGCTTATCATCGAGCGTCGGTAGCAGAAGTCGTCTCTAAGATACCTCCAGTCAAGACTGAATATTTCAGACCTTCAAAGAAACCCTGTCTGGGTATTGGAGAGAGAGAAACCACAGACCAGAATTCAGGATACCATTCCCCTGCAAAATTTCCATTCCTTCGTCTGGAGGTGTCGAGAATTGTACTCCTCGTAGAAAGACTTTCCGGCGAACAATTCGATCTCACAGAGACTTCCCAATGATCTTGCCCAACTGACATGTCCTCCTACTGCCGACGTGCCTCTGCTGGGCTTAAATTTCTTCTTCCCGCTGAATAGTTGTTTCCCAACATTCACTTCTTCGTCTGGTTCGCTCACACTCCCTTTAGCCAAGAGGCGGCCTCAAGGTAGGAGATCAAAGCACTCGTTCGATAACAACTTTCCCGCGCGTGGCAAATGCATTCCGCATGGGTCCTCGTTAAAGGAGCGAGGAGCCCTCGGTAGCAGCCATCAGCGACGACTTGCCGCTGCACAGTCCAATATAGGCCCATCTCTCTCTCCAAACAAGTCTTCAAAACTCGAGCTCATAACACTTAACCCTCCCTCTCTCCCTTCTTCCAAACCGAATCCTCTCTTGGCTCAATCCTCCCCAACACTCCCCTCATCAACAAAACTCCCATCCCTACTCTCCTCCCTCTCGAGCCCCGGCAGTCCCCCGCCGCCGCCACCAGCAGCCGTACTCTGACTACCCAGACTAGCCGTCGAGCCCACCCGTTCCAGCTTCTGGCGTTTCTTGACATGGACGACACTCTCGTCGTCGTCGTCGTCCGCGGGACAGTCCTCGTCGTTGTCGTCGCGGGACATCTCGTCGCGGTCGCGCTTCTCCCCACTACTGCCACCACCAGCGGCAGCATGACCGTTGGCGGCGGGGGAGAAAGCCTTATTCGCCATCCCGGGCTTCTTGCCCGTACTCGAAGGTTTCGAAAGCTTGCCACCACCACCACCACTGGAAGAGTGGGAGTTAGTTGTCGACGAATTCCTCTCCTTCTTAATCTTCTGATTCAGCCCCTTCTTCAACAACTTCTTCTTCATATTCCCGCCTCCGCCCGCAGCAGCGGCAGAAGAAACCGACGACGACCCCTTGACAGCGATATCGTCCTCGTCGTCCTCCTCACCTTTCCCACCGCCACCATCCTGGCTACTAGCACCAGGCTGCGGCGTCCCCGCCCGCGAAGCCGAAGGCGTCGAACTCATCTTCGCCATCGCATTCCGACTCGCCTGCCGACCCGACAGGCCCATGCATTGCTCGAGATGCTTCGCGAAGCGGGTGATGAGCAAGCTGCGCTTGCAGGAGGGACAGGTATGCCAGGGGATATACTCGCCCTTTTTGAGCTTCTCGTCGATTTTGCTGGCCTTCTTCTCGCCCTTTTCCAGTTTGCGACCGGGGTCGTTGGAGCCTTGTTCGCCGTTTTCGGAGGGGGAGGGGGGACCCGTGCCGTTCTGGTTTTGTTCTTCTGAGACGGGGGTGCCGTCGCCGCCGTCGGCGGCGTTCTTCTTGTTCTTCGCTGCTGCTTCCCGTTCTTTCTTGGTAGGGGGCCGGCCGGTCGAGTCGGCTTTCAGGAAGGGGTTGTCGTAGATGTCGTGGCCTGGTCGTCGGGACCAGGGCTTGCGATCGCAGTATTGGGTATCTTTGGGCGGGTCGGATGTAGCGCCGCGGACTTTGGGCGCAAGGGGTGGGTCGAGCAGGCGTGGGAGTTTGCAGCGGTCGCAATGGGGGAGTTTGGTGGTGGAGTCGAGGTTGGCGATCATGAGCTTATGTTCGCGATGCTGCGTGAGGATGGTCTCGTGGAGGATGTTCTGGAGGGCCGTCTCGAACAGGTTCTGGGCGATTTGGCCCAGACTGGGTTGTGATTCTGATGCCATGGTGTGCGCTTTTCCAAGCTGGAAGTGAGCAATGCTATTGCAACCTAAGTGATGTCCCCGATCCAGTAGTATCCCAGCTATGTGCCCATATCAATTCCAGCAGAAGAAAGTTGATGCCAAAGTCAATAGCAGCCGCTGCTCCTCAGGTCGTAGGAATACGTCGTGCACCTCGCAGCCAGCTCTGCTTAGCAAGACGTTAATCACAACCAAGCACTCCCAAGCTCACACAACCAGTAGAGACCAGAAATGTAGATGGACAATCCTACAAAGATCACAGCCACCCATCAGCGCATCAACCAAGCACGACGTCCCATCATCCCCGGATCTCCGCAATTAGGATAGTGATCGACTGAAGTTACCATCTTCGGTACACGCGTGGCGGCGCGAGCGCGTATGGCAGCCGTTAACGCCATGCCTGCATGCACGACTGCGGCTCTTCCCTTCTCGCCCCCCGGGTGGGCCGCGATCACGCTAGTCCACGACCAGAGGGCACGCACGATAGATGGACAAAACACCCGGGTGAACACAACCAAGAATGACCATCGAGTGTGAAAAGGACAAGAGGAAAAACAAGAGGTAAAACCAACTGCGATTTCCCGTTACTATGCTACTACATACACATCATCCTCAATAATCCTAACAAAACCCCCATCACCATTCTCAAGTCCCCAGGACAGAAGAAAGCCAAAGAAAAGGGGCGACAAACAAAATCAAAAGTCAAAAAGTCAAAAGAAGGGGGTGGGAAACAAAAACGCCAGAAGATGCAATTAGAATATACGGATCAAGAAAAAAAAGATATTAACTGCGTGTCGAGGAAGATAGTCGCCGGGTTCTCTCCAGGAAACGTGATTTTTCCTTCGCTTCAACCTCTCGCACCCCCATCCCATGGCCTCTCCCTTCCTCGTTTCCTTCGCCTTCCTTTCCCTTTCCTCCCAGAAGCAGAGAGAGAGAGAGAGAGAGAGAGAGAAAGGGGGCGGAAGAGAAGGAGGAATGAAAGAGTGAAAGAGGGAGAAAGAAAAAGACTCCCGAACCAGCCACAAAAAAACGCCCCGAAACCCGATCGCCCACCCCTTCCTAAACCCCATAAAGGACTCCGTTGATCCCCCATCATCGCATCCCTCTGTCTCTCTTTCTTGCTCTCACAGCCAGCGATTTTCGCGTCCACAATGCCCTGATAACACCCCTCCTTGGCGCCCTTCCCCCCAGCCCCGAAGAGAAGTGGGAGAAAAAGAAGATGCCCCAGTCTATACACGATGATTCGGATAAAAAAGTGATGTCGCAAAATGGGATAAACAGGACGACAGTCTGTCAGATGATGAAAAGTTTCCGTAGACATGCCCATTTTTCCCTTGATCCCGTTCGCATGAAAGAAGAAATGTATTATCCGTCGTGAGGGTGAAGACGCCGAGGAGGAGAAGGTCCTATCCCGCCCGTGTGGCTGACAGAAGCCAGCGTCCTGTGATTAGCAATGCCAGAGCCGACGGAAAGGTCGTGTGGCGGACCAGGGAACGGATCGGGGTAAGGTGTTCTCGGTAGGGACGGGAATGGACGGATGGCGTGACGGCGGCTGGACCGCTCTTCCTCGAAAATAAACAAGTCTCGCAAGAGGAAGATGCGCTCCATGAGTAAACCATTAATTTTTCTTCTCGCATTTTGAAATCCCACACCCCCAGCTTCGCATATGCCTGGAACCAGATTTGAATAATCGTACCCAAAAACAAACAACAAAACACAAGAAGAGGAGAAACAAGGAGATAGCGTCAAAAGATCTGCATGTCACCAGGGTGTCAGAGGCAAGAGGGATCCAAGCCCACGAGGCGGTCACGATCCCATCAGACAGCGGGGAAGGTTAAGAAGGAGGGCGGCGGGGGAAAGCAGCGGCGGCGGCGACGGCGACGGCGACGGCGTCTACCTGACGCCGATGGGCGGGCGGGGTCCAAGGCTACTGCTGGAGCTGTGAGCAGAGGGCTCCGAATCTAGAGGCGCTGAGCGGTTGGAATCACCACTCCCCGCGCTAGCGCTCGCAGAACCAGTCAGACTCCGTACTTGCGGCTGAGACCCGCGGCCTTTGGGTTGGGGAGGGTATAGGTGGCTCACCCCTGTTTGTTGTTCAATCTGCTGTGGTGCGACTGCATTGCCGTGACCGGGGGGATGTCTGGGGACAGGCTGTCGCATGCCCGGCGGGCTAGGCCGGCCATTGGGGCCTGGTCCGAAGCCGTTTGGAGGCGAGGGACGCTGCATCTGTGGTTGTCGTGGGGCTGGGGAGAGTGGGTTGCCTGGACTGTGGCTGCCACGGCGGCTCACCGGAGGCGGGTAACCACCAGGACCTGGTGAGGGGCCGCCAAAGCCGCCCGGTGGTCCGCCTGGTGGTGGTGGTGGCCCTCCTTGCTGCAGCTCGTTCAGGCGCTCGGCCGTCAGCGAATTGGTTCTTGACTCGATGCCCATGTTCATCCTGTCGACGTTGCCGTAGCGGTCAGAAGAGTAGCCCATCAGTGGATTGTTTAGGAGTTCGTCGCGTAGACCGGGCAGCTGGCTCATAATAGCAGCGCTAGTCCGGTTCTTCTGTGGCATCGGTGGTCGTTTCCACGGCATGCGGCTGTTCGGACGGGGTGGAGGAGCGCCCATCATCTCGGGATTGGCACGCAGCTGGCTCGCACTAGGGGCCTTTCGCGTCCTTTTCGAGGTGACGCTCATCATGTCGAGGTTGTCCATTTCACCATGCGGCATCATGGGAACACCGTGAGGATCAACGAAGTCCTCGCCATCCTCATCATCGTCATCGAAGTCAGCTCTCCGAGGCGGCGGAGGGCCCCGTCGGCGGGGACCCATGCTCATCTCCCGTTCTCTCAGCGCCATCTCTTTCTGTCGCAATGCCAACTCCCGTTCTCTAAGTGCAAGGTCACCAGATGATGATGGCGGCATACCGTCATATGCACCTTCCGCCATCTGTCCATCCGGCATGCTATCATAGAGCGCAATATGACTGAACTCATTCAAATCGTCGCCCTCGAACGATGGTCTTCTCGACATCTGCTGCGGTGGCCCTCTTGGAGGGTATCCATTGCCATTCATGCGCGGAGGGGGGAAGCCACCCATGGACGGAGGTCCTCTTCTCATCGGCGGAGGTGGACCACCGGCCGAGGAAGGTGCCCGGCTACCAGGCCGCATGCCAGGGCGCATTGGCGGGCCACCACCATTCGCGGGCCCAGGAAAGCTCTGCCCTCTAGGGCCAGGGCCAGGTGGTCCCGGCACAGGTCCAGGTCCCGCCGGAGGCATACGCCCAGCCGGCTGTGCTGCTGGAGAGGCTGCTGCACCAGGAGGCGGTCGCTGCTGGTTGGTAATGTTGAGGTTGTGAAGGAGTGCGTAGAGTGTCTCGATTCTTGGCACTGGTACACCGGCTTCCTGGGCCAGCTTGATTGGCGACCCAAGGTATGTCTCGATCTCCATGGGTCTCCGAGCGCTGAAATCCTGGTACATGGTGCTGTTTTGTTCGGCAGCGACAAGCATCTGCTCCATGACCTGTTCACGGAAACCAGGCTTGAAACTGCAGCCTTGCGCACTAGCAAGCATTACGAGTTCATCTATGACTCCATTGATAAGCGAGCGGACGCCGACCTTTTCCAGAAGGTCGGCATGGGAGGGTGTTTCGAAAGCGACACTGGTGGGATGGAAAGCAATGGGTCTGCCATCATGTTAGTCTCTCATCGCTCATGACAGCTGTATTCATCGCTCTTACCCAATCATCCGATCATACTGCTGTTGTCGGATATTCGGTGAAACATCGCAGTCTACCTGACCAGACTTGAGAGTCATAGCCAGGGCCTCTGCCATGTCCTGTTGTATCGATGCCGGTATTGATGGGTTCTTATTCGCCGCGCCTACAAATAACTCTGTCGACCCCTTGTGCTCAAATTCGCTTGGCGCCAACTGTGTAATCTCAGCTCCTGAAACCAGAGAGAGGACGACGTTGGTCGGGAAGCGCTCCTCTAGAAAAGACTCGATGCCGAGGGTGTGTGTTGTGTTGACGAGGATACATGTGTGTTGGGGAGAGACGACGGATTCGATGACGGAGGCGAGGTCGTAGACGTCCGGAAGAGCTTTGACGCAGAGTAGAACGTAATCGAATGAAGCGCGCGAGGCCCCAGCCGCCTCTTCCGGTGAGCGGACGACTATACAATCGAGCAGAGGTTAGTCCTGACGGGTCTAGCAAGTGGGCGGCGGCGTCGCAGCAGCGCGCAGGAGGTGTCGGGGGATTGTCAAGGTGTCTTACCATGTCGTGGCTTGAAGCGTTCATTGCCGAACTTGCTTGATCTGAAGGAGATGCCATACTGTGACACGGCCTCGAAGCCGCTCTTCCATACCAGCGTCACGTCGCAGGCGTTCGTCGCGGAGAGTCGCCATGAGAGGAAGGCCGAGACTGCATTGCCGCCCACTACGCACACCTTCTGTGTCAGCTGACCGTCGTCCATTCTCGGATGAAGAGGGAGGTAGGAGGGAACACGAGAAGCTTAAGCAGAGCTGGCCATGGTACAGCACTGGATACGAGCAACGTATTGCCATCGTCCCATCTCCGCAGGCAGATTTGGGTGAGCGTAAAAAGTGGAGACCCGTGGCGGTCGGACTGCGCTTGTGCATAAGGTATGTACGGGGGAAGAGTAGTGGGCAGCAGGGAAGGTGTGTGTCGCACTCACCTGACAGGATGCGCAAGCGAGGCGTCGTCGGGGCCATGATGGTCTCAAGCTATCGCGCCGCCAGCGTGTGGTCGGGCGTGGGGTGTTGAGGGTCGAGAAAGGGGGGTTGCGGCGGTCGTGGTGGTGGTGGTTGTGGTATACCGAGCGAGCAGACAGACAGACAGACACAGTCCGGCTGCACGCAGCGGGAGGTGAGGATGTGGATGGATCGGAGCTTTCTGGGGCAGAGTCCTGCCGCGTCACGGGTTTTTGCGTTTAGTGGCCGGGAATTCTCAACTTTCTCGCGCCTTTTTGGCCTGGTTATGCACGCGTTGCCAGGAAAGAGTTTGGTCGGCGTCTCCAGATCTCAACGGCGAGGCGATCACGACAGAAACGAGCGTGGTGAAGCGGAAGAAGGACAGCAGCAATACCCAAAAGAAGACGCGGCGGTGGCGGCGGCGGTGGTGTCGCGGAGGGAGACGGAGAGGGAGGTGATGTTGATGGAGGCGTAGTGGTGCTGCACAACGGCGCAATGTAGCAGCAGCAGTAAGCGGGAGCGTCGTCAGACCCGACAGAATTATAGAAAGGATCAATGTCTGCACAGCGGAGGGGGGAATGCGCAGCTAAGCAGAAGCCGCGAGCGAGTAGGAAGCAGCCGAGCCCGAGCGACGAGTGGCAGCTGCAGCGGGCAAAGACAGCGACAACTGGAGAGGCGAGAGGCTCAGGTCGAGAGGTCGGAGGCAGATCCCTCAACACGCAACTCTCCCGCTTCCTGCCGTGGAGCGTGGCCAGTGGGCAAGGCTCGCAGGGGACGCTGCTGCTAGGCTCCCTCTCGGCTCCGGGGGCTGCTGCTACGGCCTGTCACTGCGGACGTGTAATTTGGGCAACCCTCACTCACAGGCCAAGCCGGTGAACGGTCAAACTTCAAAAGACGGGAAACCGTAGTGAACAGGCGCGATCCAACCTCGCTTGCGCCACGCATGTAATCACTTGTGAACCAAAACCATCCACTTGCGCTTGCCGTTTCGCACGCCGTCAAGTGGCCGTGTCGCGTGCTGCGGCGTGCGACTCCGTCAAGTGGCCATCACGTCGTACCCATGCGACGCGAGGTGGACTAGCCAATCTTATGCACAGCGGAATAGCCACTTCGCCGTTTCGGCTATCGTCACTAGCATCGCCTTGGATTCTACGCGCCGAGGAGCGTATAGGACGCGCTGTATTATTATTCACCCATTCGACCGCAACTTCCATCCACACTCTACAAACGAGATACGCCCGACCATCGACATAATTTTATCTCTCCAAGGCCCCGGAGTGGATCATTAGTAGGTCGAGATAGGTGCTGCAGCGCCCAGGATGCTGAAACATCACAAGCAATCGGGCAATTTTGTTTCGTCGCTCCGCCAAAAGTATATTTCTCACCCCCCACCGCCACAGCATCCTACTGCATCCATGTGGCTGTTGGAGCACTTTCGGAGTCTTTCGCATGTCCGTAAAGCCGCCAGGTGATTCATCAGTGGTGTGGTAGTGCATAACAAGTGAATTGGACTGTCTCGTAGTAGTGATGCTATGTACTCACCATAACCTCACGCCTGCGACGATGATACGTAGATGTGCGACTAGATGACAAGCTTTCGGGCTTGACGCACAAGATGCTTTCAGCCTCTTTCATCAGGATAGCACGGTTGGCACGGTAGTCAGCAGTGGCTGTACAATGCTCCACCCTCAACGATGCGCTACCGGCTCGCCATGCCTCTGCGCATGGCAGATCATCAGCCCGCACGAACACGTTCGCCTACGAATGACTGTATCAACCGTATCAATCGTATGCTGCTGTCCTCCTCGCCACTGTAGATATTGATCAGGGCATTCACGAAATTTGCCTCATCCTACCGGTCATTCCTTCAGCAATGGACCCTTGTCACCCAACGACGGCGAGGAAAGGTGTCCGCCACCACTCGGCCTTCGGGCAACGGACGCTGTTGGCCCGGTTTCCACTATGCACAAGGCTGTCTTGAAAACTAATTGTGCAGTACAAATCCACCGCTAGTCACCATCGAAGCACAAATGCGACATGAAAATCAAGCCTTTTTTCCCACACTTGACAGGCTGTTCCGCGAGTTCAATACAATCGACAGAGAACGTCTTTCTACCAGGGGGTTTGCATACGACATGGATTTAGGATACCAGCAGCAGAAAAAAAAAAGAAAAAAAAGCTGCCAATGCGGGCTGGTGGTGCTTTCTAAATCCAGAAACTCCCGTCCTCTCACGTCACATTCGTCCGTCGCGTCGCGTTTAATCCGAACCGTTATCATCTCGTTCGTCGTCCCGTCGTGCGCCTGTCTCCCCCCGGGGAACCGCTCGCCGTGCCGGGCGGGGCAACCCCAAACTTCCATTCGTAGCAGATTGAAGCACATCCGATGCCATTATGAGAAGAGAAGCAGCTCATCGCACTACTACTGACACCAGGAGAGAGAATGGTTCTTCACGCCCCCCTTCCTCATACACAATGCCTCTATCCTGTACCATCCCATCTACTTACACACATCTCCCGTCTCGATCCCTCTCCCGCCAAACCCCACTCACTCGAATGATGCTGCAATGTTCAGACATCTAATCAACCCAAACCCGTGGAGCCCGGGCTCGTGAGAAATCCGGCAGGGATCTCATCCACCTGTTTTACCTTACCCCCAATGTCCAATCTCGCCACTGCTCCCCTGTTAGGTCAGTAGTAACAGTGGGTAGGAGATACCGTAGCTCCCCCTGCAGCTCCACACGCGTTCGCTTTTTTTTTTTTTTTTTTTTTTTTCCCCGCTCGAAAGGCGTCAGTCAGCGTACGCGGCCGGAAGGTTCGGATGGCGATTGGCGGCAGATCACTACGCTGCCTGTGTTCGAAGTAGGAAAGGATAGACATGCGTGTTTGGGAAATGTGATTTTAAAGATCTCAGTAGCGGCGATGGATCGACTTTGCCTTCCGTGCATTCGCTGGGACTGTCGTGCTTTGTTGTTCGTGCTGTCATCGTAGTTGAGATGGAAAAGTTGTTACAGGTGATGAGGAGAGTGCGGATGAGCACTGATGACTGGGTCTCGCGTCGTGAGCAGCAAATAGGATGTCAAAAGGTCGAATGGAGGAGTGTGTCGGCGAACTGACGCTGCCTTGAGCGACGGCACCAAGGCCTTACAGCTGTGTTGGAAGGTAGCATGTAATTCATCAATGAAAAGACGATGGGCGTATACTGTGTTGATCACGGCGAAAAGGTGTGCATGTGCACATGTATGCACCAACGTAGGTTTGGAGCGTTGATAAGATGGATGAGCTCTTGTACAGATTATTAGTAGACCGTTCTAAAGCATACTCTCATTACCCTTCCCGACATAGCCATAGCGAACCCATCCATGCTTCACGTGTCATTAAAGATTAATCTCTGCCCTTTAATGAGCAGATGCGATGATATTCGCAGCAATTACTCCCAACGCCGTGAACGCCATCCATACACGTATCCTCCATCAAACATACAATAAAGATCTGAGCAACTCAGCCTTACATCTCAGCGAGATGTATTCATCCTTCGTTCCATGATCAGCTTGAGCGTCTTCAAACCGTGGAGTCGATTGGTCTCAGAACGATAGGACCAAACGCCTCCTTCTGCTGCACATTGAGCAGATGCTTCGTCCCAAGAGCCAAGACGTGAAGGAGCCCTTGAGCGGCAACAATGTTGGTATTGTGTTCCGACGGAAGCAACGTCGCGAACTCGACGGTACCATCCATCTCCTCCATCTCCTCGTCACCCAGCGCAGCAGCAGCTCTCGCTTCGTCCGCTTCCGCGATGGCGGTCTGGACGAAGGAAAAGAAATTAGTAGATTCCGAGTCCAGGGCTGCGCGCTGCCACTGCGACTGCGTGGCGGTCTGGGTGTCGACTTGAGCTGCGGGCCCGTAGAGCTCGAAATCCTCGAGCCCGGTCATCGCGAGGTCGTCGAGACCGCCTAGGTCGCTGCGCATGTCCATATGTGGGAGCTGATCGGTGTCTGTGTCTGGTAAACCGCAGCCGAGAAGAGGCGAGGCGGTCTGTAGACGGCTACCGCGACGGCTGGCAAGGCCGCCACCGGGTGCAGGCTGATGAGTACCGGGGAGAGAAGCGGAGCCGAAGACGCTTGTAGGACGCCTGGAGCCGGCGCTTTGGTTCCATGGAAAGGTACTCGACAGGTGGCGTTCGTCGAGCGGAGTAGGAGCTTCTCGGCCTTGTTCTATGCCCATGCCAGTGTAATCATCTCCCGCCGTCGGCATGTATCCGTCACCAAACTCGTCTGCGCCACGACCCAGCTCATCAGAAGACGGCTCGATACCACGAGAGCGCTTGCGCAATGGGCCCTCAGCCTGGTCATCCCGGCCTGTAGAAGCCTGACGATCACGCTTCTCACCACCAGCCCTTAGTTGAAGGCCAGTGAACGTCTCGAGAAGCTTGGCACCGGAGAACATCTCGAGCGGGCCCGGAAGCCTGACGAGGCGGTCTGATTCGTAGAAAGCACTGAGCGAGGCGTTGCCTAGGATCCAATGCTCAGCGTTCTTTTTGGCGATGGTCGTAGCCCGGGCAGAGAGCTTGTGACGAAGTGCTTCCTGCATGTTGGCAACGTAGTCGGTATTCCAGCGCGCGAGGTCGCCATTGCGAAGTTCGAGGGTAGTGTCTGGTGCGATGATCTTAGGTGAAGGCTTTTGACGGCGGCGCATGGGCGCCTCGACCGTTTCGGAAGTAATGTACTCCTCATTGTCTTGCAACGCTTGCTGGCGAGGTGGAAACGCTTGAGCGTCATGCCCTAGTTCGTAGTCGTCTTGCATGGGGATGAAACCATCATCATCCGGCTGGCCGAGCTGCGTAGCATTAGCAACTTATCCATTCCTCAGAGGCGGTTGTACTCACTAGATCTTGCCCTGCCCGCCCGCCTGCGTGCTCACGCCTAATTTGAGAGCTCACACTGCCCAGATCCGTCCGATCAGCGCCCGCAACTGGTCCGACTGGCTGTCTGGCATCGCTGAACAGCATCGTGCCATCCGGCGCAACTTCAAAAAAGTCGTCTTCCAGCATGACAGCCGGATCAGCTCTTGCACCATACCCAGAGCCATCTCCCGCGCTGAAAGCTCTGCCACCCGCGATTGACCCGCCGCCAGCTGAGCTGGAGACACCACGAATTGGCAAACCGCCGACAGGCTGAGAGCTGAGCGATATCTGAGAGTTGTGAGGCGACAGAGTAGAGCGCAAGGAATCTTCCGCCAACGTGCTAACGTCGAGATTGAGCTGGTCAAGGTCGACAGGCAGGAGATCGAAGTCGGGGAGGAAGTTTGGGTCCTCTTGCAGCACAAGCTGGTCGGAGCTGGTTCTTGCTGTCAGTATCAAGCTCAAGCCAATGCCGGCTGGTTAGAGATCATACCGTCCCTTGTGACCTCCCTCGTCCTCTAGACCGCTGATCTTCATCGTCTTGAACATGGCTCGCATCTGGTTCTTCGCCGTCTCCGCGTCATTCAGAACGTATCCGCACTGTTGGTTGTACACGCGTGCGACACCATACCTGAACCACGTGTCAGCAACATCGATGCCTTGTGAAAAGAGAACTGATGTATTACAGAAGATTGCTGCTCAATCTCAACGCCATAGGCGCTTCTGGCTCCCCGATGGTCTCGCAGGCCTTCTGCACGTCCACGTCCAGGATAGCTTTGCGCGAAACGCGTTTAAGTGCGGACTTGCTGCCGAGCGTGGCGACGAGCCAGACGGTAGCGACGCCATACTTGCGGTTGGTCAGGACTATTGTATGTGTCAGTAAGGTCTGAATGACGCGCCCGCGACGCGCAAAAGACGTGTGAAGGTTTGGACAGTACCCTCATGGGAGTAGAACATCTTGACGCTTTGCTGCCTGGCGATTAGGGGTATATCGAAACAGGAGATGCCCGCGCTTGAGCGCTGTGTAGTAGCAGCAGTAGGGATAGGAGTTGCTGGAGAAGCTGCGAGGGGAAACGGACGAGATGAGGTATGAAACATGGGAGACGCTTCCCGAAGCTGAAGCAGGAGCGTGATGTGAGGTCAATAGGGCGTTTGTAAGTCATGTCAGAATCGAAGCCTCAGGCCAAGCGCACGTGATAACTTTGATGAAAATCTCTCCCCCCTTACCCCAGTAGCATTTTCCCTGCCGTGGAGGAGTTGCGATGCTAATCATGCTGTATCGTGTATCATTGACTCATGCAGTCTTTGATCCTTGATTAATGCTGCCTGGCACTACTTACGAGCGCAGACATTGCCTGTGATCCTGCGATAATCCTTGCACGGTCCCCTTCGCACTTAAGCCTTGGTGCCATTCTCATCGATCGTAGGCAGCTCTACTGACCTGTACAGCAGGATGAGCGCCGAGTGACTCTCTCCACCACCAGCAAGCGTCTCAATCTTCTCACTCTCCACCTCCTGAACCTTTTCGTCATTGAACCACCACCACTTGCCGTCTTCGGCCTTGCCCGGCGCGGCAGTCTTCTTCACGTAAGCAGTGTAGTGCCCACTGTCTGCGGAAGAACCCTGATGCGTCACCACAGCTCTGAGCTCGTAAAGTCCAGTCTGGTTTGAGGTAGGATCGGCCTTAAGATCAGGATGCACAGCCGCAAGCAGCTCTTTCTTCGAAGCCAGGATCGACGCAGCGCGCTCCTTCTCGATCTCTTCATCAGTCTTGTATGTCTCTTCCGTTCCGCCCATGACAGTGTCATCTTTGCTGGGCGCTGTCTCCTTCTCCTTCTTCAATTCAGCCTCGCTCGCCGGTCCAGTGGCCTTCGTCTGCCGCTCCTGTTCCTTCTCCTTCCGCTTCTGCATAGGCTCGTCGGATCTCACCTTCCCGCCGACTGCCTCCTCATCTTCAGCATCCTTCCGCATCCTTTTCTGTCTCTTCTTCGCGCGCTCGACATCCTCCTCTTCTTTCCTGACCTCCCGCAGGCGATCGCGAACAGGGATGAGCTTAGACCGCAGCTCGTCCGTGCAGAATTCCGTTACATCAATCTCATGTTGGAACGTCACCTTCCTTAGGATCTTCGCCTTCTTCTGCGTATCTCTGCGCCAGAAGAAACGGATCAAGTGGATTGGCAGGTTCTTCGGCAAGCGAGCAATTCGGCTCTGCCGGGTGTAGGTTGCAGCACGTCCCAGGGTCGGCGAGTTCTTCTCCAGCTTTTCGTTCAGCGCAATACGCATGCCCTCAGCCAGATGATTTGTCTCGCCCTGAATGTTGCATTTCAAATCGTGGAACTCGTCTTTCTGCTTCTGCGGCTCCTCATCAGGTGCGTCGTCGCAAGTCGTTGTGACCTCGAATCGGCCTCCCATGTACTTGTCTACCCAGCTTTTGAACCCTTGCTGCTGCGCGTCTGATCGCTCTCCTTCAGGCAACTGAAGTGAAGTGTGCAGGGTCTGGATCAATTGTGTCCAGACTTCTTCAGCGTCTTGCTGGGCGTAGCCGTGACCATTCTTCGCACGCTCAGCGAATTGTGGGAACTTTTGACGAAGAGTGGTAAGAAACATGATCGGTGGAAAGCCCTGCTGCGTTTCAGACATCTGCTTGTAAAGGTCCCGCAAGGCAGTGGTTAAGTCGTTGCCACCGCCTAGCCCGCCGATGCCGTACTGTGCTAGCTGGTCCGGAGTGAACATGCTAGAAGACGGTCCTGATGGCTGTGCGCCGGGCGTGTAGTTGATCAGCTCCTGTTGCAGCTCCGGTATCGATCGCAGGGTTTGTAGAGTGGCGTTGGCATAGCAGGTGTTGCCAGTGTTCTGCAACCCAGCTGGGGTAGCACCCTCTTGCTGAGCGAGCTCTGCCTCTGTCATGTCTTCCGCGAACTTCATCTTTTCCTTTGGTACTTCCATCACCACGTCTGCTGAAGGTGAGCCCATCAGAGTGATGAGCTTGCCAGGCTTGAGTCCCAGAGAGTTGAGAGGGGTGTCATCCTTGACTAGCTTCCCGGCCAGGACTTTCTGGTTTTCAGGCTCGACGTTGGTCAGCGAGAAGAGCTGCATCTTGAGCTCCTCGCCCGTTGAATCGGTATCGACGTCAACATCGTATGTCTTGCCTTGGTGTTTGACTTTGACAGACACCGGCGCCATTTTGGCTGACTTCGCAGTCTCTCAAGACTCACTGCTGCGTCGAAATAGAAAGGAATATTTGAAGGGAGTTGGGCAGCGGCAATGAGGCAACTACTTACAGGCCTACGTGGAAGCCGAAAGATTGTTGACGGTCCCGATGGTGACGAAACGCCGGGTTATCAGCGGGCACTTTCCGCTGCGACTGTAGTTGCCTAAGGCATTCAAAATCGAGCCCCTCGGCACTTTGCAGGCTGGCAGATCAGACCTGAGCAGGAGGCACAGATCTTAATTATTGAATGAACATTATAAGTCGCTGGACTGACACTTTCGTTCCGTTCCCTAGTCTTCAGACAGTGTGTTCCAAAAACACGCATCACATCTTAGCCTGGAGACTTGGAACCCGCATCTAAACTTCCGATTGAGCTTGCTGCGGCGGTATTGATAGGTAAATGCAGATCATTTACCAGACAATGAGAAAGGGTTCACCTTTTCACTCGGAGTTGACGCTGCCAATAGACCCATTAATGAGACTCAAAGCGCATGTAGGCAGCCCCAGGGATACGGAACATGCATTTATCGGATCTATCATTGTATCAAAACAGCCCCTCTTTCGGAATCAAGTCTCCCTTATGCATGTACCACGTATCTCATTTACCCCCGGCGATCAAGCTCAAGTAGACACCCCATACTAAGCCGACGGTACTACCAACCAGTTGTCGGTACTCGAACGGAACTACAGTGAACTGGAGCACGCTGACAGCGGGCCATAACCGTTGTCCAGCGTAGATCATGGGCCAAAACTCCTCAACGACCCTATCTTGGAGGATTTTCGTGTCCGTCTGACCACGCAGAAGCGGCAGCCCGATTAGAAAGAGCACTGTATTTACTCCAGCACCTATCGTCTGGTCAAGTGAGAACTTGATGAGTGTGTTCTTCTTGTTGAGCTTCTTGCTTGCTTTCTTCGGGTCTGCTGTTACACTCTTGCCTGTCATGGCGCCGCTGTCTTTATTTGAGGTCCGCTTCGCTACTTGATCGGGATCACGCTCTGATCTAGCACCGGATCTTTTGCCTGAAACCGCATCGTCTACTAGTCGCTCTTTCTCCGTCGGCGCGAGCGCTTCGGTGTATCCTGGGAATTGTCCTTCTAGCCAGCTTTGCCAGAGGAAATTGGGTGGGCATGCAAGGACGGAAAACAGCGTGAATTGGAAGAGTTCGGTAGGATTGATGGTGTATGGGACCTGTTCTGAATTAGCATGAAGAGACAATGGTGCGGTAAACAGGCAAGGCAGGCTGACATGAGACTTGTAGCAAGTGATGAGCTGTCCAATGATATTAGATAGCGCAGATAGAATCCCTGCCTGTACCGTCGCTCGAAGCACGGGAGACAAAGCCATGTTGCTTAGCTCTTGTCGCGAACTGTTCCAAGAAGGCGGATGGCTTATGAGCTGGATATAAGAAGTGTTACTCGTCGGCCCTAGGAAGGTAAGTCATCGCTTCGCGTGTGGAGCAGGTGTGGGTTGGAACAATGCAGCAGGGTTGTCAACCCGGGCATGGTGGTTGCTTCAGACTGTGGTGAAAGCAGCAGTGAAAGCGCCCATGTTTATCGGCTGCCCTTTCCGGAACAATGATGTCACAAAAGGTTGACAGGCGCTGGGCGTCCCTATCAACGTCGCCATCCGTCCTTTTCGGCATGCACAGGTCTTTACAGTCACGATAGATGGTCACAGAAGTGCGAATGAATGCATCGCGGTCATGGAGGTTGAGTTGCCGACTAGCGAATAGCTTTCCGTTGCTGATCCTGCATCATCATCATCCATACTTTACAGATCTAGGCTCCTTCAACTCCGCACGTCGGGTAAATCGACATGCCTTCTCATCATTAAAAAGTAAAAAACTGTGCTATTCGGCATATTGCCCCCCGAAGCATTTGATATATGAGTGGCAAGAAAGATGTAAGTAATAAGAGGCATTCATGCCACTTTCTGCAACCTATCCGAGCGCCTATCATGTCTCGCTTCAGAATGCTTTCCTTACTGTTCGAAATCATCTCACTGTTCAGTATCCCTTCATATGCGGTGATAGACCGCAAGATTGTCGTGCAGTCCTTCAACCCATACCGCACTTCGTCCTCCAACTCCACTCCATTGCAGGTAGGAAACGGGAACTTTGCCTTCGGCGCCGATGTTTCCGGACTACAGACTTGGCTTCCCTACAACACCTTGTCGTCCTGGTGCTGGCACAACAGCTCACTTCCATCCATACCAAACCAGACACAGCCATCAGACTTTACCGGCCTGGACTGGGTAACTCACGACCGTTTGGTCAATTATGCTCAGCCGAATCCAGCAGAGGCTGAGATCAGCCAATGGATGATCGCAAATCCCCATCGTGTAAATCTGGGCAGAATAGGTCTGTGGTTTGGGGACAGAGATGTCTCGGAAGAGGATGTTGAAAGCACGGAGCAGGCGCTGGATCTGTACACGGGCATATTGACATCCAGCTTCGTTTGGGATGGATCGGACGTTCGAGTCACTACTACGGCCGATCCATGGTATTCTACAATTGCCGTAGAGCTGAGTTCAGAAAAGTTGGCAGATGGTGCCCTTGGAATATTCCTGGATTACCCTTACATGACAGACAAGAACAAGTTCGAGGCGCCATTCGTCGGCCTTTGGAATGCGACCTCAAATCACACGACTGAGCTTCTACACCAGAGCCATCGACAAGCTACGATCAAGCATATGATGGACGAAACGATTTACTATACAACAATACACTGGAACGAAGATGCCTCTTTGTCTGGGCCAATACCTGGCACGCACCGCTACATCCTGAGCACCAGAGGCTGCCACAAACTCTCAGTGACAGTGTCTTACCATGATCAACCAGAGCCGGTAGATGCTGCTTTCTATAACGTGTATGGTACTGGCACGCGCATATCTACCGACGTGGAGTTGATTCGCTCAGCATCCCAGCACTACTGGCAGTGGTTTTGGGAAGAAGGTGCTTTCCTCGACCTGACCAGCTCAGACAACGCTAACGCCACCGAGCTTCAGCGTCGAATCGTGCAGAGTCAATATATCCTTGCAGTAAACGAGGCTGGTTTTGACCCACCTCAAGAATCTGGTCTGGTGAACAACGGCTGGTATGGCAAATTTCATGCTGAGATGTGGTTATGGCACAATGGACATTGGGGTCGCTGGGGAAGGTGGACCCTTCAAGACCGCTCTGTTCCAGGTGTATACAAGCGGTTCCTATCTACCTCACTGGACCGAGCCCAGCGACAAGGTTACGACGGTGCGCGGTGGGGCAAAATGAGCGACCCAACTGGCCGAAGCGCGCCAGGTGAGATCAACAGTCTACTGATATGGCAGCAACCTCACCCAATGTACTTCGCTGAATTAGACTACCGTTCTCATCCGAATGATCGAACACTTGAGAAATGGGCAGACATACTTTGGCACACTGCCGAGTTTATGGCAAGCTACGCATATTGGAACGAGACAACCGGCGTGTACGATTTAGGACCACCCATGTACCCGTCAAGCGAGAATACTGATCCCAACGCCACGATGAACACCGCTTTCGAGCTGGCGTATTGGAAGATGGGTCTCTCAATCGCTTGTGAGTGGCAAGCGCGGCAAGGCAAAGAGTCACCCGAGCGTTGGAAGCACGTTGCAGAGCACCTGGCACCTTTACCGGTACAGAACGAGACATATGTCGTCTTCGAAGGTATCGAAAACATGTGGAGCACGGAAGACTACACGGAAGACCATCCGTCAATGCTAGGTCTATATGGCTGGCTACCTCCTCAGCCTGATCAATTCAACCTGACCATCATGCAAAATACAAGGGACAAAGTCTACGAGACGTGGAATTTCACATATAGCTTCGGATGGGACTTTCCACTCCTATCCATGAATGCTGCTCGACTGGGAGACGTCGATCAAGCTGTAGCCTGGCTACTAGACGACAACTTTGCCTTCGACGATGCTGGATATCACGTAGGTGGGGCAAGGGTACCTACGCCTTATATGCCTGGCGCTGCAAGTCTGCTGTGGGCGGTAGCCTTGTTAGCAGGCGGCTGGGATGGTAGTGAAGGTGGACATTGGCCAGATGGATGGGAAGTGGAGAGTGAGGGGTTCGTGTCGCAATTATAGCATCGCTCTTCCTTTCACAGTTTATGGAAAAGCTCCTCACAGACTCAGCCGTATCCCACAGAAAATCATGATAACATGAGCACTGGCTTTAGACGCTGTCTGCTATGCTTTCCGGATCGACCCACGACCTTGATTTCACCTTCAAAATCTCATAGGCCCAGGTCGAAACGTCTCCATCTGCTCCGGCTTGTCCAACCCAGACTTCTCTCAGCACCCCTTCTGTTCCCTCGCTTCACGGAATACCTCCGCGGCATTCTCTCCGTGTACACTTTCTGAGCCCTATAGGCTTCTCTGCTCTGGCGGTGCCATGCCTCCCATTCACCTCTTTCTGGCAGGAGCACAGACTGATTGATTTGGACACTTGCGCCCAGGTATTGCAAGCGGAAGCGTTTGCCTGCCAGAGCATTCAATAGGTCTTGATATTGTCGGGCGTCTGCAACTCTCGAACCTTCATAATCTGGCTCCTCATCAAGAGTCAAATCCACGACTGGAGTCGAGATTCTCTTCGAACGTTTTGCCGGTGATGGTTCATCCTCTGTCAGATCGATCACGGACGCCGCTCGCTTCTTGCCACTCTTCAATGGTTCGTTTGAATTGATTTCCGAGTCGGCCGGCGTAGGCAAGCTCAGCTTGGAGTTGTGCTTGGAGTGTTGTCTTGCTACATTTGCCGTCCTCGGAATTGTCCGATCCCACTCAAAATAGACCGATACAGCGAGCTCGGCGACATTCCTCTTCTGGAGGGCAAGAAATGCCGCAACAAGATGGATTGGCGCTGAACTCAAATATTTGTTCCCGATCGCTGGAGTAAAAGACGCAGCAAGTTGAGCGGCTATAATGATTTTCTCTTTCGACAACTCCTTGATCGGCCTACCCACTGCGAAGCCATATTCCCGCAGATCATTGATGCTGTGATACCACATCACTCTTCGTCTCTGATTTACCGCTTCGAGATGGGGATAGAGTTGGAACAAGCCAAGCTGAATCAGGCGATCATACGCAACCGTCGTAGATCCAGGCCCTAATATGACAGATTGGTGGATGGTGATATATTCATCGGGGTAGTCTCGAGCAGATCCATCGTGCTTTGTCCGCATGACAGCGCCATAATCGTCCAAGACGCTCTTTGCCAAGCGGAACTCGACTGAAGCACCTTCTGGAGTGCAGGAAGTACTGGTGTCGACACATGTTATCTGCATTTCTCCATATCCATCTGCCTTCTTTTTGGCGGCCAGTTGGAGAGCGTAGATTGATGAGTCGGTGAAGAAGATGAAGGGGCATTCGGGTAGCGGACGTCCTACGAATGCACTTTGGACTAGCTGTGCCGTTATTTCAGGAGGCCTGAACACATTATCAAGATCAACAGATCTTGATGCAGGAGCAAAGAGCGTCGGCGTATTGGTTCCATGCGACTGCTTCGACCACACCCGGAACAAATAGTTTGGCGTCATACCTGGTGTTTGGTTTTTGAAGAAAAATAAATGTTGTTTGGAGAGCAAGTGCCACGGGGAGAATGATGGAATTGTTGCGGTCTTTGAGGGTATTCTCAAGGCCAGACGTGTCACTTTCAATAAATGCAGCACATAGAAAGTGAAGGATCAAGGTGGATGCTGGAGTGAAGGGACAAAGGTATGGATGGTCAGCTAGACTAGATGATCTTTACGCAAAGCACAAGTTGAAGCTGATCTTTTTCGGAAGGCAAAGGCCTACGTGTAATGCAGCATCCTTCACTTGGTGCTTGCACGAGGCGCAGCTCACTGTCGACTTCTGCAATCGTCAAAGAAAGCTTGGAGGTATATCAGACATTGCTACCAACACTACAATACTATCCAGGTGATAAAACATCTAAAGCATGAGTTCGAGAAGAAGAACAGGTTATTGTGTCGATATTGAGCTCTAGGCAGCGGACAAGCAAGCGGCCCTGTCCTGCCTGTTGCCCAAAGTCCTCCTGACTACACACCATTCGTATCTTAAGCCATGCCGAAAGGTCTGATTCGCAGCTCTCCTGATCAATCTGATCTCGTGCGACAGGTACAAGGTATCTGATGCAGTTCTACTCGAAATTCAAAGTGGCCCACGTCTGTAACTCCTATGGACTCATTAGTCGACATGCAGAATAGCCATCTCATCCGTAGAAGAGCTGATCTCGTCCTCTAGGTCAGCATCATCAGCGAAACCATTGTCATGATTGGTTGAGAGAGCGAGAGAATCCCCGTCATCGTCCTCTGACACTTCCCCACCAACCGCATCATTATCTTCAGGTACATCCTGTGCCCCTGCTTGATCTGCTGTCAACGGTTGCTGGTCATTGACATTGAATTTGATCTTCCGTTTGCGACCTCGTATTTTAATCTGCTTTCGGCTGCTTGGCAACCACTTGCAGTGCCAGTTAAATTCCGGGTCGGCCATCCAGACTCGAGTATCCGGAACTTTTGGCAGCCCAAACGCCGAGCATGCTTCTCGGGCGAGTTCCAGTGCTTGTGCAAGCTCAGGCGCGTTGTTTGCAACACGCACGACGTTCTCGTATGCCGCATTCGAGAGGTCTTCAGAAACGTATCGCATCTTGATCCACTCAATGAGAGCAGGATTCTCCTTTGGGCGGGCCGTAAGGCCGAGAAAGTCGAGGAGGAGATTGATGGACGGCTCTATCGTCGGGTTATGGGATGGCATGAAGCACAAAGCAAGACGCTTTGAGGCCTCTATTTCCTCCACAGTGATGGGCTTCAGATTGCCACTGATGACGTGTTCTAGACTACGGCTATAGCAGCATCGATGATACAGACTACGCATGTCGCGGCGCTCGGGGGTCTTCAAAGAGCCCAAGAAGTCGTACAGACCGGCGTCGAGCAAGTCTTCGATCTTAGCTTCGTGACTATGCTCTTTAGAAGATTGAACGACGTGATGTGAAATCCACTCATGTGTATACCACGGTTGACGCAGATTGGTAATTTGAAAGCGATCCCAGTCCTTGAAGCTCTGGATGTCGAGAATGCGGAGCAGGTCTGGAGCAAAGTGGAATTCGACTGGTCGGCCTTTGGTCGTTGTGACTTTGGTTGTGTCAATGACATGAATTTTTACCCCTCGTTGCTTTTTTGCAAGCCTGCCAGTCGCATGCACAAGCGCGAAAAGAAGCGAAGACGTCCAAGATAAGGTTTCATCTCGTCGACGATCCAGCCATAGGAAGCGATGCCCAAGCATCTCCAGCAGCTCGCCCAAGCCGTTCGGGATCTCGTAAATTATTGCATGACACATTTCGCTCTTGTTCACATCAGCTGCCGGTCGATGCAGAGAAATTTGGTCCCTCCCGTTCGTGTGCTTCCTGCCTTCAACTGACGATGCACGATACAGGAAGCGAGGTGGAACTCGAAGTGACTCTTTGAGAGCTTCAACAAGCTTCCTCTCAAGCGGCACTGGGTGGTATACGCCTGAAGGCATCTTCCATTTCCTCATGTCATCGTCTCTAGCAAGTGCACCTTGCTCCTTGGACCCTTCAGAGTTCTCCTCGTCTTCTTGCTCTGTCGCGAGAAGACCGCTTGGCTCAGACTCACCGTCCCGGTTTTCGTGAGCCGCGATGCCGTTCTCAGGCAACACATCTGGACCGGTATATGGCTTCTTCTTGCGCGGCTGGAAGGGTATTTCTCTTTCGCCCCTCTCACGTAGTATGTCCCAGGACGCCTGTGCGCCTAAAACCGACCTTGCTTTGTTGCTCTTTTGAAAAGCCTTTCGTATTTCTTCGAAAGCCGGCATTTCAGTCTCTCCATAATCCTTGATTTGCATTTGTTCTTTCTCGTAATGCGTCAGAAGAGCCTCTTCCAACGACTTACGCCTCGCGTCACTTTCTTCCAGCCGCGTTGCAGCCTCTGAATTGGTCTCGCTTGTTTTGCGTCTCTTCGTTCGAGACCCTAAGTCGGGTCTCTGGCCGATCGATCGCTTCCTCTTGCTCAATGAGGATTGCTCGATTCCGCTGTCCGCCGGCTCGTTGTCTTCACGCTCGTCATCGACTTTGTGTCCATCGGGACCTTGCGACATCATATCAGAAGGGGTCCCACAGCTCAGGCCGGAGGGCACCAATGATGTTGAGCTACCGTTTCCTCGTGCTCCCTCTGAGGATCCACTTGCGTAGGGTGAATTCGAAGATGCCGTGCTGGAATGTCTCTCGGGCTCATTGCCAGTCTCTCCCATCGTTGTCATTTTGGATATCTGTTTTGAATCGAAGGTGTAATGGTATGGCTGATTCGTAGATGTCGTATCGACGGGATATTCGTTTTGGAGGTAGTGACCAAATGAATATTGTTTCTGCCACTCTGCGTCTAGTGAGCGCCTTTGGCTTCTTGTAGAGAAGACGACGAAAGACGTCTGTCTTATGTGCGCCGATCGAGATTCTCGTATTCCAAGATGTTCGACCACTTCTGCGAATCTTTGTGAGCCTGTAGTGCGTAGATAAAGAATCTTGTAAGACAGATCCTTACTGATGTTATCCTAAATCGCTTGAGCAAGACATAAGATGAATGGATGTGGCCTAAATCGATCTATGAATACGATATTTGTCTGCTCTCGATCATGTGAGACATGAGATGGGAATGTGTTGCTAATTCTAAGCCGCCGGTGAAGCTTCAAGGCAGGCACGAGGACCAGCTCACTTGTGAGAAGTGAAAGAACTGACTGACACCATAGAGCACATGGCCCTGTAGTTTTTGACTAGGGACAAAAGCTTCGCTGAAGCAGAAAGCGCCATGTCCTCCTATCACATGAGCGTTCCGCTGCAAAGTCACACGAATTGAGATCAGTCTGACCTATGGGCGAACCAGATCCAATCACCGGAACCAATGCTGCCAAGCAATAAGTTCCTTCACGCAACCGCTAGAACTACCCAAATAAGCTACATGACAGGATGCGTGAAGTCGATCTGTCCGTGGCGAATATTCGCGTGGATCAGATGTACACCAGCGCCATAGCGGAAGTACAAATTCGTTGAGTCGTGAGCGAACGCCAAAGGGCAGGGCCGGACGGCGAGATCGCTCATACCAATTTGCAGATCAGAAGGACGGAATCCAGGCGGCAGATTGGAATCGCAAATTTGAGATCATTGTGATGATGGCGGAGGAGAGATTGGGCTTGAACAAGAAGCTAGGCGACAATTTACCCTTCGCCAAGGCGATAGAGCCATATCCATCGGGAGATTTCGTGGATCGAAGGATCCATGGATGTTTTCCTGTTTGATGCTGAGTATCAATAATATTCATGAGTAGATGTCACGTCGCAAACGACCCGCAATCTCAATCCAAGAGTCAAAAGCAGGAGATACAAGGACGTAGTATTGTCATTCTGACGCACTCTTGAAGATGGCCAACAGTGAAGAGGCCGGTACCGGTCGGCAGCTGCATGGATATTCCACCTCGCCCGGTGAGCGCGATACCCAAAAGAAGATGAGAGGTGGAAAGATGGGATGAAGTTTTGTCTGCCCGGCGGCCACTGCCGAGATGCGGAAATTTTCCCGAAGATGCAGAGCTTCTTTTCGGCGCTGCAGCTGCGTCTGCTCTGCTCTTTCGCCCAAGCACATTCATCCCACTTCGTTCTGCTGCATTTGCGATGCGCTTGCTGCAGTCATGGAGTCTCTCGACAAGACTGAATGGGATGTGATCATCTCAGGCACTGGGCTGCCACAGTCCCTGCTTGCACTGTATGTCTTCTCTACACGAGCTCCCAGTCGAAAGGTCCCAGGCTGACTGACGCGAAGACCACCATGAAGCTCCCTCTCTCGTTCCGGTCTAAACATACTTCACGTTGATCGCAACGGATACTATGGTGGCAATGAAGCTGCCTTTGTCTTGAGCGAAGCCGAGGATTGGGCTCAGAAACACAGCGGCGATGCACAAGGCACCTTCAGCCACGCTGAGGTAGTCAGGCCGATCGATGACAGCAGTGCAAAAGAGCAATTGGCACAATCAAGGGCCTACTCTCTAGCGCTGGCTCCGCAGCTTGTCTATACCCGGTCTAGCCTCTTGCCAGCACTGGTCTCCAGCAGAACCCATGAACAGCTCGAGTTCCAGGCTGTCGGGAGCTGGTTTACAGTGTCCATACCTTCAGACGACTCGGGTAGTCAGGAGACTGCGCCTTCTTTTGCGCGGGTTCCAAGTGGAAGAGAAGACATCTTTTCAGATAATACGCTTGATCTACGTGCCAAGCGCAGCCTTACAAAATTCCTGCGCTTCGTATCTACATACGATACTGAAGAGCAGCAAGAACAATGGGAGCGCATCAACGGGAAGGCTGCCGTACAGTCTCTCCGCGAAGATTTTGGGCTGAAGGCAGAAGCGGCCATCGCGCCTCTTCTTGCTCTTGCCTTGACGTCTTCTTCACCTGACGCTGCTACCATGGCTGAAGTCGTGCCCAAGATTGCACGACACATTCGAAGCACTGGTCTCTTCGGTCCAGGCTTCAGTGCTGTTCTCCCGAAATGGGGTGGGCTGTCAGAAGTCGCCCAAGTCGCCTGCCGTGCTGGTGCAGTGGGAGGTGGAGTATACGTTCTAGGCAAAGGCGTCACCGGCGTAGCCCGAAAAGACGACGGAGCATCTGAGGTGGAACTGAGTGACGGCGAAAGGGTCTCCGGCAAATGGCTCGTTGGGTGCCCGGACGACTTGCCCCCAAGCTTAAGATCTCGAGCCAGCTCAGAAGCGTCCGAGATTGTCGCGAGGAGTGTATCCATTATCTCTTCGCCACTTGCGAAGCTATTTCCGGCCACCAGTGAGGGCGGGGTCACACCTGCAGGCGCTGTTGTTATTGCTACCACAAGTGAGCCCAAGGAGCCGCCAGTCCACATCATCGCTCACTCGAGCGATTCCGGAGAATGCCCACAGGGCCAATGTAAGTACCACGATCTTAATTTACATCGCGCCCATGCAAGGATGAACAACCAAAACGAATACTTATCTACATTGTCCGAATCTCATTGAGGATCAACAATCTCTGACAACCTGAAATTGCACCTTTGATACGCCTGCTTCTTTCTGGATGTATCCAAGAACAATTGCTAATGCTATTGCTAGGTATCCTATACGCTTTTACTGCTTCCGCCGGCTTTAGACATCTAGAAGCTGCGACTGAGAGCTTGCTACGTAGCTCTGGAGATGAGACGGAGCCAAAGGTACTTTGGAGCCTCCGCTTCCAACAGACTTTACCTGTCTTCTCATCTGAGCCCGCCAATGAGTATCAGCAGAAAGTCATCGAGCTTCGACCTCTCCCGACAGACGTCGCACTTCCTGAATGCGTTCTTGAGGATGTCAAGCAAGCTTGGAGCAAGATCAAGAGCGATACTGCAGATGAATTCATGAAGTTTCCGCCGAGAGAGGGAGAGGAGGAAGAATTTTAGCTACAGCCTAGCTCCGAATCTGACGAGATCATGACCTTGAGCAAATTATCATACAACCTTGATTCAGACGCACATCACAAGACATGACGGGTCTGGTCTCAGCCTCCACACTCCAGACGAAGTTTGCGACGTAGCCGAAACTGGAGAAGTCGTTCGCAGTCATGAGAGCATTCGGAAATTGCCGGATGATTGCTGAATCATCGGCCCGAGCTCGTCCCCATATCTTGAGACACGCCAGGTTACAATCCCGAACACGCAACGACAGCATCGCGATACACTAGATGAATTGCATGTGGCACGCAAAGGTAGTTGCGCTGCTTCTTAACGTTGTGACCGTCTTTCTCAACACATTTATTAATTTCCTCTCGAAAAGTGCGAAGTCTATTTGGCTGGCATAATCTGCCACTGAATCCCCTCCGACAACAGGTCTCAAAGCTTATCCCTACAAATCTAGGCAAGCTACTATAAAGGATCGAGAGCGCATCCGCTCAATGTAGGTCTCGCATCGTCTTCATTCCATTCTATCGTTCAGCATACATCACTGCCGGCCAGTGACTATTTATATTCGTTTTATATCTCAACTTAGCATTTCCACCGCAATCATGCAAGTCCGTTCCTTACTTACAACGTTACTCTGCATTGGGGCAGCTGCCGCTGTTCCGGTCTCTCCAGAGTCTACTGAGGACGGTGCAGGGAGCACTGCTACGGATCATGACAAAGAACACCCTCATCTGCCGGCCAAGTTGCAGGGAGCACTCTCGCAATTAGCACATACCTCGCTTGCCGATGCTGCTGAGGCGTTGACGCCCGTCGTGCAAGGATTGGGCGAGGACGCCTTGGGGGCTGTGAATGCATCACTCCATGGCATCAGCCGTGGTGCCATGTCACTAGCCAGCGTCACCCATGCGATCGTCTCAGGTGCTTCAGAAATATCTGTCAACGATGCCATCCATGCTGGCGAGCCCTTCGTCGACTTCATTGGCACTGCTCTCGCCAATGCGTCGGACGTATCCCCTGCCGATCTAGCTCGGGAGGCGAAGCCGCTCATCGACATGCTTATGGAAGCCCTTGGTCACTCAAAGCCGGACATCCATCTCCCGGAAGAGGATCTTCACGCTCTTGCCAAGGCAGAGGCAGGGAACAACACGGCACACAACGACTACAGCTGCCGCAGTGAGAAACATCCCAACCCCGTTGTGCTCATCCACGGCCTTGCATCCAACTACAAAGACGACATCGGACAGCTGGAACAGTACCTGAAGGACGAATCCTTTTGCACATACAGTACAACATACGGCGGTATCTCCAATAAGGACGACCCGTTCATTGGTGCCCTGCTTCCGGTCGAAGAGTCTGCGCCTGAATTAGCGGCATTCATTAACGACGTCCAGCAGAAGACCGGCGCCGACAAGGTGGACGTGGTAGGACATTCCGAAGGCGCGTTCATGTCGCTCTACGTCCCCAAGTTCACCAACACTTCCAGCATCATCCGGAAGGTCTTCTCGATCGCCCCGCCCACGCACGGCACCGACTTTGCAGGCATCTACAAGCTCTCCTACATCCTCGGCAACTTCAGCAACACGCTCGTGAACGACGCGCTCGGCGGGCTCGGCTGCAAAGCCTGCGTGGATCTTGTCAACGGCGGCCCCGGCGTGGAACGGTTGAACAATGGCTCGATCGCTCAGCCGGGGATCGATTACACGGTCCTCGCCTCGCAGAACGACGAGATTATCACCCCGCCCTTGAAGGCCTTCGTGAACGAGACTGGGGTCAGGAATATCTACGTGCAGGATTTCTGTCCCGACGATCAGGTCGGGCATGTGAGCGAGCCGTATGATTTGAATGTTCAGGAGCTGGTGGCCAATACTTTGAGCGGGAGCAAGGATGGGCCGAAGAAGTGTGTCAAGGGAAAGAGATTTTAGATACGATTGAGTTATTAGAGTCTAGTCCGGGATTGTGATCTTGAAGTTCTATGGTGCTGGCGTGTCTACAGTAAGGTAGGTATACGTCGGCAACTGAAGGTATTGAAACGGGGGGTTCTCTAGCGCAAGTGGGTAAGAGTTGAATAGATTGGCAAAATATCCTAGCGGCCAATGTCGATATTATTGGCCTCAGGCTCTTTGAGTTCCGTATCTACAAGGTTGATAAGATTCATCATTATATCCCGTGTGTGCTCGACTTCTGTGTAGGAGAAAGGGCTGTCGGGCGAAGAAGTCGTTGACCAAGGAGCCGGGTCAGGAACGACGTGCCGTGCCCGCTGTGCGGCTGGCTTGTCGGGGCGAGCCGGTGAATATGATGTATTCAACACATGTCTAAAAGTTGTGCCTGGAATGTATCTGTAGACAATTGATTGACAGGTCAGGACAATGCAATCTGCAATTCACATTTAAACCAGGGCTATGATTCTGGAACGACGATCAAAGATTGATATCTAGCGGTGATCAGCGGAGATATTCAGCATTGCTTCCACGGGATCTATTCAAACGAGCAAACCATCATGGACGTCCACGAGCTGCTCGCCCAGGCGAGTCAGCATGTCGCTGCAGCAAAGCCCATGATACCCATGTACATTCATTTGATCATCTCCGCTCTCTTTCCGATATACGCCGGAGCTCACGCTTCACTATCACGCCCATCATCCGCCGCGAAGCCAAGCAAGAAAGACAAGGAGGACAAGGATGCCGAAGAGGACGAGGAGGAAGATGTAGTTCAGAAGATGGAAGGCCTTTCGCCAAAAGATGCTGTCATCTTCCCGATCACGGCTGGCTTGGTACTGGCGTTCCTATACTGGCTCATCAAGCGCTATGGGGCGGACCTCATCAATCTGATCATGGGGTGGTACTTTTCTGGCGTTGGAGTGTACTCAGTCGCAAAGCTTGTGAATGACGGGTTGAACATGATCGTCAGCTTTATCCTGCCAGATTATGTGGCGAGCAAAGGGAAGCTGTGGACGGCGGACAACGCTAAGAAGTGCTACATGTCTGAGGGGAAGGAAAGCAAGGACTCAGAAAGATCGGAGCTTCGACAACCGTCACCTTTGCTGCCGGTCGACATATACGATGGCTTCTTTGACACCATTTGGAGCATCCGCCAAACTATCAAGCAGAAGTACACGACGAAGGCCTTCGTCAAGGACCAGTTCGATTTCAAGGCTAATCTGACACTCGTCAACGCCCTCTCCGCCATGCTAGGCCTCGGCTCCATTCTATACTCCAATTTGGTCGGCAAGCCATGGTACTTGATCAACCTCCAAGGCTTCGCGGTATGCTACTCCGCTCTGCAGTTCATGTCGCCAACTTCCTTCACCACCGGCTCGTTGATCCTCTCCGGACTCTTCTTTTACGATATCTGGGCAGTTTTCTTCACGCCGCTCATGGTGACTGTAGCCAAGAATCTTGACCAGCCAATTAAGCTCGTCTTTCCGCGTCCAGAAGAGCCGAGCCAGACACCTGGAGAGCCACCTGTGAGGAGCTACAGCATGTTGGGACTGGGCGACATCGTACTGCCGGGCATCATGATCGGTCTGGCGCTCAGATTTGATCTGTTCATGTTCTATTTGCGAAAGCAGCAGAAGAAGCCGTCGAATGCGAAGAACAACGACGGGCAGGATGCACAAAACGAGGAGGTTGAGAAAGCACCTTATGTACCTGCCTCGGGAAGCAGAGGCGAGAAGTTCTGGACAAGCTCTTTAAACCCCTCAGCCAAGCCATCGAAGCTGAGCGCGTCCTTCCCAAAGCCGTATTTCACTGTATCGATGGTTGGCTACGTTGCTGGTATGCTGGCCACCTTGGGCGTTATGTCGATCTTCCAGCATGCTCAGCCGGCATTGCTGTACCTTGTCCCAGGCGTTCTTATCAGCCTGTGGGGCACGGGCCTCGTGCGTGGTGAGTTGAAGGAAATGTGGCAATTCAGCGAAGCCATCACGGGCGAACAACTCGATGATGAAGAGCAAAAGAAGCTTAGCGAAGAAGAAGAGAAGGAGCGGAAGAGAAAGGCAGAGCTGGGCTTGTTTGGCAGGCTATGGGATGAGATTGTTGGATCGGGTCGGGATGAGAAGAAGGACGGAGAAGACGACAAGAAGGAGAAAGATGCGGCGAAATCAAAGCAGCAGGAAGACGACGGAACGCTGGTAGCATTTTCTCTTAAGCGTTATAGCCCGGCGGCATCTACTAAGCGCACATCAACTTCGGAACCGAGCGCTGAAGCTGACACTGTCCTCGTCAACAAAGACGAGTGAAGGATAGAGTCAATAAATCCAAGTTCGTAAGGTATATTAGCAGACAACAACCCAAATAAATACCAGCGAGCACAAAGTCAGATGCCTCTCAACTTCATCATGATTCTCCTACCTCTGTGCCGGCCGGCCTTTTTCCTTCTCATCTTCCACTCACAACTTCTCCGCCCGCGCCACAAACATCTTCCTCACCACGGTCCCCTTCTTCAACTCCATCGTCACATCCCCCACAACATCAAACTTCACACCACCCATCCCACCCTCCCCAAACAACCTCTCCATGCCCTCACGCGTAAACCCATCATGCTTGATCGTCTTCGCCATCTCACCCATATCCCTCTCCCCCCTCCCAAAGGGCAAAAAATCCACAATCACCAAAACCCCACCTTTCCTCAACCTCTCGCTCAGCCTTTGCACCGCTAGCCCGGGATCCTCGAAATGATGGAAACCGAGTCCGATGACGGCGAGGTCGAACGAGTACCACTCGGGTCTGCGGAAATGGTCGGGGATTTCTGAGGATGCGGAACATAGGTCGCCGACGACGGATAGAGCCTGTTCGGGTGGGATGCCAGAGCTGGAGGCGGCGCGGTTGTATTCTTCGACCATTTTTTCGCTGAGGTCGATGCCCTTGACTGTTGTTACGTAGGGGAGCAAGGCTTGGGTTATGTTGCCTGTTCCTGATGCTGAGGCGTGGGAAAGGAGGAGTCTTGGTTAGTGGCTTGTTTATTTAGATTTCCTTTTGATGAAGACAAGGGTAGGGGAAGAGGAAGGGGAATGGGAATGGGAATGGGCGGAAGCTAACCATAATCCAACAACTTTACTTCTCTTTTGATTCCACCTTCGCTTGATGATGCCCAGTCGATGCCGATCCAGTCCTTGCGCTCGCGAAGGGCTTCAGAGACTTGTTGAGAGATTTTCTGTTGCCATGGCTGGCTATTGTAGGTTGACGAGAGGTCACTGTAGGGAAGGTAAAGAGTTAGGTGGCGTTGCTAGTTTCGTTGGAGGCGATAGGCAAGCCTGTACTCGCAAGAGATCATGACATACTTGAAAGCCTGTCTGTTGGCTTCCGAAAACGCACTCATTTTGTCCTTTTGTTTCAAGAAAAAGCGTTGATGAACGCTTCGCGGTCAAGGCCAGGTAGATGATCTGGTTTTGGCCTCCGATACTTCGGCAGCAAATTGCAAAGAGATACTCGTCAGCACCTTGAACACAACAGTTGTCACTTCTTCTGTGTTGAGAGAAATTGATGTAAGTCTGGATAGATGGGATCTGAGAGGGTTGTTCGTAATCTTAAGTACACGATGCAGCCAGTGGAGATGAGGTTGAAAGTCTCCGATAGCTCGGCACCGAAAGTTTCCGGAGCTTTAGTCTAACAATCAGTACTTTGATGGAATAGACGACGGACGTTATTATCACATATGATCAGGAAATGTATGAAAAGCAAGAGACCGTCTCTCAATCCGACAAAAATTTGAACCAAAATTGGCACAGTGGCTTGGTTTCATCACAATTTCCGATCTTTAGCTTCATAGTTGCAAGAATCAACACGTTCAGTCATGGTATAGAACACTCCGTCGAAACAGCAAAAAATGGAAGGGGAAAGAGGCAAGACAGCAGTCTACTTTCGGTACTCATGATGTCGAGATGCATAGCCACCTAATACCCACTTCCAACTCGCAACTCTCACCTAGCAGCCAACGCCCTCCGAGCCAACGCAGCAAAATCCAGCGTCGGCCCATCGGTAACACCTCCCCCTTCCTGATCATCACTTCCGGCACTGCCCAACTCTTTTGGCATGAACTCGCCAGAAGCAATACAATGCACGCGCATGCCCTCCTCATATCTCAAACCAGGGAGCAATTTGGGGGTGATAAGGAAATACTGCGAGCCGCCTCCCCCACTAGCAGCAGCGGCGGCGGCGGAAAGCAGCTCGCCATCGTTGGCAGAGATATTATGGGGATTTTTGCCGCAGGCGATTTCGACGATCCGACTATGCACGAGTCGCTCGTTGCGGGGGTCCATACCCTGGTTGATTTCGTCGACAACGCGGAAGGGGCTGCGCGCAAGGGATTGCAGGGCCATGAGGTAGAAGATGGTGGAGACGGCGCGTTCGCCGCCGGATTGGCGGTGGGAATCGAGGATGGAGAGTTGTTCGTGCTCTCTGTTCGCCGAAAAAAGAAAAACAGGTCAGCATGTGGAGGGAAAGGGGGGAAGGGGATAGAAAAAACGAACCTGAACTTGACTTTAATCTGGACCGCCCACCTCTCGAAATCATCTGGGTCTTTGTATATCCCGACCTCACCTGCACAATGGATGCGGGCGAAATTATCCGCAAAAGCCTCGCTAATGCGGGCAATCACCCCATCGAGCTCGGGTTCCCATCTACCTCTCACCTCCGCGATCCTCTCCTCTAGATCCTTCAGGGCTTCGTCAACTACAGCCTTACGATCATACCCCTCGGTGATCTCCCTCGCTCGACGTTCGAACTCAGCGATGACACGCTGACCTCCCGCCGTGCCATCTCCAGCCGCCATCTCCAACCGGGCCTGAACAGATTGGATCTCCGTCTCGAGCCGGTCAGGCTCCCACTCCTTCGTCTCACTCTGATACAGCTCCGCAGTCTCCTCACTCCACACCTGACTGACGCGGGCACATTCAGAGCCGAGGGCATCACCTCTCGCGCGCTGACGGTTCTTCTCCTCCGTCAACTCCCTCACCTCTTGCTCCCGCTGTACCAACTTCTCCCGGTCTTCCGCGTTCCTTTCCTGGATCGATTCGAAGTCGCTTCGGGCTTCGATCGAGACGATGCTGGCTTCGAGAGCAGGACGATGCAGATCCCGAAGGCTGGAAACTTGGTTGGCGTAGTCGAGTGCTAATTGGCCTTTTCGGAGAACGGCTTCGTCCCCTTCAGTCATGATTCGGAATTGTTTGTCGGCGCTTGCTCGAAGACGGCGTTGAGCATCAGCGATTTTGGTCTCGGCATCACGCTGCTTCTCCGGGAGAGCTTGCCAGGCGGCTTGTTGGCGTTGAGCGGCGCTCTTGCGTTGTTGGATGTCGTGCATGTTACTTTCGATCTCTTCTCTGTTAGATTTGAGTGTGTTGTGTCGGGTTCCGAGTTCGGTGTGTCGGCTTCGGAGGTCTTCGATCTCACGCTCGGCGGTCGTGATGCGTCGGTTGAGATCCTCGTCTTCGGGCTGTTGGACCGTGGTAGTGCTACTGTCAGCAAAGAGTTTAGCGTCTCTGAGTCGAGCCATTCGCGTCGACGAGGCTTTGTCGCCATATTCCTTTCTTCGCGTGATTTGGTACGTTTCATTGGCGGTGATCCAGCTGGCGATAGGAGAGTCGGCCTGTTTGAGCGCGTTGACTTGGCCGACACTGAGTTTTTCTGGCGTGTAAGCCTGCTGGTGGATATTCCGATTATCACACAGCATACTTATAACTGCATCCGGGCCCTCGATGAGATCTGTAATGTAGTGCTGAAGACCGTAGGCTTGACGCAATTGATTTTGAGGAAGTGGAATTCTCTCCATGAAGGCGGAGGCTGGGTGGTGGACGGCTCGTATGCTTACGCTAATGCCACGAACAGCATAAAGCTCATGACCCAACATCTTGAAGTCCTCAGAACTCGTCACAGTGAAAGCCAAAGCATCTCCGCCAAGCGCATACTCCACTGCCGCTGCGTGTCGAGGGTCATGGATACTGCATTCGATGACGGGGGGCCCATAGACTTCTGAACGAAACCGATGCCGATTCGACTCGATCCATTCCCAGGCCCGGTGTGCCGCAGGATTGATTCGCTTCAACTTATTACTTAATTGCCCTGCCTGAGTTTGGCTGCGCTCACGCTCCCGCTCGGCCTTCTCGATCTCTTGACTCTGCACGGTAATGCGTTGCTCCAGACTACCTCTTTCCTCGAGAAGCGAAGAAATTTCAGATTCGATGTCACGCCGTTGGATGATGAGACGGCGATTCTCCTCGTTCAACGCCGCTTGATCAACCGGTTCAGGAGCACCGGCGTTTAACGCATTTTGAATGGCTGTCAAGTTTTGATGAAGACCTGGCATCTTCTGCTTTGTAGCCTTCAGTGATTTCTGTTCGTCCTCGAGCTTCTTTTTGCTGCTTTCGATAGCCTCGTCGGCGGCAGTGAGCTTCTGTGATGCCGCAGCCACGGTCTTCGCCATCTTTTCTAGAAGAGACATTCTACTTTTGCTCACTTTTTCAACTTCGAACAGATAGGTCTCCTTTTCCTTCTCTATTGCCAAGTTTGGCTCGACCTGATCTCGTAACCTCCTTAACTCCCTCTCTGCAGCTTTTTGTCGCTGCTTCGCCTCGGTTGTCCGCTTCCTGGCAAGTTGATACTCGGCGAAAGGCCGCAATTGTTGCAGACTCTCAATTCGTTCTTTGAAGGCGTCCCGTTCCCGCAATCGCTGCACGTCTGGGGCTGACAAGTTCTGACGTTGCTCAAGGTGCTTCAATCTCTCTAGAAGACTTTGCTCCTCCGACTTCTGAGTCTTGTACTCTTTCTGCATGCTCTTCAGCTCTTCATACCAATCATGCATGTACGCCGGTGCGGCAGCCTGCTGAGTCTGCACCAACAGCGCCTCTGGGTTAAGTGCAGCAAACTCAACAACTCGATCTTGTGGCAGGAATTGACACAGATTCTGCACCTGGATACTGAAGCCTTTCAGCAACTTTAAAATTTCCTTCTGGCTAGTCTTCCGTCCGTTCAGGTAGAAATCGGTTTTATTCCCTTCCCTCGTGTACTTCCTCCTAATGACAGGATTCCGATCATGCTTCCGTGGATCCGCAGCTAGCTCGATGACTGTCTCTGCTATCGCGCATCCATGTCTGATGAACTCGTTTTCCTTCTTTGCGCGGCCCAGTACCTCAGGCTTCGCACCCAAGCCAAGTGCGATGGCGCAGACCAGAGTACTTTTGCCTGTGCCGTTGGGACCGATGATCATATTGAGGCTAGGACCGGGATGGAACTCAGCTTGGGAGTAAGTGACGAAGTCGGTCAGCTTGACCCGGACGATGGAGCCCGGTTGATGCTTGCCTGGCTCGCCAGTGGGAGGGCGAGCAGGGGCAGCACGCCGCTTACCCTTGGGCGAGCGGCGGAAGGAGTCTGGCAGAACGGCATTGCTGTCCTCGTCGCCCTCGCCGTCATCACCCTCGTCACCGCCCGTAGCATCTTCCTCGCTGTCCTCATGGTCGTGAGAGCGGCGGACGCGCTTGCTCGGAGTGCTGGGTCGCGATTCGCCGTCTACGGAGATTTCACTTTCCTCGTCGTCGTCGTTCCGAGACCGCCTTTGAGGCGTGACCGAAGCCATGCCCGTGTCGAGTGTTGTCAGACGCGATATAGTATTATAGGGCCATCGAAGTATGTTGCTATCATGCGTGCCCGCGAAGCGAAAGTGACGCGAAACCCCAGAACGCGTGAGCAACGCGCGCAAAATTCGTGTCCAAGCGAGCTTCGAAGTCCGGAAAGATTATCAAATAATTCACATGTGAAATGGAAGTCTTCAAAGCAATGGAGATCGACTAGGCTTTACTGGGTTGGGCTCCTCTCTCCATGCAATCCTATCTGACAACTTGGTCCGCAATCGCCTCATAATGGCCCCTCCAAAACTCCCTCCAAAATCATCGCAGCAACCGCCGCAAAACAATAATAATACTAAGAAGCGCAAAGATCATCCGAACAATCCTCCGACCAACACCAAAAGGTCCAAACCCTCATCCAACAACCATAGTGGCAACCACTACCGTAATCCACAAAGAGATCGTGTTCGCGATGCCCGCACTCTTGCCACTCAGCCCGTCCTTGGTCGCAATGGCGCCTTCAACAATGGCGAGCTGGACCTGGACAAGTTCGTCAAAGCCCGCGAATACGAAATTCGCAGCTTGGAGGATGGCATGCGGCGATCCGGAAAGGCAATGAACCAGCGCGCATTCCAGCTCGTGCCGAAAGAGCTTCGACGCAGAACCGCAAGTCATAATGTGAAACGGGTACCGAAACGGCTGAGGGAGAGGGGCAAGCGAGAGATGCTGGAGGATAACACCCCAACGGTCCAGGCGAGACGAAGGAAGCCGACTAGGCATATGAGGCTGAGACTAGAGACGGTGAAGCGGATACGAGCATTGGGAAGTCAGAAGAAGGCCGAGAAAGAGCGCAAAAAGAAGGAGGACGGAGCGGAGAAGGATGGCGACCCAAATGCTACCAACACAAAGACTGCACCTGAGGCCCAAACCAATACCGCGAAAAATGTGACCACGCAGAAGCAACCGCCCTCGACCACAATCCGCACCCGAGTCCCACGCATCAAATCCGCCACCCTCGCACCCCCTCCCATCCCGCCAGCCAAATTCCGCAAACGCCAAATCCACAAATCCTGGCTCCCCACGCACCTCTTCCACGCCAAACGCGCCCGTCTCCCTCCCCCCTCCGCACCACTATGGCGCTTTGCCATCCCTCTCACCCCGAGCGCCAAATCCTACCGACCCACCCACCGCGCGAGCCAAGAGCGTGGGTGCGTGGCGTGGGATATGAGCTACATGTCTACGATTTCGCTCGAAGGGCGAGAGGATAGTCTGATGGGGGTATTGAGGGGATTAGGGGTGGATGAAGTAGGCGGGAAAGGGGAAAGGAAGTGGAGGGAAGGAAATAGGACGTTGAGGGATGTGTGGATCAGAGAGCGCGAGGAGCCGCGGAGACCTATTGCTCCTGTTACTATTATTTGGTGTCCATCTGCGGAAGCTGGGTCGAGTGGACTAAGTGGCGAGGTTGGCTCGAGATCGGAACAGCAGCAGAAGCCGGGGAAGCGGCAGCTGTTTATTCGGGTGCATCCTTCTGCTTTCTTTCATGTTTGGGAAGAGGTTGTACGGCTGGCGAAAGTGGTGAAGCCGGAGGTTAGGGTTGAGGATTTGAGGTTTGAGCTGGGAAGTATTGAGATCACAGGACCTGGGGCTACGGAAGCATTGTTAGGGGCTCTTTGGCCGTCAGAATCGGAAAAGGGGTCTGACGCTACGGGTAACGGCAGAGAAGATGAGAGTGGAGGAGCAAGTAAAATGGATGCGGACACATACGAGACGTCTCACTCCCGTGGCCGTTCCAAGCAGGAGGATATTCCGATCAGTGTAGGAGACACTTGGCGCAACCTCGCAAGTCTTACAAATCCAGCCCTGCTACCGCAAAACGCGCTCCTTGGCTTCGAGGTCCAGGATCCACGACTGCATCACCCACCTCGCACGATCTCACTACCCAAGACCCAAGCCGAACAGACCAAACTCCTCGAGCTCTGCGCCACATGGCCAGTCGATCACGTCGCAACGCCGCCAACCATCTTCGACCGAGCAGCTCGACTAGCAGCCCAGCGGGCGCTACCGAGTCAGAAAGCCATCAATCGCCGTCAAGCCCTTGCAGGACCTGGACAATATCCGGCATCGTCCCCCAAAGATCCTAGGATCCCGATTCTGCTCTATACGAACACCTCACCTCCGTCGTCGTCTTCCACGAGACCGCAAAAGGGAGAGAAAGGGGGCAAGCAACACAACACGCCTCATCACACCGCTGCTCCAGCCAGCACAAGCAGGAACTCATGGACACTTCTCCTTCCTTGGAAGTGCGTTCAACCTGTCTGGTACAGTCTCATGTACTACCCACTCTCGACTGGGCAGCAGCCGCGGTTTGGCGGGATCGATGAGCTCAGACAGCTGAAGTTCGAGAGCGGCGAGGGTTGGTTCCCGGCGGATTTCCCGGGTACGAAGGCTGGGTGGGAGTGGGAGGCTGTAGAGCGGAGGAAAAGATACGAGGAATGGGCACGGCGGCCGAGAGGGAAGAGGGTTTGTTGGGAGAAGGTCCAGTTGGGAGAGGAGAGGAAGGGGGAGGTGGGGGTTGGTTGGGGGTGTGAGTGGGAGAGGCTGGTGGGTGGTACGGTGGACAAGGCAGGTGCGGAGGATGTTGAAATGGGTGGAGTGGATGGGAAAGATGCTTCGGAGGCAGACGGTGAATCTGAGTCCCGACAGGGAGCTGCCTCTGGGAAGAATAAAAAGGATAAGAAGGGATCAGCGACCACTCAATCCGCAGCGCCAGCCCCACCATCTAGACCACCAGGCCTAACACAGCTCCCGACCGCACAAGCTCTCGCCATCCTGAACAACAACAGCCTCACTCCGGAGCAACCCCAACCCGGCCCAAGCACCCACGGCCTCACCACAATCCGTCTAACCCTCCTCACCCGCGGCGTGCCCCAAACCTGCGCACGCATCTACCGCCTCCCGACCAACTCCCCCGATCTCCGCAAAGCCTGGTTAAACCTGCATCCGTCAAACCAGCACACTACCGGCAAGAACAAGAAATCCAAACAGAAAAACACTCTTCCGCCCATCCCCTCTCGACCTAAATCCTCAGCGCCAGCAAGCGGAAAGCCGAGCGGACAGACCGCCGACTCCGCTCATCAACAAAACCAGCAGCAGCGGGACCTAGCGCGAGCTCTTCTGCGCCTCGATCCCCCGTCCCCTCCGCGCGCCGGAACGGAAGATTGGCCCGCCTGCCCTGCGGAAGAGGATCTGATAGGGTACGTGACGACGGGGAACTTCAACCTAGCTGAGGGGAAGGGTACGGGGGTAGGTTGCATAGCTGTCGGGAAGGTTGTTGGTAGTGCTGCTGCTCGGGAAGGGGGGAGAAGAGGAGAGGAAGTGGGGTTGTGTGTTGTTAGGAATGCTGGGGAGAGTGTGGCAAGGTTGGGGAGGTGGGAGGTTGTTGGGTGATTTGATGAGGGGTGGTGGTGAGAGAAATAGTCACTTAGGGAAAGGACTTGAGTGGTTTAGTCTACGTCAACCAACACTGGACATTTCATGGTCAACAATGGAAGCGTTATCGCTTTATTTTAATGTTGTTGTTTTTTATTTTTGTTTTTGTTTTTCTTTCGTTTCGGCCTTTGTATCTTATTGAAGAATATAGCAAGTGCAGACAACAGATCATACCAACCTGGATATGTCGCACCTTGAGACCAGGCCCCGACGTTAAACGTGCCACTCCACGGCTTAGGTTCCAGGTTGAATAGGAAGGAATCGTATTTGAGGCATCTATATTTTCTGCCTGATACCTCGCAGGATGCCCCGCAGCTTCCCGATCCGTATCGTGTCGTCTGGGGGGAAGCTGGCTCGGCTTGGCGCGGACGTCACCCCAGCTTGTGCCTGGTGAGCCAGCCCGACCCGCATGTGATGGTCCATTGGCCTCTATACCCATCAACACAACCTGACCTTCTTTTTCTCCGGAAGCTCTCAGTAGTCTTCCTCACCCGACAGTGCGAAATCGAGAGCATCTATTCAAGCTCAAATCCCCAACCACGGATGCGGTAGCCCACTCCGAAGCACGCCGATCCGGACACCTCCACACCCTCGCATCCCACCCACCTCACCGTCTCGACCACCTTGAATCCAAGAGCCGAAGGCCTCGAGCCCAAGGACAGCAAACATGTCCCAATCGCTGCGCCCCTACCTCTCCTGCGTCCGCAACACCCTCACAGCCGCCCTCTCGCTCTCCAACTTCGCCTCGCAAGCCTCAGAACGGCACAATGTCCCCGAGATCGAAGCCCGCACGTCGCCCGAGCTGATCCTGAACCCGCTGACCGTCTCGCGCAACCAGGAGGAACGCGTGCTGATCGAACCGTCGGTGAATAGTGTGCGGGTCAGCCTGCGGATTAAGCAGGCGGATGAGATTGAGCATATCTTGGTGCATAAGTTTACGCGGTTCTTGACGCAGAGGGCGGAGGCTTTCTTTGTTCTGAGGAGGAAGGCGGTTGAGGTATGGTGTTCTCTTTTTCGGTTTAGTTGGTTATTATTGGGCGTTCTCTTGGAATTGTGTTGGGCTGGAGAGGGAGAATATGATCTGTGCTTGGAATTCGCAGTGATGGGAAGGAGTCATGGCTCGACGTGTCTGAACCTGGCTGACTTGATTCTTCTCGAACAGGGCTACGATATTTCTTTCCTCATTACCAACTTCCATACCGAGGAGATGCTGAAGCATAAGCTGGTGGACTTCATCATTCAGTTCATGGAGGAGGTCGACAGGGAGATTTCGGAGATGAAGCTCTTCGTAAGTTCACAAGCCACTATCTGCCATTGGGCTTGACCTCTGTTCTAGATTAAAGATACTGACACTATGCGCAGCTGAACGCAAGAGCACGTTTTGTTGCGGAGAGCTTCCTGGCACCGGTATGACTCCTTCACAATTGACCCCATTAACCTGTTCAGGTGTGGCTAACAATTGCTTGTAGTTCGATTGAAAGGAGAAATGATAGTAGAGAAGCATGATGGCCACGCTGGTACCTGTGGGTCAGAGTCCCTCCCAGACAGGCCAAGCAGGCTGCGTTGTGGGAGCTAGACTGCGCCATCTCGTGCAGCCGCAAAAGGGCACAGGTCAGGACAGCAGCCTTCACCCTACCTTGCCATCCCGCCAGGCTTTAGTCCCCCATCATCTGGTACGCCTCACGGCACGAAAGAATGAAAGATTTGTCCAACTTCGATCATTTGCACTCTTACCTTTCTGACGCTTCACCTATATGCTGACGTTCTTTTTTGTCGCTATCGTGATGGCTTGTGCGTTGCACGCGTTCGTCAGGACTCTGGCTTTCATGTGTCCCTTGTAGGTTGCTATCATTCATCATCATCAGCTGCTGATATGCTTTCACAGCAAGGAGGAGATGCGGCTGCCTCTCTCCTGTCCCGTTCCTTTGTTACTTTTGGACCACTTTGGTGGTACTCAATGGTGGACCTTCAATGTTGATACTTGATGCGTCTTCGTTCGTCGGATTGGTCATTGGCTTGGTTGTATCAACACAGATATCAACTCGACGGTAAGTGTGCTCGCCTTCCTGGGGATATAGTCCCTCTTCTTCGTCGAATGTCTGACGTGTGGTGGAGGCAAATGTGCCCCTATTCTGGCAAGGGACGTGAGTCGACGCACGCTTCAGGTTTGATAAGCCTCATGGCCGATGTCGCCTGACCATGAGCCTTCCTTCTTTGTCGTCCTGCTGCGAACGAGGCAGTAGTTAAGAGCACAGTCGAGACGTGATGATGCTCGAGTGAAACGGCTGAGAACAACGCATGATGGATCGCTACATTGCTACACCGTGCCTATTGCTGCTCGTTTTCACGTCATTTGAGGAGCATTTCGAGGGCACCACAATGCTTCTCAGAACGGCAATCTACGTGGACTTTATCAACAAACGGAACTGGTTACCCCTGATTTCATCAACTGATGACGGACATCCCGCGAACTTCATCAACAACGTCTTAGCGTGGTCCGCGTCTCCACTTTTCCGCGTTTGCAGCTGGTTGAAAACTGCTTTGGAAGTCTGAAAAATTCGACACTCTGCAAGGCTGCTCGCTGGACTCTCACCGACTGTCTGCCACACCTGCGCTCGAAGACTCGACCGACTCCGGTCGTAGCAAGTTCGCTAATCACTTTGAGAGCATCAGGATACAACAGTGACGAGATTGGAGCGCAGCCGTCCGGCCGATTGAAGGACTCGAAGCGGCGTTCAGGGGGCGACTGTTCACCGGAACGCCAGCACTGAAGCTCCAAGAGTGTCCTGCGCACTGCTCGCGGTAAGTCAGCGCCCTTCTTGACCGACACAAAAGCCTTGCTTGCTGCTCTGCGTTCCGCAGACAAAGCATTGATTCATACACTCCGGTGTGGCTTCGCAAAGCTCTATCCGCCGAATGACTCTGACATCACCCCACGCTCCTTCCTCTTGAACTGGTCAAACACAGGCTAACACACAAAGTAAACAACGCTAGCACAGACCTCTTTACCATCATCTCCTACGATCTTGGTCACCGGTCGCTGAAGTTTGACTCCTCCTTCAGAATCTCTAGCACCTTTATTTCTGACACTCACACAGGCGCCAACAACGCCATGCAATCGAACGGTGGCAACGGCAACGCCTCTGGCCGTGACGGCAAAGACGAGAAGGAGGACGGTCAACAGGACCGCAACAATCCCATCAACTGGAATCCTTTGACGTTCAAGGGCATGACGCCACAGCTGGGCGCAGAAGACGACCCGGTCTTCCGTCCGAGGTATCTTCCGCCAGTCATGCGCTCGACCGCTTCCAACGGATCGACTACGGACGCAGCGCAGCTGTCGAGGGCGGGGAGCGTAGTTTACGACGACGGTGGCGGGGTCAGTCTGTTCGACACCACGCCAGCTTACAGCGACATGCCAGGCCAGATGAAAGGCCACGCCCAGCTCCCCCCATTCTCAGTTATGAGCCCGCCGCCGGTTCCAGGTGGATTCAACGGGGTTCAGGGCTACGGATACCCGCCGCCCGGTGGAGCACCTCAAGGCTATCCAGCGACTTCCGGGCAGGGTAGCAGTGGCAGCCACACGCCCAGCCCCAACTACATGTACGCGCAGCCTACGCTTGCCACTCGTCAGGTAATTTCCCCCGCTCCTCTTTGATAACTTCAATATACTGACATTGTTTAAATCTTAGCCTACTCCTTGGCCCGGTAACACTCAGAGCCTGATCCGTCCTTCCAGGTAGGAATGTTTTGATTCAAAGATTTTGGTTGACTTGCATCTGACGGTGTTTGCAGCAGCTCTTTGTCTGTCAACCAGTACAACAACCCGTACGCCAATCAGTTCGCCAACCAGTACCCCAACCAGCACTACAACCAGTACTCCAACCCCTATGCCAACAAGTACAACATCGGCTCAGGCGGCGCTAGTGGCAACAACAATCAGCAGATTAGTCGGCTGGCCGCGGAAATCATGTCCGGAGCTATGGACTATGGCGATCTCGAGCGTAAGAAAGGCGTCGAGAAAGACTCTGCTCCCCCAGCCCCGCTTTACTCCAACCGCGAGCGCCAAACCTTGCCACAGAAGCAAACCCGATCCACTACCACCACCAATCCGCACGCGGAAATGCTGGCGCTGAATTCTCACCCCCAAAACACCTCTACTGTCATGGCTGTGCGTAAGAGGACCTCTCGTCCCAAGAACACTATCGGCAATGCGGCGGCCTTCCTCAAGATTGAGGCCGTCAGGCGCCCTGCCTGGCTTGATGAGCTTCGCAACGCCTTCAAGCCTATTATCGAGACGCTGGTTGAGGCTATGCCATTCATGGAGGCCTGCCGCTACGCCTCACCCTCGACTGCGGCTGTCGTGCACCTCACGAACATTCCCTACGGCACGCCGCGTAGCGAGATCCTTGCCTTCGTCGGTCGCAACGCAGCCGTTTGCGCCCAACCAGCCGGCTCGCCGTACTACGCCGTCCACATCATCATGGAGCGCTTTACGGCCAAGACCATGGATGCGTTCGTGGAGCTCGAGAATGATGCAGAGGCTAGATGTGTCTTCAATCACTTCAAGAGGCGCATTGAGCAAGGTCGTCAGCCGCGTCTTGGCGACCGTGCGGTCACTGTCGAGTTGAGCTCGCAGGAGGAGCTGATGAGTGAGCTGTTCCCACGCGCGAAGAATGTCTTGTGGGATGGCGCCTCCCCGGTCGTGTCCGACCACAAAGACTACTACTACCCGACCGTTGCGTCGAATTGCTTCGCCGGTTTCCTGCAGCCTGAGGAGGTGGTCATGGTGACCAAGCATGTGGAGACTCCGCATCGCGTAAGTCGCCCTCCTTCTATAGCCCATAAGATGTGTTGCTGACTAGACATCAGTCTCCCTACGCTGCACGCGCTCTCGTTCGTGTCTACGAGAGCTGGATCAGCACCTTGCACAAGTACCCATGGCACGCACACGATTATGTTTTGCTTACCGAGCGTCAAGTGATGTTCGACGCTACGATCGAGCTGCTGCGTCACCTCCTGGACACGCTGAACCGCTACAGGAACACGCTGGTCGAGCAGGGCACACCGACGGATGCTACCTTGACGGAGTTCGTTGTTGCAGCTCTCACCTGTCCTGGATTCAGTGAAGGGCAGAAGGCCTACTTCGTCCAGATCCTTCGCTCCGCTGGCTACGACAAGTTCACGTCCCCTCGCGGCATGAACCTGGCTTTCGGCGGCACCTCGACGCTCTCTGCGCAGTGGCCGTTCCAAGTCATCGTCCGCGAGCCGAGGGTGCATGACGACCTTGTCACGGTAAGTTCCTTTCCCACTCCCACACTTTCTATTCCGCGGCTAACATCAGCTCTGAAGTACCTCGCCTCACTCTGCCACCGCGCCACCGTGCGCAACACCAACGGCACTTCCATGCACGACCGCCTGGCCGCGCGCGCCAATGGCACTGGCGGCGGTCCGTTCGGGAACATCTTCATCGACTACAAGATGCCGAACGGCGAACTCGCTAAGACTCTGGCCGAGGCGGGCAAGATCGAGATGGATTATGTTGAGAAGCTGCTTGAGAAGGTCCTGCCTCGTCAGGTCTAGAGAGGAGGATACAGGAGAATACCTGGGGAATTAGAGAAGGGGGATTGGGATATCATGAACGTTTATTCTGGGCGCCGCGCTTGGGCCAGGATGTTACAAATGCTTTCGAAAGGGTTTGATGACGATGCTTTGTGTACGAGATACTCGTGGATACTTGACGTACCCTCGATCTGAGCTGCGGAATCTGAGGCCCCATGTCTTTCGCAAGTTGTGTCGCATCGTGACTATGTCGGGTCGCCCCATCATGAACATCCATTGAAATTTCAGCATGCATCTCTCCTCTTATTTGAGCCTGAGCTTCTTCCAAGAGGAGAGATGCATGCTGAAATCCTAATGGATGTTCATGATGGGGTTTGTCTTTCATTTTTGCTCCGAAATGATCTCATCAAGACCATGAATAAGCTTTGTTTTCCACAGGAATATTTCTTTAATTTGGATGCTTTTGACTGCATATTTGTTACCTAGGAGTAATGTCTGGAAAAGACGACGTGAAGTTGCTCCCCGGCTGAGCCACCATGCCCGATTCGGAAGCGCCGCACAGCAGGGTTTGGGCAACGAACTTCAACACAGTATCTCCCACCTTCAGGATAACTTATCATCCTTGTCTGCTTACAGCAGTGATTGTCGATCGGAAGATTCTGGTTCAGCAATGAAGCGATGACGCAGCAGGTCTTACGGTGAAGAAGAGAATCTCACGGCGGACCAGCACTCCTGAATCTCGGGGGGAAAATGGGAAGTGCTTGAGACATATTTTGACGGCATTGAAACCCTTCCAGATCAAAACATATGGCTCATTGGACGATGTTGTCGACGGCGGTTGCGCTAATAGCGCTGCTACTCTACTCTTGGAACCTCGATGGCTCTGCTGCATTTGCATTCGGCTTGCTGGATCGCTTCGGAAGCGACAGAATATCTCAGCGAGTGCTCGGCCTGAACGATGTACCTGCGAATGAGTCGATTCTGGCTGTGAGGGAAGAATGGGATCCGATGCACCACATGGGCGGCAACAGTCCTTGGTTCCCGAAGAATGCCGGCACCGTGCAAGAGGGCCTAGAGATGCCTCAAGGATGCAGAGTGGATCAAGTGCATATGGTGTGTACGCAGTGTATATTTCGAGTGGTGTATATCTAACAAATGGGTCATCCTAGATCTCTAGACATGCTGAGCGATATCCTACAGTGCTCGCAGGAGTGAGTAAGTAGCAGTCGCACTTGAATGCTTAAGAAAGTTACAGTATCAATGCCAGACTGACACATCAGATAAGGAATGCTTGAACTGTACCAGCACCTCCAAAAAGCGAACATGACCTTTTCGGGAGATCTGAGTTTCGTCAACGATTGGAACTTCTTCATGAGAAATCCAGCCCCGCGCTTTGAAAATCTGGTGGCAACCGGTGTATATGCAGGCACGCTGGAAGCATTTGCCACTGGCGTTAAGCTCAAGAGCCGCTATGAGCATCTCCTGGAAGATGCACTTGCTCGCAAGCAGACGACATTCTGGGCGAGTGGCTCTAAAAGGGTCGTTGAAACGGCGAAGTACTTCGGCGCAGGCTTTTTCGGAGTCGACTGGCATGAATTCGCTGACCTTCAGGTTATACCTGAAACAAGAAAGCGACGGACGAGTACGTTGACGCCTGGAAAAAGTTGTCGTAAGTACGGCGATAATGTAGATGGATATGGACATGACTACGGGGCCAAGATGCTGTACGATTGGCGAAGTCATTATTTACCGCCTATTGTGGCTCGTTTACAACGAGAGAACCCTGGGATCTCTTTTACGGAGGCACACGTCTACAGCATGCAGGAGCTTTGCGGGTTCGAGACCATCGCTTTGGGAAGCAGTCCTTGGTGTGACGTGTTTACTAAGGAAGAGCTTGAAAGTTTCGGTAAGCATTTGGTAATGCATATTGGCCATGCATATGAGGCCCAGCTAACTTCATTGTTTGCAGAATACGCTCGCGATCTGCTGCACTACTACAAAGCTGGACCAGGCAATCCATATAGCGGTGCAATGGGCATGTTATGGCTGAATGCTACAGCTAATCTGTTGAAAGAAGGACCGGAAAAGGCTGGAAGTCTTTTTCTTAGCTTTGTGCACGATGGCGATATCACACCAATGCTTTCAGCCTTGGAGCTCTTCCCGCGGGATATAGACCTGCCGACCACGCACATCCTCCGCAACCGAACATGGAAAACATCGGACGTCATCCCCATGGGCGGGCGCATTATTTTCGAGCGTCTAGCTTGTGCAGCACCACAGTATTGCTGGGACAATGCTGAGTTCGGGTACCCAAACCACAAATATTGCACGCCGCCGGCAGACGAGTATCATGTTCGGATCAACGTCAACGATGGCATTGTTGCTCTTCCCGGCTGTGAAGACGGTCCAGGACACAGTTGTCCACTAGAAACCTTTATGGGAAGAGTAAGCCGCCGTGCTACAGAGGTTGGCAATTTCGCAGAGATTTGCGGAATATCAGGGGATGGGCATGAAGGACTTGACTTCCTCCATCAATGAGATTCAATCAACAATATGTCATTGCATTGCCTGCGTTTTCTCTCATCTGTATGTGCGGGGATAAAAATTGCAAAAAGACAGAAGCGAGAACCCTTTACATCACCTTCTATGTGTTACGCATTTTCGCTCTCTGTCATGATCTCTTGCTGTCCTTCGGTAAGACTTCTGCACTGTCAGACACAGCTATGTCGATGTTGACAGCGGTACTTCAGGAGACATACAATCGTGAACAACACACTTGCCACTCCTTCTTCTCCGGAATATGTGACTAGAGCACAGTCGTCTACAAGAAGGCATCTTAGCCATCTGGATAGAGAATGGAGAAGATGGCACGAAATTACTCGTCTCGAGACATGAACCGTGTGTTGGCAGACGAAGGAGAACAATGGGGTGGCTTTTCTGGTGGAGGGCCCGGGAGGAGGAGAGATGAGGCAAGGGTGTTCAGAGTGCGGCCTGGCAAAGAAGCCCCGCTCGATCTCGCAATTATTGTGAGAGTCAACTGAAGGGCAGTTCGGCATAGAACTTCTGATAGTACTTTTTGCGGTGAAAAGAGCAAATAGGATTTTCGTGGCCCCCGACCAACCACCCCCCCCCCCCCCCCCCCCCCCCCCCCCCCCCTTTTTTTTTTTTTTTTTTCAAAAAAACAAAGAATACTCAAGCAGTGGTTTAATTGCCAATCTTTCCTTTGCACAGTGTTCCGCTCGCTATGAAAAAACGATCGAATTTCGCGTGTCACATGAAAGGATGATCAGGTCCGAAGGCGGAAGCCGATCCGAAGGTGGTGAATGGTACCTAGAATTGACCTCACTACACCCGCTGAGGGGCAAATCGGTCATCAGCTGCGTGGTCACCACCCTTGAATTTGACGCTAACGAACGGCTTACGTTCCAGCTTGAGTAAAAAAGCTTTCGGTCTGCTTTCCTTCCTCTTCCTTTCAACAACATCTAAAGAATTGGTGGGGCAGCCCCTGAGCCTGAAAACTTAAGACTGCCTCATCTCGCATATTGTGGTTCTTGAACCATGTCAGATGGATGCAGGGGTCAGACCTGTCTATCAGTTCACCCTCCTGGGTGGGTAGATAGTCGCGCAGGTCTGTTGCATAACCTTGGCATGGCACTCTCGCTGGAGACATAGCCGATGACGGTCTATGGGAAAAGGGCCTCTGTTCTGGACTTGAAGGCATCTTGGCCGGTGTCCGACTTGTCTCTGAACAGAGGATCAACCCGTATGCGTTTCGCTTAACCCGGCTGCTGGTCTGGCCAGCTGGCAGTTGTGGTTTCGCGCCATGAGGATCGGGTCATGGGTCTTGGGCCTCATTTTTTTCAAAGCCCTTGACAATCAATGTTAGGAAAATCAAGTCTTGGGCCTCACTTTTTTAAAGCCCTTGACAATCAAGACTGCTTCTTAGCAGCAACAAATATGGGAAACCATCAGATCGCATCGCGATCCCTTTTTACTTTTTCATCGAACTTGCTGCACCTCGCAGTGACTCGGAGAAGAGGTGGATTGGTCTTCGCGCATGTACGGCTGACACTTGAACGCGAACAGACTCCCGGTCGCTTCAGGATGAACTTAGGGGGTTAAGCCGCTTCTTCAGCAATAATACATAACACATTTGATTGGGAGGCATACAGTATCATACATTTTGTGCACTCCACACACATCGCCATTTCACACTTCTCTCCCTTCGTGCTTTCGTCATCGACTTTGTATGTGGAACGAATGCCACTTGCACGCTGTGCACATTCGGACTCGACAAACGGCGCAACCATTTGGACCTCTGGCCAGCTCTACACTCTACCTCCCTACTCCAACAGACCCCAGACACCCACTGCTCCAGCAGCACCCACGAGACCAGCTCTGACGAAGTTGAATGTGTTCCAGCTCTTCAAGAACTTCTCGGTGTTGTCCCTTTCCATCTCCCTGTCCGGAGGCGCATCCTCGTACGGCTCAATCTGGGCCTCCTCGCCCGCCATCCTCATCAGCTTGTGGTCTAAAGGCGCGATCGCAATGCCCGTAAGAGGGAACACGCTCGCGACCAAACCAGCAACAGCAGCCCACTTGCCCCACGCTGAGGCGGAAAGGCCAATGGAGCGGTAATGGTATGCTAAGAAGCCTGAGGCAAGGACCGTAACAGCCTCAAGCGGCATGATTGTTGCGAAAGACGTCTTGCTCATCAAGCTGAACTGCAGTGCGGCAATCTTATAGCCCTGCCCGACTTGCTTCGCGCTCTCGTCGATCTTGCCTTGCAGTGCTGCCTGCGGCGTGAGGTTCAGCTCCTTCTTCTCCTGGCCTGGCGTCGGCACAGGTGTTAAGCGGCCGGACTCCAGACCACGGTTTCTCGACGCGTCACGTGTCTGGGCGGCGAGGACGAGGGAAGGGAGGAATTGAAGCGAAGTGGTGGTCATCGATCCAGCGATGAAGAGCGTTGAGCCCAGCGTGAGGCCTTTGAGAGCGGCCACCACGGGGGTGTCGTTGAGTGGGTGAATTCCTGACGCCATTTTGGATATTTCTTTGCTGATTCAAGGAGTGTTGGTGTGCTATTGCAGTTCGGATAAGGAGCTGGAGAGAAAGAAGACGGGCTGCGCGTAGCTATGGCCGCCAGCTGCGCGTCTCTGAAGTATATAGGGCTTACTCAGGGGGCAATGACGTAGGCGTTATCGCCAATCGCTAACTTTCCAAGGTGCTTCAAGTTGTATTGAACACCTGGACAGCGTCTTGTCACAGAATGATGGCAGTGGACAATCATGAGCACATCGGCACACCGTAGGAACAGAAGTCCGAGCGACGATCTCGTAACACAGCAACAGTTCAAGCCACTGCTGTATCTGAAGGCAAAGAGTAGAATTCAAACAGCTCGGAGCATGCAGTTGGACAAGCAGGCTGCAGGACGATGAAGCACGACGTTTTTTTTTTTTTTTTTTTCCCCTACGTTGTCTACAGCCGTGTCGGCTTCTAAAGCGAGGCATATGTATTGGCGGCTTTCTGATCTCGTAACGTGCTTTCATGTCGAGCATGCTTGACAAATGGTGATACGGGTTTTGGCCGGGCGGCGAAACCTTGGATTCAGGGCACGAGCCTGACATTCAGAACTACGAGGATCTCCTGGATGCAGAGACCTGAGTGGAGAAAGGCTTGGTCGTGAAGGTCATCCAACGGCGACATGCTGGCTAAATCGGTCATGATACTAAAGCCTAAGAAAGGTTGTGGGCAACCCTCGGAAGATGGCAGATTTGATGGAATACAAATGTTCCTGCTAAGACTCATTTGCAACTTCATGCCCGGGTTGACAATTGGCAACACATTTCTATGGCTTCTCTCCATAGCAGACGAGGAAAGGAAAATCCATCATTTCTCCGCCGCCAGCTCCAGGGCCAGACTTTCCAAATTCTTCATCCTTGGTGAACTCACCGTCGTACTTCTCCACGAGCTTCCGCATTTTCCACTCCGCCTGCACTCTGACGTTTGTGAATCCTACATCCTGCATGAGCTGTGCCATTGCCGTAGCATTGATGCCATTGCGCTCCACGCCGCTCATCTTGCTGGCAGCGTGGAAGCGACGAGCTTCAGGACCAAAGTCTTCAAAGTCTGTAAGCATTACTCTGCCACCAGAGCAAAGGCACCCGAACATTGTACGTAGGACAGGCTCTACCTCAGGTATATGGTGAAGGACCAGGTGGCTCGTGATCAGATCGAACTTCAGCCGATCGCCCTCTGGTTTGGCTGCATCGGCAGGTGGTAGTTTCGCATCTTCCGGGTCTTCAAGTAGGACGGCGATAGGTAAGATGTTCTTGGGTGACTTTTCCTTCTTCATCTTCGTCTTTAACACTTCTATCATGCCTTCAGCCGCGTCTATAGCTACTACTCGTTCCGAATGGGGTGCCATCAGGAAAGAAAGAATCCCGGTTCCGCATCCAATCTCCAGTATTTGCTTCGGCTGGTACTTCAAAGTGTCACAGGTTCGCAGTATTGCTTTAGCAGCTTCAGCACTCGCCTCGTGCACAAAAGGTCGCTGATCCCAGGATTGAGCCTCATGGTTGAAGCGCTCGTTGCCACCGCCAGAAGCTTTGACGGCAGCAAGATTGGAGACTGCGGATGCCATATCGCGCTGGATCTATTCGGCCACAAGAGAAGCAAAGGATCGGGATGCCACCAACGGTACCAATGCTATGTTTTGGAGAATGGAGCCTCGGGAAGCAACGTGACAGGTTTGGAGGAAGTGGGTCCAATGGTATGATAAGGTAAGCATGGATGGATCTTCTCGAGCACTTCTTGCCGCGCTACAATGCTTCCTCTTTCAACGAGCACTTTTTCACCGCAACCAAACAATTTGTGATGCCATGTAATTTACTTGGTATCAAACTCTGGGAGCAAAGACGAGTCTACAGCAGTAGGAGAACCTGAGCAAACCACGGCTTGTGGACTTGAGAGAGGCCCCATCTCACACCCACCGTCAAGATCGAATGCCTAGCCAAAATTACCAATGCGAAGAGCTCATTCAATTCGGACTGCAGTATCCATTTGCGTAACATTGTCGGCTCATGCAAGGTCATTATGAGGCACAGTTTGGTCTCCTCCTCACGACCGGACTAACCCCGCCTCTTCCATTACCGTCAACCGAGGCTTTGCTATGGCAGCTGTATTTCTTTTCCACCGGGTTAAATTACATTGCAACCAATCCGGTGGATGCCTCGCTGTTGGTTGTATTCCTCTTCCAAGTGCTGAGCTGCGACGATGCCGTACCTAAGTCGCAACCAAGACGTGGAGCTCTACTATGAAGTTCATGGTAATGGAAACCCCCTCATACTTTCTCATGGCTATTCCTCCACGTCCGAAATGTGGCAGGGTCAAGTCCGTAGTTTCACGGCAGCCGGGTATAAGCTTATAATATGGGACATGCGTGGGCACGGGCAAACCTCGTATCCCGAAGACTTGACGCAGTACAGTGAAGCACACACGGTCGCTGACATAGCTGCACTGCTGGACCATGTTTGCGGGCCGGGGAGCACAGCTATTGTTGGCGGATTGAGCTTGGGCGGGTATATGAGCCTGGCATTCTACCGTCAACATCCGGAGCGAGTGGAGAAGCTCCTGATCATCGATACCGGCCCTGGATTCAGAAGCGACAAAGCACGACATCAATGGAACGAAACGGCTCACAAGACTGGCCGTAGCTTTGAGGAACAGGGACTGGCAGCATTGCAAACGGGTGGCGTATCTGCAGAACGCTCAAAAGCGTCTCATCGCAATGCAAAGGGCCTTGCGCTTGCGGCGAGGGGGATGTTAGCTCAGCAAAACTCCGCAGTGATCGAGTCTTTGCCGAGTATTGGCGTACCGTCACTTATCGTTGTGGGCAGCGAAGACAAGCCTTTTCTTGGAGCTGCAGAATACATGGCGAAGAAGATACCCCGAGCAGAACGAGTGATCATCCCAGGTGCCGGACACGCAGCCAACATTGACCAGCCAGCTGCTTTCAACGAGGCAGTGCTCGGCTTCTTGACTAAAGGGCTGGAGTTTCTGGGTACTGGAGGCAAACAGAAGCTATGATTCAACGCGCAAGATGCACCAGAGCGTCGTATCCATGGCTTTGCACCCTAACAAGAGTCTCCAGCGCCTCACAAACGGGACAACGTTTCTGGTCGGACTTTGAGAGCATTGCAGCTCAACGACACCGGTGAATATCTTATTGAGACGGTCATTCTTCCGAATGTGACGTTGCAGCGTCAGCACTATCACGGTCTTTTCGCAAAATCCCGACGCTCAGCGTCCCTGCCTGAGCGAAGCCAGTGTACCTTATGTCACATGAGAGCTGGTCTTCTATCCATACGAACGTACAGTTTTCCACGTGATAGGCAAGTTTTCCCAGAGAAAGATCATGCCCTTTACGCCTCTTCGACTATCGCACATCGCTGAGCCCCAGGATCTAAAATTAGTCTTATTGTCGGATTCGGGATGTTTATTCCGACCGCATCCTTCGGGATCGAAGCGGCAATAGTGGACGAGAACGTTCCGATAGCTATTGCTCCCTTTTTATCCTAATGGACAAAGTACTGTAGCTGTGCCTGGTTGGTATGCTGCATCTGACAAGGTCATCCCTGTGTCGAAAGTCCGGGCAGCACTGAAAACCCCATCGCACCCGATTTCAGGATCAGCTCCAGTTCGTCATCCGTTCAGCATTGGAAACGAACAAAAGATAATATAATGAACGATGGATCCAAGCACCACTAGTATAGCGCCATGGTAAAGAGAGCGTCTTTCAAAGCTCGGCACAGAGCATCCAAAGCTTCGACTCCTGTCCGCATGAGCACACACGGATAAAAGCTTTCTAGACAAGGCGCAGTAAAGGCCGCGGGCCGCGTTGTCAACTGCGTAGCACATCTTCTGTCTGATGCTTGTTTGGCTTGTTCCGCTTATCGATGCGCTGCACTGCAGGTACCAGGGGCATCGTAAGCACTTGGCAAAACCTTTCCGAAGTGCCACTGCAGATGGACCAACTGCAGGATTGCCCGCAAGCTGCCTAAGTGTTGGCGTTGCTTATTCTGCACCAGGAAAGATCTTCGTTCACTCCTCTAATGTAGATCCTGATGGGATTGGGACCAACCTGGCAAGCATCGCATGCACACCATTCGCGTGACGCAATCTTTATCGCCAACCATGCAAAGTCGATGTGATGCATGTAAGCGGCTCTCCTCTGATCCCTCGGTCCTCGATCTTTATCGTCTTCTCCACCATAGCCACGGGGTCTTGCATGATGGAGAATAGGTATATAAAGTCGAGCACTGAGCTGCCACGGCCGAACCATGCCACCGGCCAGCAACCTACCTCTGAAAGTGTTTGTTTAGCCAAACCAAACTCATCCCAAGCTCTTCGACATTGCAGGGCAGGCCCTCGAAGTGGTCAGCATGCGTACCGATGCGATCAACCTCTTCGTTTGCTTAGCAGCGTTCTCACACGCCAGTCCCATAGGCAGCCCTGAAAGCAACGACGAAGGCCAACTCGAAAAGCGGAACATCCTAGTGCCAGCCTATCTGATCCCGACCTCGACTGTGGACCCCGCGACATGGCCGACCAGTGAGTGGACAGGCACGCCCATGTTCATGCCGACAAGCACGGTCGACTTCGAGCTCAAGAAGCGCGTGCCAGACATCACATCGATGCCGAATCTCGTGCCGACCAGCTCCGTCAACCCGGACACCTGGGCATCCGACGGCACCTGGACGGGGATACCGGATTTCATGCCGACGACGGTGGTGCACCTCGGAACGACGACGGGGTGCGAAGTCAGCATGTCGGCTTATACGTTCAACGACCAGCTGGCGTACTCATACGTTACGCATTGCTCTGTCCCGATGCAGACTCAGGCGACTACGGCAGCGCTCGCTTCTTGTTGTGGTGGCGAATCCGACGTTTATCCTTGCAACGACGCTGGTTCGATGCCATCAGGCACGGCGAGGTGGAAATGCACTAGTAGTGATTCCACGTATGCCGGGACGAGATTCGCTACGACGACATGGTCTTGAGCTTTGGCCTTCGCGACGTAGTTGATGGAGAGATTTGTTTCTAGAAATTGCTCGAGACTGGCTGGCTAGTCGGGTTGGACTATGTCCGTGGACGATTTCAGCGATCATTCCGACCATGACAATGGGATCTTATGCGGAGTATTATGAAGCTAGGTCTAGCGAGATGAATATCTCAGGATCTTGTGCGTCCCTTTCATGTTTCAGATAAAGGCGTGTACGAGACACCGTTCAAGGGAGCTGGTCACTTACAACGTGTTCTATGCTTTTCTTCTCTTTCTACCAGCGCGTGAGCTTTGGCGGGCTATATCGCTCAAACGACGGGCATGGGCTAGACAGTGCACGCTGTACACCGCCCTGTCGATAACAAGCTGTGGTATGCGTGGTGTGTCTCGTCACACAAAGACTCCATATAGGCGTTTGTTGCACGCTGGGATCAGGAGATCGAGCCCATCAAATGGTCTGGAGACGCACTAAACCTCAAAAGATCTCCCTTGGGACTGGAGATTGGCATCATCATAAGGACCAATCTGTGATAATCAGGGGGCATATGTACGACCGATCCTTTGAACGGCATTCAATAGGGTCAATAGCCAACTCTGCTACCATCGCAGTGTATATATGTATGCATGCTGGCTGGTTGTTTCAGCAATATCACAGGTCTGCGACAGACCGGGATGGAAGCGATTGCCCCTCATATGAGATAGGTGCATGATCACATACGTTGATCAGGGTCTAATAGCCGCGCATAACGTATAAGAAAGACGCAATAGTGCCCGTAGATCATACCATCTTCAAAAAAAAAAAAATAAAAAGAGAGAGCCATGGCTGTGTTTAACCTCCGAGCTGCACAGCCTCGACCGCCCAAGCGGAAACCTTTCGAGGTGGCTTGCGTCGCCCACGAGGGGCATAGTGCACGAATGGGTGGCACAGCGGAAGGTTCAGGGTAGCGCAAGGGAAAGTCTATTTTCTTCTCCACGTGTCCGCCCACTGGGGACTGGAAGTGCCGTAGGGTTGGTAGGCTTGCTTGCTACTGTAGCCCATCAGAGATCGACATAGCGTTGAGATAGTACCGACCACGATATAGACGAGCTTGAGGTATTTCAGTCTTATCACTTCAACGGCGCTTCGGCTATACTTGAAGGACCAGATGTCTGTGTTGTTTTGTCTTTAGTAAGTCGCTTCAAGTCACGGGACTCTCAGGATCAGGACACCACTTTGCATTCGATCTTCCTTGCCAATGTGCAGCTTGCGCTTGTGAGGTCAAACCATCGTGTTCAAGAATGCCCTGCGTATACGGAGATGAGTTCTCCATGACATCTCTTGACGGCATGCACGGTAAAGGCCCAGAACGAGCTGGACCCCGGCTCTTCGCTTGAATTATGACAGGTCACTGTGGGGAAGCCGGGGTGTGCGCGCTTGGCCCTAAGGGGAGAGCGCAGAGACAAGATCGGGGTTGGAGAGGATGCACGCTGTTCAGAATCGGGCCTGATGTGAAGAGCTCCTGATCGCGATGAAGCTAGCGCTCGGCGATGCCGAATTACATCGATACAGTAGCTGCCGATGAGAGTGCAGAAGGTCATGGCTAGCCTTACAGCGAGATACAGAGCGGTTTAACCCCACTGCTGGCGAGAACAGCCTACATACCGTATTTCGAAAGATAGACTTTGGCGCCCCGTCGGGCATGGCGCACGGGCGTCCAAAACTCAGTGGGATAGCTGAGATACCGTATGTGCACGCGCGAAACAAGGCAGAAGGCAACTGGGGACAGAATGGCCCGCCTCGCAGCTCACCCTCATCAGCGGCCGAGCTCGCTTGTGCATGCGTTTGATTGGCCCGAAATCTTACAAGGCAGACTAAGAATCCTGCGACATGATTGAGAGAAAGCGGAGGTGTCCTGCGAAAAGCAGCGACAAAGCGGTCACGTTCATGATTCGCACCAGATAAAGCGCAGGACCAGCAGACGACAGGCAGTGACGGTTTGATCTACGGTACATGCGCGATCGTGTAGCACATCGGCTCGACCTCAGTTCTGAACTGCTGATGATGTGAAACCCATCCGGTTTTTGGGCTCCGATTGACAAGCCTCCAACGCCGAACGGGTGCCCTAAGAGCAAGCCTCCGTCCTGTCTGAACGGGCGGCGGTAAATCCCTCGCTGGGCGGTGCTGCGTCGCCTTTGTCTGGCATCGAGCCGCCGGCTAGCTGCAGGCTGCGTACGGTACAGTTGGTGCATTGCACTCCAGCTGTGCGGGCACTGTCGCGCGCTAGCTGATGAGAGTCAGGGTTGTACGTTATTGTTGTTATTTGCGACAGCTCATTCAGGCCGGTGATCCACAGGCACGTTGTTTCTGCTCACCTGAATCTTTTGCACGGGCAGTCTGCGCTCAGCGATAAGTCATGCGGCTCGCGAATCGCTGTTCATGAAATCTTGAATAACAGCACAGCACCAGAAAGCCCGGAGCAGATTGGCCTGCGTGCACACCAGGCACGTGGCTCGTTAAAGATCACCCGCCAACCAGCCTCAACCCAAGCGTCTACATGAAAGTCTATACAGGACTTGGGGGCGGCGTCACCCATGTCAGAGCTCTGCCGATCCGGTTGGAGATCCGAGTATGGCCGCCATGCTTGGGAAGAGGGAGGTAAAGCTGAGCGCGGACGGAAGAAGCTGCGGTTGCTCTCATCTGGCTTGCGAGGGAAAGCTGTGCGCCCCGATCCCCAGCGGTCTTGGAGATCTCTGATGTCTTGCAGGCGAGATTGAGCGTTATAACATGTTCCATCGAGACCATCTCATATAGTCTAACCTCTTTCGTTAGAATAGACAGTAATCTCTGCTGCGTTTCGACTTAAGGTTTAGCGGAATAGACTAATGTCGCGATAGCCGGAAACACATTCAGCTCGATCTACAATGATCCGGATCTCTGCGCAGCATGCTGCATTACCCTCTGATGTTCGAGCAACTCTGTTGTCTGAGACATCAGCGCAAGCTGCCATTTCTGTGGTGTCAGTCGATCGAATTGAGAGAACCCTTGATCCGTGAGCGGACGCTCCAGGAGCTCGGAGCGCACATTGCCAAGTGGGCTGGCCTGAAACGAAACGTTGACGACAAACCCAATCGGATAGCTGGAAATTTGGGCAAGGATGCTGGTCTTTGCTTTTTTTGCGAGCCAGCGCCAGCATGCGGCACGGGATGAAAGTGTGTGATGAGGGGGCCAACATCGCTTGCAGGAGCGGACGGTCCGCAGAGGTTACCGAGGCGGCAAGGATGCCCTTACTTCCTAATCGGAATAGAACTTCCAAATCCATGAGTGACCCGGATCAATAATAATCATGGGGCCAGGGCCGGCGTGCGCACCGTATGCCCTCCGAAGCTGTCACGGACGCTCGCGCCTGTCATGGCAAGATGCAGACGGCAATTGTGGCCATCCAGCGATCGCATGTCTACCTGCTCGCACCCACCAGTCGCGCGCGCCGTCCTGCGCGATGGTTGTGCGGGCGGTCGAGCGTTTGGGTGCGGGAGGGTGAGCAGCAGTTCCTTTGAGATGAAGCGTTTCCGCATGGTCATTGCTCCATCCGCGTCGACCCCGGCAGATCCAGATTCGCCTGGGCGGCGCAGAGAGTCTGTGAGTGGCCAGGTCCCTTAGTCAGTCGCGCTAAGAAATGCTCCTGTCCCCTACTGATCCCCTGCTAGGCGCGAGCCGTACATAATCGCGAACGCCCGCAGAAAAGGCGTGGTCGAAGCGTCCAGCCCTCGACCGCCATCCGTACCTAAGCTTAACGGATCTTAACAAAGGACCGCCACGCCCACGTCAAAGGGCTGTGGCTTCTCCGTCGAGCGCGACATCATCGCGAACCTCGCACTTTATTGTCATCCCAAACGCCAAAGCAAGCACACCGCGTCAATATCTAGAAACACTCGCTGTGTCGCCCGTATCGCGACGCGATCAACGTCTGCAACTGCAATACGCAGGGTTGTCCAGTTTAGGAACCTCGGACATTATCACTCACAAAGAAATCAAAGAGCGAGCAGCCAACTTCGCCGTCTCGCGGAACGCTTGTGCGACGCAACATTTGCACGACTATCGTCCTGGCCTTGGAGATCTCGCCTTACCATCCGGCCCGGCTGCAGCTTCAGGTTCTGATTGCAACCCTCAGCCGTCATCCGCCCAGCTCCCAGGAAAGTGGTCGGAGGCGCACGCCTGGCACGAACCCTTTTGCCATCTGCTCTTGAAGCTTTTGGAGAGACCTGCATAGGACCTTGTCACACGCGACCGAATCGGCAGCCTCACATCCCGGACATCCTCCACCACGATCGCCCGCCTGGCGCCAGCATTCCAAGTGCCTGGTTGCTGGCTTGAGTACAAAGACTGCAGACGTCCAGCCTGCCGGATCTTCATCCAGCATTGCAGCGCTCTCGCGACGTCGAAGTCCAACTACATCTGAAGCTCACTTCGCCTGAGAAGTTCTCAGCGTCTTCTGCCCTTCGTGGCTTCCATCTGCACACCACCAGGGCATCCCTGGGCCAACGAGAAGCTCTACTCGACACCTTATCAATCCACCTTCGTTCAGCCCCTCCCGACACCACCGGCAGAAGGCCGTCCGCCTCTTAGCTCATACGATCAACATTCCAGCGCCGTGGCTGCAGGAATAGCGTATCGCCCATCGATGGTGCCTGAGCAGGATCTTATGGTCGCGCACAATAGCTTCACCTCACGCCGACCTAATGCGAGCCATCTTCCGAACTTTGAGCTTCCTCCTCCCCAAGGCCTAGCATCAGCGCAAAAGTATCCAGGATCGTATTAGGATCTACTCAGTCAGCAGTTCCCGCGGCGACACTGACCAGCGTCGGCAATCTTCTCACACCTCCTGGCAACAATTTGACCGACGGAATCAGTCCAGTGTCGTCTTCTGCAACGACAGGTAGCTCAATTTCGAACAGCAATCCAATAACTCCATTCGCACCACCTCCAATGGCCTATCAAACAGCAAACCCTGCTGCCGCCCCGTATAGCTTCCATCCTACCCCAACGACCCAGTACCCGCCGAGCGATCGACCACTGTTCTCGCCCTCTCTCAATTCGGTTGTACGAGGGAACAGCTCTCCTAGCACTGGCGGAGGACTACCGCCGCCGCCCATGGAAATGCCTCAGTACCAACCGTCAGTGTCGATGTCGGCGCCAAGTCTGCCCACACTCCACAATCAACAATCAATGGTCAGCAATGGCATGATGGGCGGACATACCCCTGTTTCAGCGGGCGTGACCCAACCTTCTCCAGTTCATGCACAAGAAGCGCTATCACGGCCACCACCAACACCGACATATTACGGTTCCCAACCGTCTTCAACCCCTCAGCAATCACATTTCCAATATCCAACTGGTCCTTCTCCAGTACAGCAGAGCCCTATCAGTGCAGGCGGACCTCTGACGAAGATGTCACCCGTCGGCACACAAGGCCATGTGCCTTCACTCCATCAGCCTCTCCCACCGTCCTATCACTCCCAAAGGCCATATAGCTATCCGCATGGTGGGCCAGTGCTATCCAACGTCGGCAATCCAAATGGCGGCCTAGCTTTGGTGGGAGGTTTGCCACATGGCATGATGGGAGGAGGATTCAACAGCGGGACCGCAGCGATGATGCATCAATATCATACGCACCCATCACACTCGAGCCCCCAAAATGACAGGCCGTTCAGATGCGATCAGTGCCCGCAGAGCTTCAATCGCAATCATGACTTGAAGCGGCACAAGCGGATACACCTGGCCGTGAAGCCATTCCCTTGCGGGCATTGCGACAAGAGCTTCTCGCGAAAGGATGCGCTCAAGGTACGGAAATTATCGATATTGTGGCAACGTAATACTCATACTGACAATTCCAACAGAGACACATTCTGGTCAAAGGCTGCGGCAAAGCTCACGCGACGTCCGAAGTCAAGGAAGTCGACGGTTCCATCTCGCCGAAAAGCGAGAGCGTCGACACAAGCCCCGTCGCTGTCGCCGCATCTGCCTAGACTCATGCCATATGGCGTGACATGAGTCGATGCTGTACTGTTTCGCGAAATGTTTGATAATGATACCCTTCACTGTATTCTAACTGCACGCTTCTTATTGTTACGACGGCACGGAAAATTTTTGGCTCTGGATCGAGAGTCATGGAATCGTAGGCTATGGGGTGTTAGCTACGAAAAAAGGGATATACTGCACGCAGGGTTTCTTGGTCAAGATACCCAGAAAGAACTATCTGATGGGTTGGGTTTGGAATGGTCGCTTGGGCTCGGGTGATATGGTATTATTGCAGGCAGACACTCATGCGCTATTGTCGGAGGTAGATGCTTTGATTCGTCTATACGCAGGGCATTGTCGCAACCAAACAAGAATTTCCAATCCGCATCAATCCCCTTTCCTTGCCTGTCCGAAGCCGTCTGATCCTGAAATCGTCCAGGCCGCTGATGCAAGAACAATATGCCAGCGTCTGAGAAATCGCTTTCCGTATTTTCCATGTTCCCAGTAGTAGTAGTAGATCGCGATTTGACATGTTACCACCCCATCGGACGCCCGCAGTGCCTACCCTTGCTCCATCCGGTCACCTGCGCCGATCTGCGACCCGAGCATCGCCGCCGCCCTTGCGCGCATCATCGCAGTCGCACATTAAGGCTGTACGGGGGTGGCCCAGCTACTGGGATGTCGGGACGGACGGGTGGGCTATGTTTCCCCGGCCGATCTTGGCAGGGTGTTCTGCTTTCTTAGCTCCGACTGCGCGAAGCGCGTCCTTCTCACCTCCTGGTCGTCTTCATCAAGCGGAAACATTGCTTCCCTTCCTCGGTCTCATCGGTGAGACTCGTTGACATGCGTCGTACCTATGTATGGTCTGCGGAGTAGGCGTGGCAAAATCTTGTAGCGGTTCGTTCCAGGATGACTCACTTGCCGAGCAGGAGATCGGACGACCTGTCTTTGAGTCGTCTAGACGGTAAGGCCTATGCTACTTGGTGAACATTTGCATCCAGCATGGCAGCCGTCATATTCTGGACATTGACCGTAGGTGTGCCGTGCAAAGGTAGGTCTGATGGCTCCGAAAAATGGGCAGCTACTGCCTAGACCTGTAAGAAGGCATGGTATCCACATGAGGTTGGTTGATCTTGCAGCAGCAAATCGAATCTGATCGAGAAAGACGAAGTACCAATGCTCGACCGGACCGCTGCCTTTGTTTGTCGTCCCAAGCGTGGAGCACGTTGGATTTGAGGAAGGTACGATGCTGTTGTTTGCCCGGTTGCTTTCTGGAAAGTCTTGGCGGATCACATTCCTCCTGTCCGCCACCAAACAAGAAACACGAAAATAATACCCAACTTTCTACTACGACATTCCATCCCATCTACTATCGCGACCCTCCATTGGTGACTTGCAATTTGAGCTTGGCACACATCCCTCTTCTGGATCAGTCCTTCCTGTAAGTACCCCTTCCGCGCCTTCTCTGAGACCACAACAAGCCTTGGTCAAGCGCGGGCGGCTACTTGCCATTGCCATTCACGCGAGCAGCGAGCAGAGGGCAGCGAGCAGCTTTCTATCCTGCCATAGGCGCAATGAGCATTATCGTTCGGCTTGCGTTTTGAATCGGTGTTCTTCGTTCACGTGGGCCCGCACGACACACTCTCGGTTTGCCCGCGGCTTAGGGTCACGCTCCTTTTCCCAACTCATATTCCTTGATCAAGACCGACACGACCAACCACCGACTGGCTGCTGAGACGGAGGTCTGTTCCCTTGGATAAGGAAAGACTTAGCCTTATCACTGCATGACAACGCGTATTAACTAGAAGCTTTCATCTACTCACCCTGCGGCAGCCGTGCATGTAGGAAAGGGTGCATCCGCTCGGTTTGAGACCACATGGCGGAGCGGTACATCGAGAACCGCCAGGCGGGCAAGAGGCAACCCTTGACCGAGATCAAATCGGGTGCCAACACGACCCCAGCGCAGACGAGGCACGTGCGGAGCGAGAAATCGACCTCGCCTTCGCCGCTACAGCATCTTCCTCACAATGAGTCCCTCGAAGCGAACGGCACACTCGCAATCCGCAGCAGCCAACCCAATTCTCCAGAAAACAAACGCGTTTCTCAGATAGCTAGCGAGTACGAGCGGGACTCCAAACGAAACTCTGCCATATCGACAGCATCGACAAACGCGTCGGCCGCCGACGCAAGACCTATATCGGTCATTGGCAGCTTGGCAGAACTATCGGCAAAGGTGGATGCTCAAGAGTACGCGTTGTGCGGCACCGCTTCCGTGACAACCAATATGGCGCTGTCAAGATCATCACGCGCTCAACTGCTGAAAGCACGCGAGCTCAAAGCCTGGCGAACCTCATTGAGAGTACACGAGGCAATGCCTCCTTTACTGCATCTGGCTACAAGCCTATACCATATGGCCTCGAGCGGGAGATCGCTGTCATGAAGCTGCTGGAGCATCCAAACATAGTCCGGCTGTACGATGTGTGGGAGAACCGCAACGAGCTCTACCTGATCATGGAATACGTGGATGGTGGCGAGCTCTTCCACTATGTCGACGAACGCAAGGGTCTTCATGAAGATGAAGCCGTCTATATCTTTTCGCCAAATCGTGTCCGCTTTGCTGTACTGCCACCGGCTGCTCATCTGCCACCGAGATTTGAAGCCTGGAAAACATTCTCCTCAACAAAGAAGACCTCACGGTGAAGCTGATCGACTTCGGTATGGCGGCTTTGCAGCCTAAAGGCCGATTGCTGAGCACACCGTGCGGCAGTCCTCATTACGCTGCTCCCGAAGTAGTGAGCAGCAAGCCATATGATGGGACACAAGCCGATGTTTGGAGCTGCGGCGTCATACTCTATGTGATGCTCACTGGAACTACACCGTTCAATTACTCACAGGATGGTGATATACGAGTGTTGTTTCGGTACATTGCCAAAGCAGATTATTTCATGCCACCTGATCTGAGTGCAGCAGCGAAAGACCTCATCAGACGCATCTTCGTGCCGGATCCTAGCAAGCGCATCACCATGGACGAAGTATGGAATCACCCGTTGCTGCACAAGTATGACAAGGATTTTGGATTTGTTGGCAAGGCCGGCACGAAGGAGGCTGCTATCGGTCCCACACCGACAGTCGAACAATGGAAAGTCAAACGCATCCAGGATATCGACCGCGAAATATTGCGCAATATGCGGACGCTCTGGCACAGCGAGCCAGAGCAAAGCCTCATTCAAAAGCTTTTGAACAATGAGTACAACCAGGAGAAGCTATTCTACGCAGCACTTATCAAGCACCGCGAGGAGAATCTGGAGAATTACATGGGAGCTCAAGAAGACATGGACTACTCGGCGAGCGACTATCATCACAGTGTTCCTCCAAAAGCATCCGAGCTCCTCCGCTGCCAGCCCAGAGGTCGCAGTCAGCGTACTCTATCATGAACGACGAGCACTTGCGACCAAGCCAAAGCTTCGTTGAGCCACCACCGTCCGAGCATAGCTACGATCCGTATCGAGCCTCCAGGAACCCGATCATCAATGCACGTGGAGAATACGTCAATGTCACAGTGCATCGTCAGGGCAGCACCAGTACGAGGAAAGCCAGTGTCCATGATAAGACGCTGCGCCATCCTCATGCACTTCGCGTTGAGGCTCTCAGGCAGAACAACAGGCGTATCTCGCATCCTTCGTCATCCAGTCTGCCTAGGTCAGGCCGCAGCAGGGTTTCATGGTACGCTCGACGGCATCGCGTAACTCTTTGAGTAGCTCGCTGTGGCCTAGCAGCCCGCCAACGATCGCTACGACACGACCATCCGAGCGCCACAAGCGAGGCGTGAGCTTCGGGCACATTCGTCGAGCTTCTTCGACCAGCGCTGCTACACCAGACTCGAACTTCGTGCCTTCCGACATTCCCAGTCTCCCGGCAGATGCTCGTGAGAAGACTCTGCGTGCTCTAGAGTCTCAAGGCATCGCGGCTTCAAGCCCGAGCGTCCAGGCAGCCCAGGCTGTTCGCTCGCGGAAGGAGAAAGCGCCATTGATTGACCTGCCTCGCATCAGGGTGCGAAGGCCGGAATCTTCCAGTCAGTATATGCGCAGTGATATAAGGAAGCAAAGCGCTGAGCTGGAGAAGGCTTGTGATGAGGCTTTCTTCAGAGACTCTGTTGGGTCGACTGCTACTGGGGGGACCTCGGGCACTGAGAAGCGAAGCATAACAGAAACACCGCCATCGTCTGTGTCGGCTCGAGGCTCGGGGTCTTTGGAGCACAAGGCCAAGCCTCGCCCTCTGCCAGAGATTCCAAAGGATTCCAAGGATACACCGAACACTTACCTCCAACGTACGTTGGAAGAAACCCGGGATAAATTAGCGGCTTACAAGAGCGGAGGTGCCGGCGACTCTGCTAAATTTGATGAAGTGATGCAGTTACTCAATGAGATCAGCTCACAGACACAGCCGTACCAGGAGCGTAGGAGCTTCACTGCGCCAGAGACTCGTACGCCTGATCACTTTGGGTTCTTGCCTGTGATCTCAGAGGAGGGCGACCAAAGAACCAGCAAGGATGGGTCTGCAAACTGGCACCGAGCCGTGACATCTCCGCTTCAGCATCGGGAGAAAGGCAATGACAATACGATTCGAGTCGTGCCGCCATCTTCCCCTGGAACAGTGGCACCGCTCAACGTTAGGAAGTGCACCAGCAGCTTGCCACACGATGAAGCCCAGAGAAACTTGAATGTGAAGGACTCAAGGGAGCGTCTGCAACACAAGCGTTCAAATGCTCGTATTGGAGAACTGACTGCGATCGAGGAGAATCGCGTCTTGCAACCTACCACTAACTTCTTACGGAAGAAGCAATCTGGTTGGTTTGGATTGGCCAGGAAACAGGACCCAGATACTTCCGCAGTGGAGTCGATCCAGTATGAGGATCTGGATGACAGCAGCAACAACAACAACCGGCCTTCGACTGTACTCAAGAAGAAAGGAAAGAAATTGCCGCCCGAGCCGCCGGCATCCACTGAACCAACAGACTTGCCGATGAGCAAGAAGCGGTTTCATTATGGGAAGCATGGGTTGGGCAAATGGCTAGGTCGCAAGGCAGCCAAAAAAGCCAGCGCAGACACCATGGATGCTGGTCAGTACTTCTTGGTCCCAATTGTTCTTTTGTGCAAAGACTGACAAGCAGGTTTAGGCGATACCACCTTTGCAGACTCGACTATCAACAACACAACCCAGACTTACCACCCTGATCGCTCCTGGACTCCTTCTTTTCCATGAACTCCCCCTCACCCTCTAGCAACGACGGCCCACCAGTCGCTTCGGATGGTAGCGAACGATCCTGGTTCGCCCGCTTCTTCCATCTGAAACCGGCCGTGAAAGTCCTCTGCTTCAGCATTCCGCGTGGCCGTGCCAGGCAAGAACTCGTCCTTCTGTTCAAAGAGTGGCAGCATCACGGCATTCGCGACCTACAGTACTCGCGAGAGGCGAACACGATTACGGCGCGGGTCGACAAAGAGAATAGTCTGGGCATCAAGCCCGTTGTTTTCCGGGTCGAGCTGTTCGTCGTTTTGATGCATGGCCGGCAAGTCGGCTTGAGCATTGCTCGTTTTGTGCAGGTCAAAGGCGCTGCCAGCGGGTTTCCGGAAGGTGACTGAGGTTGTCGATGGGGTCATGAGAGCTAGGCGATGGTTGGTGGAGGACGAGGAGAAGTGGAGGGCTTTGCAGGATATTGTTGACGGCTGAGCAGTGAGATCCAAGGATGGTCTTTCACACTGCGAGGAGAAATTTGGCCTTCTTGGCCAGGAGCAGGAGAGCATAAAAGATTTGCATGTCTTTTGTTGCGTCTGAGTTCTGGACATCTTCGCATGGATGTTGGAGACGGTTTGGCTCGCTGTTCCGGCAGCAGCCTCTATCACGCAGATTTCTGAGGGATGGGATGGGATTAAAGAGCGATGGACTGGGTAATGAGGCTTTCGATTACAATTGGCATGGGCATTTGAGCATTTGCAGCGTTTGTGCAAGAGAAGATGCGGTTGCGCATAGTAATACAGATGATGTTTTTAATAATGGGAGGAGAGAGGTACTACGTATGAAAAGCTTCTACAGTATAAGATGTCCGCCGCTACATTAAGCATGCAGTAGGCATAGGAGGCAACCGAGATGTCGATCGCGGTGATGGCTACAGTGGTGGGCAGGATCGTTTTGTGTGATTACATCCTTACAGAAGCAATTGCCCCACGCACTGACCGCGTGAAGATGGATATCGTATCTAGATTAGGCGCGGGTGGGCATGACTGCCCAAACCTACTTTGGCTGCGCGATTTCGTCACGCTCTTCACCCCAGACGCCAATCCAATGGCTGTCGATGCGGTGAAGATCTAGGTAGTCGCACCACATGACCAACACATGGCACTCTTTCCATGAAGCCACCAGTAGGCGCGAGGCACGACATCGGTCATCCCGGTGCTGTGCACGATGACGTGCGCTTTTCTTCATCCTGGAGATGATGATCACATTCCATTCGCTTCCAAAGATCCCTTGCCAGTTACACCAGAAGAGACCAAGTGCCATTCATTGCTTTTCAGACGATACCGTGCCTGCGGATTCCCAAACCTGACCTAGTACCAACCTGGAATAGATGGACTTTGTTTACCTAACGACCGGTTTCGACTTTGTGCGCCACAACTCGTAGATCGCGCGCGTCAGCAAATATCGCGCATCACCCGTCAGCATCCGAAGATTAGCGGCGAGAAACAAAAAGCAAACCACAGACGTCCCAGGCCATTCGGACATACTCGCATACCCAGGTCAAACATTGCACGATCGCCATAAGCGGACACGAATCTGTGACAGCACCAGCGGCAGGAAGGAGCAGGACAGGCTATGTCGCCTACCGAGTTCGCTTTGAGGGTGTTCGTTTGATCAACTTCCTGCCTTGCACGTGCCCGTCACAAGAAACCCGCATCACGGAGCACAGGAGCACATTATCGCCACCCTCGCATTTATCATTCCCTGTCATCACCTACCTTACTACTTTCATTGCACATGCACTTCGGACCCGCCTCCTCCTTCTTCTTCTTCTTTTTCCCTTCGGCAAATCAATAGTCAAAGCAACCCTCCGGCTTGCCCAGCATAAGATACTTCAACGTCGGGACCTCAATCACCCATTTGTAATCACCCACTCAACCAGCACAGCAGACACTGGGACATGCATGAAACATTATCACCCCTCCAGTCGATACTATAGGATGATTTCCTGGAGCGCACTCTTGCTGTGAACCTTCACCCTTTCACAGCATCTCACATGATTTCGACTGCATCACTTTTAATTAGCATCTACATTTCCCAGTCCACCCAACCTCCTTGACCGCATATGCATACTCTACTTACATCTTGACCGCTTCACCCACTTTGACACACCACATGCAAGATGGAGAAGCTAATCCTGCGAAGTATCATGTACGGCGCCGACAAGATCCCAGACTCTTGGTTTGACAAAGTCCCTGGCGGTTTCTACAAGGCCAAAGATTCCACGCAGAAGAAAGCCAGTGGCAAAGAGGCTGAAAAACACGGCGCGCGCCCGAGAACCAGCAGTGGCAGCAGTGGAGCAAATGGCAGCGCGAGAACGAGTGAGCGAAGTCGACGCTACAGCACTGGTGACCCTGTCCGTGGCGCTGCACCATTGGACGGCTACGAAGGCGAAGATGGATACAGAAGTGAGGGCATGAGGAGGCAGAGGAGAAAGGAGAGAGCGAGTTCTTCATACGATAGGGCGGGTGAGGACTCGTACAGCGGCGACGACAGACGGAGCTCGAGGCGACAGCATGACCGCATGCGACGTAGAAGGAGTGTCAGCCATGAAGACAGGTACGGCGACTACCACGGACATGCCCATCCCATACAAAGCGAGTATGTGGCTCCGCAGCGCCCACCTGCCGCTGATGGACCGGCATCGGCACGCTCGACGTTCAGCCCTGTTCCGCCGCCTTCCTCGAGTGCCTCCTTCAATACCGCGCCGCCAGGGGTATCTCGTGTCGCGCCTGGGTACGTACCATATGCCGACGTCTACGGTCCGCCTACAAATACCGCACAGGCGCAACATCACCACTTTGCGCCTCCTTCAGGCCCGCCGCAATCAAGCAATGGCTCGACCTATCGAACTTGGGATCAAGGGCGTCAATCGTATTCTCCGCCTATATCGCCACCCCACGCAGGCTACAGACAAGATCCATACCTCAAAGCCATTCCTCGTTCATCGCAGAGGAGTCTCAGCGTAGTTTCCACACGCTTGGGTCATCTTGGCCACACGATCCCCATGGTGCTCACCCGTACACGGAGCCTCGCCATTCTCCCGCAAGCAGACAGCATGAGCACCACATCTGTGACGAGCAGGACTCGGCAACTTTCGGCGCGGCCCTTCACAGGGGCGACGACAGGTATACCGAGTTCGACGAGCGCGGCCGGGCAAAGGACATGTCGCCTCCTCGCAATAAGAAGGAGGAAGTGATGCCCTTGATGCTCGATCCAGGTATGCCACGCCGCCTTCTTCGGCTAACACTTGGACTGCCAACAACGTGGTCGCATTTCAATCCTGCAACCATGAGCCCGCAGACACAGAGCAGCATGTACACTGTCGATCCTCGCCATCCGCTCTCGGGGCAATTGCGTGCGGATCAGGCTGTCGGCGTTGGGCCGGGGAAAGGTGTTCCGGCGAATAGGTGAGGAGTGTCTTTTCAGCCTTCTGCTTCTTTGCACTTGCTACAACCGCTAGGATCTACTTCTTTGCTCAATACGCTTATGCCAGGTCGTGCTTGTGCTAACATACAAATCCCCAGACGCAAAGGACATAGCAATCGTCACCGCTCCCAAGGTCCTCACGGCAGGCATCCTCGAGGCAGGGATTCAGCAGGTTACTATTCAGATTAGGCATCTGGATCTGTCGCTTCAGGCTTTGGCATCCCGAGCACATGCAGCACGACTGCGGCGAGCGTGGCGGCCGCGATGGGACGATGGTACTGCTTCGAGTGCGCGTTCGACGGCGGCTTCACGCCCAACTGGACCTGCTGGGCCGCTGCCTATGACTGCGAGGGAGGATGGAAGGTGGTGCGACGATGCTTGACGATCATATGCCATGAGCGTCGGACGGGACGCTACATGATGGCGGGGAGTTGGGTGGCAAATTTCTATGGATCTCGACCTATGGATTATGGCGATTGGGGGACACAGCGGGGAGTTCATTCGAATATGGGATTACAGATGCGTGATCAGCGATGCCGCTGCGGTTGGATAAGTAACAGATTGACATCACTTGATTCTGAACCCCAACTATCCAAAATCCTCTTCCGTCTTCCATCCCCCAACCCCTCCGTCCTTCCATCCGCCTTAATGCCCACTCCCCGGCTTCCGCGCCAACTTCTCCGCCCGCGCAATCCACTCGCCTCCTACCGTCTGCACACTCATCCCCAACTCCCGCTCCACCACCCCGACCACCTCCTCCTCCCTCACCCTCTTCCCCGCGCTGTCCCCTCTCCGTCGGTATCACGGCGCACGCCTTCTCCTCCCGATTGACGTCTTCGCCCGATGATACTCTGTTCCGGGTGCTCGGGATCCGCAGGACTTCTTTCTCGGGCATGTATCCGACTTCCTCGCTCAAACTGCAGATGTAGGAACACAGCGTTGCGTAGGCCGACGGCATGGATTTCTGGCCGGGGGTTTCTTCAGGCTTCCGGTTTCTGCTGCTTTTGGGTTACTTTGCTGGTCTTTACTGGAGGTTTCCTTTTCGTTGGGTGGAGCATTGTTGTCGGTGGTAGTAGTGATGGTGGTGGTGGTGGCGGAGTTTTCTTCTTGCTGGGGCAGGCGGGTTTCAGAGGCTATTTGGTGTTGTTTGGCGGTTTTGGTCACGGCGGGAGCGCGGAAGCGCGAGCCGCTGAGGTCATGCGAGCAGCACGGGATCGCGATGAAGGCGCTCTGGTTCAGGTGCGCGAGGAGGGGCGTCCAGGGTGTCAGCTCGTCGGCGTGGTTCGATACGATGAATGTCCCGGGCTCGAAGACGCCACTGTGGTAGATTTCCGGGGTTTCTTGTGTGGGCGGGTGGAGGAGTTCCGGCACAAGGAGTCTTTGCTGGAGACGCGCTTGGATGTGCGGTTGGAAGATCGTCCAGGTCTTGCGTTGGCGGGCGTCGAAGCCCCAGCCGCGATAGCCTTCGGCGAGCAGGATGTAGACGAGTATGCCGTTGCCGCAGCCAATGTCTACAAAGCCTGGAAAGGATGGCTTTTCTTTCCGCTGCTCTTCGTCTTGCCTTTGCTCCGATGTAATCGTATCAGAGGAACCTGTGGCGGCTTCTTCTGCGACTTTGGATTCGTGGTCATCATCTCTGGGTAGATCGCTGTACATGTCTTTCCACAGCTCTATCAAGAAGGCGGCGATGCCTATATCCTCGAAGACATGCTTCCCAGGGTCCGTTACTTCGACCCATTTCTCACTCAGCTGACGTCCGTACTTTGCCTTGAGTCTGGTATAGGTATCCTGATATCTTTTCTGGGGTATGATTTGGTCCAGATGGACTCGTTTCTCATATCCCGCCAGCTGGCCTTGGCCATGCTTGTGGATCGTCTCTCCTAACCTCAAGGCCGTCCGTTCTAGCTTCTTGTTCATATCTTGGCCATCAAACAAGCGATATGCGATGGCTATTGAGCCTTGAGCCAATTCATTTGCCTGTGGCGAAACGTAGCGCCATGTATAGATGAAGGCAAGTTGTGAGACTGTAGGGTGATAGAATGGCATATCCGCCATGTTATCAACGTGCGGGACATACAGGACTACATTGATCTCTTCGTCCTCTTCCACACTCTGCAGGAAATGACATGTCTGTACCAATGGCCGGTCCAGTTGTGGGTTTCGAGGTATCATCTCTCTGACGATAGTCCTGATCACTTCGTACCCCTTCTCCTTCCACTCCGGTCCAGGTGCACGAGGGCGATACTGTGGTTTCAGGTGTCTCGTCCAGCCTTTCTCGCCGAGTCCACCGGAATCGAAGTATTTAGGTCGATCAGGTCCACTATCATAGTAGACGTCCGCCCGGAAGAGATGTGAGGATGTGACATTTGGGTTCTTGATGAGGTTCAACATCACTCTCTCGAAGATCTCCGGTGGGAAAGTGCATCCTGATTCCAGTATTGTCATCCATATCTCATCTGGCAGCAGTGAGGCGGACTGGTGATCTTTGTATGTAGGACTGAATTTGGTGCCGGGCGCTGGACCTTGAAGAGCCTCATCCTTGCCACACGGCTGTTCGCTTGTGCACATGCTTCCGTTGTATTCTTTGTGGTCACCAAACATATTTCCAGGTCCGCGTCATTCGCTGAGGAAGCTGCAGGATCTCGGTGGGACTGGCGAAGTTTTCATCAACACAATACTAGGCTTTCTACACTCTTAAACTTCTAGCATACCGCCATTGGGCTCGGACACCAAGCCTAAGACACTTCTATTATCTGTTATTACCTAGGTACGCACTTAGACTGACATGGCGTTTTCCATGACTTGGCTCGTAACCCAATTTACGCTGAGTCACACGTGAAAGCGAGGTGAAAAAGTCACGCAAATCAATGCTGATATTGATGGGTATCTATAGCTATCTAATGTGCGACTGATGGTTTCGCGACCGTCTAATCCACCTCACAAGCTCTCCAGACTTTTAGATCGCTGCAGGTGCTCGCCTTTCGGCGTAGCGAACAGGTCCTGCCTGCGCTACCTCATTTCCATTGGCCAGAACCCTGGCCACTGTATACATGCCTTTGGCACGCCGCAGTAGCCTGCCTCAATTGCTGTTTGATGTCCTTCTCCTACTTCGTCTGGCTACTATACCTGCCCGTAGTAGTGCGCCATTTCCAATCCTGCCCTCTTGAATCCGCACTTGACGTAGAACCCCTCGTTCGCCTCTGAGCAGTCTAGGATCGTCTTGTAACATCCAGTCTTCTCCGCCACGTAGTCCAATGCCTGAATAATCCGCAGCCCTAGCTTCTTGCCTTGCTGGTCCTTCGCGACAGCAATGTCTTCAATGTGCCCAACGAGGCCGAGATGATGAATACTGCATTACAGACCGGTTAGTTCTGTCCGCATAGCTTCTAGTATGCCTCTCTCTTCAGGTAAACGTACAATTTCCTTTCCACAATCAATGCGCCCGTCCCGACAATCTTGGCATCCCCATCCAGAATCACAAGCACATGATAACCACCAGCACCAGCCTTCATCTGGTCGAACCGCTCCTCAAACTCTTGTTGTGTCACTTCTCCGACATGGGTCAGGACACGGAGGACGTCGAGGAAGCCTAGGCCAAAGTCTGCGCGCTGGAGTGGTCGGACGGTGTAGCCTTCAGGGAGGGCAGATGCGACGGTGGGCGAGATGAGATCGGGCGAGAAGAGGAAGTCGGATTGAACTGTGCCGTTTGTAGCTGCCATGTTGCTGAAGGACTGTTACGCGAAGAGCGAAGGTACTGGTGCGTAGACGCGATATTGCTCCAATGCGCGAACGGAGCTGAGCACAGCAGGACGACGTGTTTTCTTAGCTCTGGAAAGTCAATTGGTGTGGAACAAGATTACGAAACAGAGTAGTGGAAAGAAAGATAACGACCTAGCTGAGGGGACTACATACGGTCCCTGTCCTGTTTGAAGGGGGTTGTGAATCAAGGTGCTGCAGTCTACGGTGCAGATGCTGTCACTAAATCCAGCTGCACTGCCTACTTATTTATGTACCTGCATACGAGATCTGAAAAATTGGCCCCTGCTACCTCCCTCGTACGCTACCGAACGACATTGTGATTGTCAATCAGATATCAGATCCAACTCTTTCAATTGGCTCCATTCAATTCAATGTGTACTTAGTGGTAGGCGCTGGTATGCCACATCCCGTCCCATCCGTCACTTTCACATCTTCTTCGCCGCTCTGCCGATACTTCCCCTTCACAAGATCCTGCATATATGTATAAGGACAGTCCTGTGCACCACCACTGACTGCAGCATACCCACGGTGACCGAACTGATACAGATTGTTCTCCACGCCCCAGTTCTGCGCTTCTCCAAAGCATCACCTTTCCGGATCTCACAGCAGTAGATCTCGTCCACGTTGGCATTGTTCGAATGCCTAACAATCTCACCCTCGGGATTACAGAACATGGCTTCGCCCATACTGTTGAACGTCCCGTCGCTGCCCGCCAGCGCAACCGAACACGTCCACATCAGGTTGCAGAAGGCGTTGGAGCGGTTCGTGATCTCCCAGCTCCCTTTGATCGGCGAGGTGTAGCCAGCAGTCCTGAGCATCACCTCGGCCCCTTTGTACGCGCACTCTCGCGCCATCTCAGGGAATTGTCCGTCGTGGCAAATGATATGTGCCATTTTGACCCCGCCTGGACCAGTGAATGTAGGCACACCGCGATTTCCGGGATACCAGGGCTCTACAGGCACCCAAGGGTGCATTTCCGGTAGTAGTTCACTAGCTCGCCGTGGGAGTCGATGACAATGCCTGTGTTCCAAGGCAAACCCAGTTCATTCTTCTCCATGATGCTGAAACACCCCCAGATTTTTGTCTCGGCATGCCGTTTTAACGGCTGCGACTTCTGGACCGTCCATGGTGCACATGATGGAATCGTCTGTTGACATGCTGAGGCCATGCACACAGTACTCCGGGAAGACTATCATGTCCATGAGAGGATAGCCTCTACGGGCCTTCGCCACCAGGCTGCAGACATGATTGGTAGCTTGGTGGAGTTGTGCTGACGTCTGAACATCCAGTAGTTGTGATTGACACAGACCGATGATAATGGAGTTATCTGATGACTTGTTCAGGCCACCCAGTCCGGAGCCAGACATAGTGGGATTTGGATGCTGAGTCTTTATAAGCTATGAAGATTGTGTTGTATGCTACAGACTAGTTAGACTGTATGTCTTCAAAATGGATGTATTGTAAACAATTGATGGAGCTATGGATACAGGCTGTACACTCGCATGCGTCCGGACGCCAGGTGTGGATTGCGGGGTCTTATCAGGCCCCACATCCTCAGATGGTATGTTCATTTCCCATAGCAGTTTAATCATGTTACAGTATCAAGGCTGCCTTCATGTCGGCTTGAAATGGAAGGCATGCAGAAGTGAACTCACCAATGAATGCGGCAATACTGCAGCGCTGCGCTAGACCCTACGGTCTTCAAACTCTCCGGCGGTACTACTGTGGGTGCTATTGGCAAAGTATTCTCCGTGCTTCCAAGATCATCTGAGACATCAAGGCACAGTATCATATGGAAATGCGAAAACCTCATGCAGGTCGACATGATGCCGGCAGGACTTCCTCGAATGGCTTTCTAGTAGTGTTGAATGAACTGCCTGAACACTTGCACAGGTATCAATATGTGAAATGGATGTCCACAGCTAAAATGAGCACTATGGAGAACCCCGGTCATCCTCTGCGTCCAGACAAGACAGAGTTCCCTGTTTGTGCTTGCAACCTTGAGTAGAGCAAGGAGAAGGCCGGGAATGTCCCTCAAGGCATTGTAAAGATTTCAGTAGAAGCTCGTACTTGGCCGTTATGCCTACGCCACGCACTGCATCAACAATCGCCAAAATACAGCGAGACAACGTGTTCGTCACGGCCAAGACGACAGACCCATGCCCTGTCAGCCATGTACACAGCAAAGGTGGCTGCGAGGCGTCTGCAGGTCTACCTGGCCTTGGATGAGCGCGCACTGATGATTGGCAGCGGCCCTTATCTTCCGCGACCCGCACAAATGGCTGTCAAAGATGGCTGTTCGAGGAGCATGGCTAGCAACCCCTGGAAGCAAATAATTGATGTTGCTTGTACCTTGTACATTGATGCCAGGATGTGGTTTTCCGCTTGCTTCCGCTTGTTAATAAGAGGCGGCAAGTATGCTTTGGTCCTTATTCGCCGGATTGGCACATGAAACGTGACCTTGAATGATACATGCGGAAGCTTCGTTTTGTATACAATACATATTCCCCGTGAAAAAGTCAGGATGTGCCTTATTGAAGACGGATGCGTGATATGCCGTGCGACGTGTAGGGTTGTTACCAATAAACCACTTTCGATGGAATGGGACGACGCGCGCGCGCCAGTTTTCCGGGACGCCAAAGCACAGACAGTGGAGGCGTCGATCCCAGATCTCATTAGGCAGCCGAGGCAGCGGTTGGCCGCATGGGTAAGCGAGGGTTTTCCAAATCAAGTGTTTGCACCTGTTTCAGCGACAGCTCTGCGAGTTTCTCTTGCGGCGTACCGCAACATTTAGGGCAATATGCTTTACATTTTGAGCATGCTACACTGCTTCACGCTCATATGACCGGCTGAGGAAGAAGGCATAGAAGCAGTGATAAGTGCATTATTCCAGTCTCCCTTAGGATTGGGCCGATCTGGATTGACAAGGACGGGTCAAAAGCCTGGACGGACGTAAGTTTGTCTAGCGAAACTGTATTGTTTCAATACACGCGACAGGCAAGGTTCAGGCATGTTGATTTGGAAAACGGCCTCTGTGGACTGGACACAAGGGGACGTCATTCGCTCTGCTCCCCGTCCGCCACGGGAAGCTTGGCTATGCCCTCTGGTTGCTGCTGAGCCATAGGGCAGCCTCTTCTGCTTTCCTGGATGCCGCACGGATATTTTAGAGTCAGCCCAGCCGATCAAAGCCAGCAAAGGAACCGATCGGTACGCCTTTTCCCAAACTACGAAGTAACGCCAGCAGGACGCCACTCCGAATGCCGAGATAGGTACAGCAAGCATGCTCGGCATGCGAGCTGCTCCTTCGTAAGGAGGGTGAGGAGGGCGAGTAGCTCAGCTCGCCACGCTCATATGCTCGGCAACCCCTCCTCGACCCGGTGTTGGCAGGGTCCTTGACCTTTGCACCCTTGCCCACAGGACCAAGCTCCTGCTGAATGCTATCCACAGGAAGTATCCCATAAGTATCAGCACGCCATAGAAAGTTTGGGCAGCGCATGCAGCGGGCTACAGGAATATCACACTGCCAAGTGAATGTAGCTGGAAAACCGTTGATATCATACCTGCGCATCTTCGTAATACTCAGCCCGCCATTTCAGCCTGCCACCCTTTCGAATGGGCAGGGGAGCAAGTTGCCAGAGAAATATACAACAACTCGGCCGCGCTTTCATTTCTTTTGATTGCCGTCTCCAAATACAGCTATCGCAAAGCACGCCACCGACCAAGTGCACGGTGCAGGCTGTGCCTTTGGCCCGTTCTGACGACGCCAGAAGCCTGGAAGTGGAGTCGTCCGAAACTCAAATTACCTTACCATTGCTCCACCGCCAACCAGGCCGTCCCAGACGTCGACCGCACTTTTACAAACCGTCTTGTCGCACGTTTAAGCCTTGCAGCCGCAACAGCTTCAACGTTTATTCCTCCATCGTTCCTTACTCTTGACATCCAAAAGTTGTCAGCAAATTGACTGCAGCTTCACCACTACATTGATACAGGTGTTGCAATAAACCTCTGCGACTCTGGTGCGCTCGTTTGAAACATCAATAGCAGTAGGAGCCGAAATTCGCCAACATGGTTTACTCGCTGGGTTATCGACGACCCTCGCATGTTACGTCTTCAAGAGATTCAAGGGATTCTATGAGCGGCGATGAGAAGCAAAGATCCATCAACGACTCCATCGACTCCTGCAGCTCTTGCATGAGCAATGGCATTCCAGAAGCTTTGTCGTTTGATCGCATCATCTCTGGTGGTGTCTGTCCGGTAAGCACTCAATCGACTGCAGCTACTTTTGTTGACCTTGTTTCGGTGCTGACCAATTAAAGCCATGCACCACCCGCGACTTTATGAACTATCTCAAGTACATTGAGCATTCCGCCGAAAACCTTCCAATTCTACCTCTGGTTCCGCGACTACACAGCTCGATGGGATGCTCTTCCCGACAGCGAAAAGGTCCTCTCTCCCGAATGGACACGCGATCAAGCCGAAGCTGAGTTCGCCGCAAATGCCCCATCGCGCCCCAAGAAGATGAACCACGAGGTTGCTGCGGCGCTGAAGGGAAGCGATTTTGCGGATGCGCCAAAGACGACTGTCGTCGAAAGAGATCCGTTCGGAACTCCATCGAAATCCTTCCCATGAAGACAGGTCGGATTACGGTTCTTCGCACGCTCACACTTTTGGAGCCAGCACGCACGAGTCCGTGGCCGACCAGGCCTATCAAGATGCAGGATTGAAGTGGAAGCCATGTAAGTCACTTGCAATTGTTGCATTCTAACTCCTGTACTAACCATTCGCAGTCACGACTCAACCTTACCGTGACGAAATCGAACGCATCATTGCGATCTACATTGCTGACGGCGCACCGCGCGAGCTAAACCTGTCCGCACGCGATCGCGCGACCGTCATGAAAGCCCTACAAACCACCACTCACCCTACCGCTTTCCGCTCGGTGGTAACCACCGTCGAATACTCCCTGCGCAAGCAAGCACACCCCAACTTCATCCGCTGGACAATCTGCAACGGCAATCGTTCACGGGTCATCTTCGCCCGCGGACTCGGTATCTTCGGCATCCTGGCCGGCCTGATCGCAGACCTCCTCCTGACCCTCAGCTCCGCCAGCCGAGCATGGCGCGTGATCCCCTTCGTCGGCTGGTTCATCGGCATCTCGACGCTGATCGCCGCCTGGAAAGGCATGTGCGTGGTCCTGCACGGGATGCACCACCGGCACATGCGACCGTGGGAACTCTTCAGCGACGAGCCCGAGGACGTGCTGGACGAGAAGACCGTCTCGCGCACCTCCATCACGAGCGAGGCGTCCAATTCGTGGGAGGACGAGCCGTGGGTGGCGCGCTACGGCAAGCGCAACTTCGTGCGCAAGATCTTCGACCGCGAGATCTGGATCCAGGAACCCGCGCTCCGCCAGATTCAGGATACGATTTTCTTGCAGTCCATCCTGGGCGCGTTTATCCTGAGCGCCATCTTTGTCGGCATCTTCTGTGCTGTGCCGAGGGGTAACTTTTACTAAAAAGTCTGACATGAGGGTTTTTTCTTTGTGAAGGTATATCAGCGTTGGAGCTATATGGTCTTTTGGACGACGGAAATGGATTGCAAACGGATTATTTTATGTATTGCTGTGTCAGTGCAGGACACAATTGGGAATGTGCTTGGAAGATTAAGGGGGCGTTTTAAGGGGATGCGGTCTCATTATACCCTAGGGTGGATAGGTCCTATTTGTTGCTTTTGCTGAAACTGGTTTTGAGATCATGTAGTAATGAAATACAAAACATTCGCTCGCTCTTTCACAAATAATTACACCATTACACTAGGTCTTGCTGCTTTCTCCGTTGCCCAAATGTCCCGCGGACAGCTTTTTTAAGTCAGAGACTCCCACATTTTGCGTGCATACCTGGCTGGTTTCGAAGAAACGAGCTGTCTGGTATGGACGCTCGGTCGAGCATTGTTTCGACCGCTTGTCATCGCTGCTTTTCAACCCGATCGTTTCTCTTCGATTTCGGCCTGTGACTGTTTTACACATTATAATCTCCAACTTTACTTGGATTACGACACGCCTGTGACCTGTTGCAATCCGGATACTCCTAGCCCCGCCAATACTCGTTCAACCTCACATCCGCGTGCCATTTCTTCCGTACGTAAGCCCTTGCAGCTCAACCATCTCACAAAGCATACGAGCTCTCCCGCCCGCGATCCAACAGGTCCGCCTCCGCCCTCAGCGCATCGGCCTGGAACTTCCGGAACGCACTCTGGATCCGCTCCCTGGACTCACGATCAGCATTAATCTGCTGCCGTGCCCGCAGACTCCCCGTCAGCAGGCCCGTCTCGCCACCGAAAAACACCCCGCCCGCGCCTAGGAACGTGTACGTCGCGACATCCCCAGCGTGCTGGGTTTCAGCAGCGGAGTCAGGTCTGGGATCGGTTCTTCGCGGCCTCCGGCGAATTTGACGGAGGTGGGTTGTTCGGCGGCTTTGAAGGTGCGGAACATGGCGGTGCGGTTGCTGCGCAGGCGGTAGGCGAGGAAGATGCCGAGGGCGACGCCGATGGCGCTGCCGATTGTGGTGTGGGTTGACACGGTCGAGGCGGCTGTTTGGAGGGCGTCGCGGTCGGATTGGCGGAGGCTGGGATGAGATTGCGGTGTCAGCTTGGCAGGCGTTTTGGTGTGGGTTTGGTTTGTTTGGGGAAGAGAGGCCTTACTCGTGTTGCATGTGTTGATCGGCGAGTTTGGCAAGGTCCGGTCCTAGGGACTTGCGGAACATGGCAATGCTGTCTGATGACATGGCGGGCGAAGGTTGTTGCAGATGGCAAAGGAGTGGGTGTGTTGGTTGACTGCTTGGCAATAATGAGGAAGAAGAGGTAGTCGTGTGTCCAACCCAAGTTCTTTTGTGTTTGCAAGTCCTCTCCACGCTGTTGAAACACCATTCAAGCTCACGTGGGCAAGCTCCGTAGCAAAAGATCCTGTACCCGAGCTGGGAGTCGAGGACCACCTGCAATGCAACATTCACGTCATATCTCCGCAACCACCCCGCAACACGTCCAATGCACGTGGCACTCCACGATCCGGGCCCCTCCCCGAAAGCTTCCGGTTCCTACATGCTAACCATCGCCAAAAATACTCTACAGTAGAGATGCAGTAATCTGAAATGGCAGCAACCGATAGAGTCTCCAGCCTGCCAAGAGCGATTCGAGGTACTGCTTCTGTCTACTGGAGGCTCGCACATGCCACAGCCCACCTGTATCAAATGGTCAGCTTGCAAGGAGGTAGGTCAGGCTCGTACGAAGGAGGACGCCACCCTCGGCCGAACTCAGCTCGCATTTACAGAATGTCAGCAAGCGACCGATGTCGCTGGTGATGCGAGCATGCGAATGCAAGCTATTTAACAGCAGAAACCTTGCTTTCGGATGGGGATAGGGCCTCCAAAGGATCCAAAGGATTTGTTCACTCAAAGAGAAACCCGAACAGATACCTCACGAAGGAAAGTCTTGGCTTGGACGTTGCAACACATCGACGGGTTAAATCCCAGCGAATACCAACAGAGGTCCCTAAAGCCGTTGATATGCCATCTCGTGAGGGTTCCAACGGGCAACACGATCCCCGCTGGGCTGCAGTAGATGACTTCGCCATCTCTGCCTTAGTCCCTGCCGACGACCCATACCAAGAGGCCCTTCAATATGCAGTCGACCAATCCGCGAAGCAAGGCCTTCCAGCAATCGAAGTCTCCCTCTTACAAGGCAGATTCCTCCAAATGCAATGCATGGCGGCCAACGCGGAGAACATCTTGGAAGTCGGCACGCTAGGAGGCTACAGCTCCATCTTGCTCGCGACCAGCTCTCCACAGGCTCACGTCACGACCATCGAAGTCGACGCGCACCATGCGCAAGTCGCCAGGGATGTGCATGCGCATGCGAAGCTGTCCGAACGGATCGACGTCCGTCTCGGCTCCGGGATGGATGTCCTCCCTACCCTAGCCGAAGAGGTTCGAGAGGGAAAGCGGGACAAGTTCAACTTCGTGTTCATCGATGCCGATAAGGAGAACAATCTCAATTACCTCAATCTGGCTATTCCGATGTGCGAGGCGAGAGCTGTTATCGTGGTTGATAATGTCTGTAGGGGTGGGAAGTTAATTGATCCTGAGGCTGTCAAGGCTGAACCAAGAGTTCAGGGCTCGAGGAAGGTGGTGGAGGCTGCTGGTAAGGATGAGAGACTTGTTTGTAGCCTGATGCAGACGGTTGGGGAGAAGGGGTATGATGGTTTTCTGATGTGTGTTATCAAGTAAGAGTTTATGGACCGCAATGTGCCATGCCTCGTTTCTCTCAGCTCATCATCGGTGAGCACTCAGTAGTACATGAGCTTCTTGCAGAGGTCTTTCGGAATCGGTCTTTTAAAAAAAAAAATTAGAAAAAAATCTTGCGAGACAGTCTTCCTGCCACTCTCCACAAGCAGCTTCTCGAATCGAGATGATGCATTCTCGGAGGATATGGTATCTCCAGCACCAGAAATACTGCGGGCCTCATCTGCTGAGAGATACGTGGTTGGTGACAGTAGTGGTGTACGAGACAAGCCTAGCTGTTCTGCTCAATCAGCCAAGGGCTTTCATGATCCGCACGGTCCGAGCAGTCGTTCCGCAATGGTCGCACACCTTCGTCCTTTTCATCCCCAAAGATATGTGTTGACATCGTGATATTCCACCGGAAGAGAGCCATGGACGGCACGTGCGGAGGTATCACGGCCCGGCTATAGCAGCCGCTTAAGGCCTCGTTACGAATGCAGTGATCGACAAGATGGATGGGGTGTCAAGTCGACGAAAACATCCTGCATCAGCGCCACATCTCGTCCTATCCAACAAACCGAAGTGTCACTGTTGAGCTCTTCATACGCCAGTATCACGTAACACTCGCGCCGTAAATGCAGCTTCGAGTATCAAGCTCTTGCGGGGCTTATCATTCTCAGTTATCGTTCCGTCAACATGACAAGCGCATTAGTCTCGTCTGACCATTCCGAAGCTCGGCACGCCCGCATCTGGCCAGTCGAGCCAGTCTTCTGACGCGGATACGTATCTAGCACGCGCACCTCTGCATGCGTCTGCTCTCCACACGCATGCGAATAGCTGGACAGCTCGGCGGCCCATTGGTGGTAGATTGCGTGGTAGCGGGCAACCCTACGCTCGGTGCCCAAGCGGGGAGATATTGACAGCTACCACCATCCTCGCCGCCACCACGGCAGAGAGCAAAGTCACTTAGGCGGGCGGGCAGAGGCTACAGCTAGCCTGCGCGATCAACCTTGATCATCGCTTACTGCTTGACTATGATATCCTAATACTGCAAAAATATCGCCCGCGGAGAGAGTGAGTGAGTGAGAGAGCAGTTCGCACTGTCTGTCTTTCCCTTGATCCTGCCGTGTAAGGGCAGACGTAAGGGCCACGACTGGCATAGGCGACTGCGTCTCTCCTCTTACGGGCTAGGTTTTGGCCAAGGCCCTCTATGGCTGAGGCCGAGGCCATAACCATTCCTTCCCCATCTGTATTCCTGCGGGACAGCCCTCCTGCTCCAGAGCCGACGAAGAGCGCAAGACCACAGCATGTACGGAAACAGAGTACGGAGACGAAAAAGAAAGCGCCTTCAAGGAAGGCTTCTCTAGCCAGTGGCAATCCTGGGGACGGCAATGGCGTCAAACCAAAGCAGTCGAAGAGCCGCAACGGTAGGCATATTGCCAGGCATTTGTGAGAAGGTGATTCTGATGGGAAAGTGTAGGATGCATCACTTGCAAGGCGAAGCGTCTCAAATGCGGCGAAGAAAAGCCCTCGTGCCAGCAATGCAAGAAGAGGAATGTAGATTGTGGCGGTTACAAGAAAGACTTTAAATGGAGGCCCTTTGAGGAAACCAATGTCAAAGTGAACATTGACCGGCAGCAAGGCAACATTGTGCAGCAACCTCCAGCGAAGAAGAGTACGGTAGGATCTGGCTTTTTAATTGGGAAACCACTGACATGTGTTCAAGCATCGCCGCCCGATCAAACGTTGGCAATATCGTCAAAGCGCACAAGTCCAGTGAGAGAAGAAGCGCCGCCACCATCGCAATCGCAACCTTCGCAGCAAGATGCTTCCACAGCACGGAAAGATAGCAAGCGATCGAGTGCTGAGAGGGAAGAACAGCAAAGCACTTCTCTTCCGCAAAGACCGGCGAAAGCCAAGCGAAAGACTGAACCATCTACCCAGAGTGGACAGCCTCCTTCACCGGCAAAGGGACTATCGGAACCTGCAGCATCTCCTGACGAAGAGCCTGAGCGCTCTCAAGAATCACGCAGTATTCCTATCCTCAATCAGCCAGCACCCACAGGACACGGTCCGTCTACGTCTCCTGCTCCTGCTCTCGGAATGTCTCCTACTTTGACCGAGATTCTTATGCCGTTTTCCGACGAAAACGAGGACGGTGACTACATTAACTTCGATTTACCCGATGGTATACAGTATCCACTTCCTTCTAGTGGCAATATTGACCCTGCTTTACTCGATGATCTCCCAACCGACGGCGGGTTGTTCGAACTTCTAGGGGACAGTCCTTCACCAAGTGGCATGCCCCTGAGTGTTTCACGGCGTCATTCGCCACGATCTACAGGCTCTGTCATCTCGCCGTCAGATCTGTACGGCTCTTTCCAGGGACCCGTCAGTTATCTTTACAGCCAACCAAACTTTCCACAGGACAGTATGGAGATGCTCACATTCAGGTTCGACAAGCTGACCTGTGGCATTCTTTCGGTCATGGACGGTCCTTCAGAAAATCCTTGGCGGACTTTGATATGGCCGTTGGCTCTCCAGTCCCCTGCTTTGTATCATGCCGTTACAGCCATGACCGCTTTTCATTCTTCCAAAGACATCCCCGCTCTTCGACTTGTTGGGCACGAGCATAAACAAGCCAGCATACGATACATTCAAGAAGGCATTCGCGATCGAAGCATGAATGACCAAACAGCAATCGCTACGGCTCTGGCGCTTGGGTTCTCTGAGTCCTGGGACCAACACACAGCATCTGGTAATACGCACATCAAGGGCGCACAAGCTCTCGTCAAACGCGCACTGATGGAGCATCAAATCAACCCTCTCCATGGTGTGGAGCTAGCACGCTTGAAGTTTCTCTGCAACGCTTGGGTCTACATGGACGTGATAGCACGTCTGACAGCTGTTGACAGTGACCTTTCCAACGACTTTGACAACACTTTTCTCTTTGCGGGCGATTCTCCGGATCTGGTCATGGGCGAGAATGGCAACACTGGTTTCGGCATCGATTTTGGTACAGGCATTGACGCTCGTCTTGATCCGCTTATGGGTTGCGCCAACACGCTCTTCCCACTAATAGGCCGCGTGGCGAACCTTGTCCGCAAAGTCTGTCGATCGCAAAATAATTCTCCTGCCGTCATTAGCCAAGCGAATGATCTGAAGTTAGCTTTGGAAACGTGGGATCCGCCGGCCTTCATCGAGAGACCGGAAGATCCAACAACAGATGTCCAGCATACGCTTCAGACAGCAGAAGCCTATCGCTGGGCGACATTACTCCATCTCCACTCCGCCGTCCCGGAATTACCTTCCCCATCTTCGACCGAGCTCGCCCAGCGTGTCCTCACATACCTCGCTACCGTGCCTCTGGTGAGCCGCACAGTCATCGTGCAGATCTACCCGCTCATGGTCGCCGGCTGCGAAGCCACAACAGCCGAAGATCGACAATGGGTGCGCGAGCGATGGACAGCCATGGGCCATCGCATGCGCATCGGGGTCATCGACAAATCCGCCACCGTGACTGAGGAAGTCTGGCGTCGCCGCGCCGCCTACGAGGCCCAACCCAGCCAACGGCGGAGACTAGTCGCTACCGCCGAATTGCAACCTCCGCCTCGCCAGCGAGGCGTCCCACCCGCGGCGATCATGCGGCGTGGGAACCGCAATGCTTCCGAGGGACACCTGGAGGATTCGGACCCAGGACGGACGGGAATCGTGTTTAGTTGTGTCGAGGCGGCCGATTATGATGATAAGCCCGGTCCCGATGAACGGTTCCCGCCTAAACCGCATGCCTTGCGGCGTGCGATTGGTGGTATGGATGCTGCGTATACGGTTCGAGGGCACTTGCATTGGGTTGGGGTTATGTGGGATTGGGGGTGGGAGAGTGAGTTTTTTCTTCTTCTTTCCCTTTTTGCTTTCTTGTCGGATGTTTGCTGACTTTTTGTTGTAGTTCTTCTCGGTTGAGCATCATGTGAGAAATGGCATGGCATGGCGGAATGTGGTTGATCTAGTCTGACGGTTACGACTGGGGGTGGGGACTTTGCACAGACTGTTGTTGCTTTTTTGTCACAAAAATTAGGGGAGGGAAGGTGACTTTGGCCTTTCTTCCGGAAACGATGCAAGCGTTAAAGCGAGTATGGCGCTGGTTGGAGTCAGAATGGTGAAATGCATGTAATGTAGGCATTTTCCTGCCCAGAGTGCTTTCGGTCACGGTTTTATAGACATGGGATTTGTTTTTTCGAGACAAAAGAGGCACAGTTTATCCCTGTCTCATTTTCTGCTCAAATCACTTCTACATATGGCTGAACTGCTCGAAAATGTCGATTCTCGGCTCACAAGTCATTCCTTCTGAGTCGCTTGCTCATGTTCTGGCGTCCAGATGAGTCGTCTCAAGTGCTATTGCTTACTCACCTACCTAAACCCCACCCCTGGGAGCATGCTCGAAGCAGCCCGGGTTCCATTACCGAACTTAGTTTGGCTTCACTTGGGAGCTCCCCTCGTCTCAACTCGTGTCAATGCATGCGATAAGGCAAACTGACCGACCCATCTTAACAGCTCTATCAGTCATCTCGTCGCGTTCTCGGGCATTTCTTGTTGACATGTCCAATTCCGTACTTGCTTCGACGATGAAGATTGCTCTTTGTGGGCATTGACTCCGATGCTACCTATCACTGTGATCTTACGCTTCTGTTTGTAGGTTTAGATATATAGGTGATGTTCAAATCAGCTTTTCTTCTTTCTTGTAAAGTCTGTCTCACATTCCTCGTTCAGCCTTGTCCCGCTTCTGTATTGCATCGGTGTCTTTGCAGACGAGTCTAGCTATTGTTGGTTACAGAAGATACAGGTGAGTTGATAACGTTCGTTACGAGGAAAGTGAAAAGGGCTTGCTTTGGGATGCATCTTCCCATTTTTCCTCTTTCCCTCCAATCTACAAAGCAAAGCTCTAAATCGATGCCATGCTCGGATCGCTTGAGGTCCTCTTGCTCTCCTTACTGAGAGAATCGCTACGGCTCATATTCCTTCTAGCCTCCTCCAAGGGTACTCAACCATAGAGAAATGGGATCGTTCTAGGCTAACCTCATTTCTCGTCTCCAGAAGCAGACAAGAGCAAGACACTCAAAATGGGCTCTACCGGCGAATCCACCACCTCCGTCCCTCTCCAGTACTTCGCCCAACAACAACAAACCTTTCAACCACCCCTCATCGCCAACGAAAACGCCTTCCTGGGCGACGTCGTCAGCTCCGACAAGAACAACCCTTCATCACCTGTCTCCGCGGGTTTCTATCGTCTCGAGAAGGGAACCCCGCTCGTGTACGAGTACACCTACGACGAGATGAAGATTATCCTCGAAGGGCACTTTGATATTAGTGATGAGACCGGTCAGAAGGTTCGGGCAACGAAGGGAGATGTCTTTTACTTTCCCAAGGGGGCGAAGATTACCTTTACCACGGATGACTATGGGCTTGCCTTTTATACAGGCCAGAGGAAGCAAGGTGCTGCGTAGAGCTCTATATCCATAAATCTCGTTAGCACCCTTGCCTTTCTACACTACTGCATTACACCTTCGGTGCAGCAATACTTCCTCTGTAGCATTGGGAGGCTTTCGAGTCTTGCAATTCTTATAGGAAGTTCAGACTGTGGCTCGGTCTCATAATTCCAATTCAGCTGAATCTTGAAAGGCTCAATCAGACGTACTGATCGAAAACTCGCAATCGCGAGTACGGAAGCGAGCTCTTGTAATTCTTGATGTTGGGTAATGGTCGTGCAAGCCAGCCGGAAGTGTTTCCCAGGACAGAAGCACGGCTGTGAACCCACTCAGGCCGGCTTTTGACAGAATCAGTCTCTTACAAAGCAGAAGCAACCCCTTGAGGCCTTCTGTCTCCGGAAAATGTCGTCGTCCCCCTTGAGGCCTTCTGTCTCCGGAATCAATGTAATGTCGTCGTCCCCAAAAAAAAAGATAAATGCCAGGCCGGGCAGTGAGCCAGAGGTGCAAAAAGGCCGCCGGATGTCCCGGAGTCGACCGGGGGTGATAGAGAGCGCTGGGAAACCCAAAAAAAATGCCTACCAGGTATCCCTGGAGGCCAAAAAGAACTGGCTCTTCCTGGATTCTAACCAGGCTCAGTTGAGGCTCTTGTTTGCTTGGACAAACCCGGAATTGAACCGGGGACCTCACCCAGACTCTGAAGGTGCTAAGGGTGCATCATACCACTAGACCATATGCCCTGATTTGAAGTGGATCGAACGGTTGTTGTTGAATGCCACTTTTCAGTGAGTTGTTGGTGGAGTGGCGGTTAAATTTGTATATATCTAGCGCGCGCGCTTAGCGGGAAAGCCCGGCCAATCGCAATCTCCTACAGCCCAACTCCCACACTGTTGGGCTTCGATTCGCCGATACGTTCCGATCTCCTGGCAGCGTGTAGACCTCACATCCGTATGAAGCGTGAGAACTACCTCGGAAGCACGATACGATTGCACGAGGTATGTGTGGTCGGAGATATTCAAACGTAGGCAATTGCTCCTTTGCCATCGGCTCGAAAAACATGCGCCACCTTTTGCAAAACAAACCAAAAAAAAAAAAAAAAAACAAAAAAGCCCGCCGACTTCGTGTACTCCATCTCCATCAGGCTGGGCAGAAGAACAGCTACGACGAATCCCTTCAAACCCCCTTTAGTCAGGACTCAGGACTGTGACACTGGGTGACGCATGTCGATGTCAGCCGCTCCAGACTACTCGATCGGCGCTGTGCTTTCAAGGAGACCGCTAGAGCTGAATCACCAGGCCGTTCGGATTGCGGTATCGCAGACCATCGATGCTGGCTTCCCTCTGTATGGTTTCAATTTCACGGGCAGCGCGAATAACGCTTTTAAAGGCGCCCGCATGCTTGCAGGAGCTGTGTACATCAATTCTGGTTGATATTCTCGCATCTCTCTCCTGGCTGTTGGCGCCAATGCCACTGAGGCGTCCTCTACTGGAATTTGGAATCGGAGTAGCAATCAACAACAACCGTTCGATCCACTTCAAATCAGGGCATATGGTCTAGTGATATGATCCAACCGAAGATGTTTGCGAGTGGCGACCAGGCATTGTTCCAGGTGAAGCCGCTCTCTCACGCTTGCAGATCCCCTAGCCTGTGCATCACGTGCACCGTTTCAGGCCACGGAATGAACATCTTCGCCTTGCATTACTTGTCTGGGCGCATACAATTACGCAGGATACACGAGACAAGTGCAGGTTCGGAGCAAAGTACTGTTTCACTTTCAGACCCTTTCAAAGCTGTGTGGATGCTTGGTCTGCATACATCTCGTAGTGAGGTCTTTTGAATACCCGTTTCATCCAGCACTGCCGCATCTCACACCGTGTTTACTTCGCGACGATTCTCATGCTGCCTCTCCATCCAACCCACACAACTCGATCGACTCCTATTCTTGCGCCTTCACGTGTGCCACGCATCTATCGTCACCTCTTCATGCGGCTCTCTCGTATTGCCTTGAGGCTCGAGAGCTTAATCTCGACAATCATAATCACAAAGCCACCAGTGAGTCGCTTCACCGAAATGATCCTCGATGATATGGCTGTGTAAAGGCCCGTCCGCTGACAAGGGAGGCGCTTGGCGTAAAGACATGTAGCGAAACGTGGAAGCTCCGGGCGTGTGGAATTGTTAGCAGTGACACATGGGGGTACGGAGTGAACCATCGACTAAACAGAACAGCCAGTCGACGTATTGTTTTTCCAAGCGCCGCCAGTTCAAAATTGGTAAACAACCTGTTGACAAGTCATACCGCTCGCTATTTAAGATTTCCGTTAGCTTTTTGTGCGCACTGCACTACTGGATTGGACCTTCGGGTTGAAATCTTTCAGTAATAATAGCAGTGAGATTTACTCGATGTCGACGGATTTATACTGACTGCAGTAACCCTGGCTAACCCTAGAGCTGGGAAGAGCGCCAGCTGGAGCCGAGCCGAGCCGAGCCGAACCACGTGCCTTAGTCGCGTCTCACGAACGCGCGCCAACCTCGGGCGTCGTGACTCCATACAGCTGCCAATACCGCATTACCATGCCGTCACGGCAAGGATGCCTCCCAAGGACCACGGCAACCCCAAAATAACCACATTCTTCAAACGTTTCACTGTACCAAAGGATAGGGTCCCTGCCACCAACACCATCGAAGATGAGATTATCGTTGCTCCACCAAGACGGCCTCACGCAGCCAACGCAGCTAGAGATGCGAACAACGCAACAGCGCAGCGGAAGCCTGCATCGTCACCGATCAAGAAGAAGCAACAATGGCAGACACACCCATCGCGACCTAGCCTATCGCGCCACAGTAGCCAGTTGAGCGATTCACATTCCTTTGATGCCCCAAGAAGAAGTTCAAGGAAGCAGCAACCCAATGGAGAGGGCACGCCGAACAAGAGGCGCACTTCCCAGCAGACGCCAACCAAACGGTTGTCCATGCCGGTCATAGACGGAGCAGCAGATGAACGACTATACCATTCCAGCCCCACATCCTCGCAACAACGCCCCGTGACAGCCGTCGCGATACCACCGCCGAGTGCGAAGGCTTCTCCATCTCCCCACACCAAAATCACAGGAACAAGCACCAGCGGCGAGCAACAAAGCCTTCCCTTCATTCTCCTCCACCTCGACGCTGTCCACAGCCCCACCGATGAGCTCGCAAAGTAGCAGTAGACGGACGGTACGAAATGGACTGCAAGTGGTCACCAACTCAGACTCAGGCAGTGAAAGTGATGAGGAACTACCTGACCTCGACAGCTTCATACCACGCAAAAAGCTTAGATTGACACCGCCGGAGGAGGAAAGAAACGACCCTCTGTCGTCAACCAGCCAGGACGGACATTTTACAGCCAGAGCAGGACGTCAAAGTGCCCGCGTTTCTGACCGCAATGCTCGGAAAAGCAATGCCGACGACGCCAGACCCCATCGTCCAGCTTCACCTCCACATTACCAGCCCAAGTATTCACTTGCGGCAATGGTCGCTCAGAAACGCAAAGATGATGCCTCAGCTGCTCGGGTGGCCAGGGCGCAGGAAGCCATGGTAGCAGCGGATAAAGAGCGCGAAGACAGGGCTAGGCTAGCGGCACAACAGCAGGATTCTGCAGCAGTGGCAGAGGGACTTGGCATGGATAGCGATGAAGGTGCGAGGCTGAAAAAAGCTCTAAAGAGGACTGGTGTTGGAGAAGCGGAGGAGAAATTCGAGTTCTTCCAACGCGACATTGTCATTTCTCAGACACATGGAGATTTCCCTCTGAAGAGCCTGCCAGATGGTCAGTCATGGACGAAGTTATTCAAGGACGAAGCGACGAGGATGCAGACCTGTGTCAGTGGATTTGCAACGGAGCTGGCGCAGATGGGATTGCTCAATAAACAGACGATAAACTGGTTCATCGAACAGATACCGATCGAAGAAAACGAAGAGCTGAGAGAAGCCTACGTCGATGTCGTTTGTGCCAGCTCTGCACATCCAGAGACAGTTGACGCTGCCGCGCTCACGAGCTTCAGAAGCTTCTACTATACTGCATTATCTCCGAACAAAACACACAGTGTCGCCAATGCGAAGAGATCAGGTGGATTATCGCAGAAGTCGAAGACAGAACTGAAACATGACGACATCGTCAAATGCTTCTGCGGCCTTGACAGTGATGACGGTGATGCTGTTCTATGCAACGGATGTTGCACCTGGCAGCATCGCCAATGCTACTACCCTAAGCGTGGAGAAGGAGCAACACTTGGAGGTGTACAACATTCACATCAATGCGTTGACTGCAAACCCAGGGCCGTCGATGTCATTGCCGCTCAGCGCCAACAGGAGAAACGTCTAAAGTCCAACAAAGCTTCCTTGTACACTGCAAAGCTGACAGAGAGAAGCCAGCGACAGATTTGAGTGAGGCAACACCGGGGTTGAGATCGTTTGTTAGACTCATGGGCGCGTGTAGTCCACTTGGTGGCATCGGAGGCGTCTGTACAGCTCTAGCAGACTTAGCGCTTGCAAACATCGATGATTTTGTACGCAGGGATGCGATGCTCAGATTTGCGATGCATGATGCCATGGAAGCGCTTTGTGATCAGCTTGATGTCGCAGGGCTTGAGGCTGTATACCAGTATTTTAAAGATGAGCTGCTACGGCGCCCTGTTGTCGAGAGTGATGGGAAGACCAAGGACAGGGAGGAAGAAAGCACGCAAATCCAAAGCGACGAAAAGAGCAGAAATGAATCTGAGGTCAAGACCAATAACCTGCGTCTTAGTGTCAATCTGCAATGCCGACTTGTGTCCTTGATGCCCACCGGAAATTCTACACTGCGCCTCCTGCGCAAAAGCTAGCTCTCCTGCTCATCACACGATCGGAAAGCGATCGACCACTGGAGTCCGAAGACTGGACGGCCGTCATCCTCAACCGGCTCCGCAAATGGCGAGTCTTCCAGATCACCGAAGCCACAGACTATACCCTGCTCGCCTCCCTGGTCGACGTCCTCGACATAGCCATCGGGCCAGGCTTCTCCGACTTCGCCTTCCTCAACAAACCTTCCGAAAAAGCTGAGCAGCAGCAGCAGCCTCCAACAGGCCGTCTCCACTTCGGTCGCAATTCCCACACCCTCCGCATATCATCCCCGGAAGAACACGCTTTCAACTCGCAGATCGACAGTCTGACACAAGCGCTGCAGAAGAAGAGCTCCCATATCAAGGACGGCAGTATGAGTGACCTCCAGCGGACCGAAGCCAAGGCTGTCCTGGGCCGAGTGATTATGAGGCTTGAGCATGCCGTGCGTACGCGGCCGAAGCTGAAGCGAGGGGTTTTTGATGATGGCCCCGACGCGGAGAGTGTGGGGTTGATGGATGGGTTTGTGAAGCGGGATGGCGGGAAGAGTGAGCGGAGGGAGGTTATGGGGGTTGATGAGGGGAAGGCTGGACGGGAATCCAGTGGGCCCGATGGGCGACAGGAGATGGCGCTTCTGCAGGCGACGGTGAGGTGGTGCCTGATGATCAGGCTGATGATGCCGTGGATACAGTGGGTGGCGCTCGAGGTCGATCTGGACGGCAAGGGGCACATTCAGCAGGACCAAAGTGTGGAACAGGATCCTGTAGAGTCGAGAAGACTCTGGGGATTCGGCCTTGGGGATGTTCGCATGTGATCTGCAGACTTTTCAGTAGGCCTTCATAACAGAACATGTGTCTGCCTCAGGCGCAGTCAGTTTTGTATTCAATAAAAGCAACAATGCTTGCTCGCCAGGGCACGATCTTCTGAGACTTTTCTGCCTGAGACTCTTTAGAATTCTTTCCAGTTGCACTACGTTTAACAACGCCTGCTCGCTTATTTACAGCAAAATAAAGACACCCGTAAAACCCCCTTAGAACCAATGCTCGATAAAAGACAAAACCCTTTCTCGTAATACTATGCAGTACACTTTCTCCTCTGCACTCTAAACCCTCAAGTTTTTTAGATGCTTTGGATTGACGCCAGTTCTAGTTCTTGAATTTCCTGTTCTGGTTCTCGCCGAACAGGATAGTTCGTACGGCAGGTAAAGCATCCGTCTCAAGCAGCTTCAGACGCTCCTCGTAGGTGTTGTTGATGTCGATCTTCCCGGTGCTGTTGATGATCGTTAGGCCGCCGGCCCTGGATGAAGAAAGGCGGTTAGTATGATTAATCCAATCAACATGCTATGGTGCCGCAATCGCGGCGCCTGGCTTTAGGAAGCCAGTGCAAAGAGTGAAGGAAAGAAAGGAAGAACTCACGAGCCCTCAGGCAGCTTGTTCTGCTCATCAATAGCAATCTCCACCTCCATGTTCATCGTCTTCTTGTACTCCTCCTTGGCCGCATCCGCCGCCTTCTTCACCAGGTCATTATCCTTCTTCCTGCACCGCAGCAGGACCTTCTTCTCATTCAACGCATACATGCCCTCGAGGATCAGGCCCTTGAGAATGTCCTGGTACTTCTTCTGATCCTTGGAGCCCTTGGCGCTGAGCTCCTTCTGCGCCTTCTCGAACAGCCCGTCCAGCATCTCCTGCTTGGCCGACAGCACCCGCAGCCGCATCTTGTTGGCGAGGGTGGACTTGGTGATCTGCTGCGACATGCCGGCCTGCTTGAACTTCTTCTCGTATTCGCCGTCTATGCGCGCCGTCTCGGACCGCACCAGCTTGGACTTCTCGATGCTGAACTCCTCGTCGGCTTTCAGGTGGATCTCCCGGGCTTTCTCCAGCGCTTCTTGCCGGATGAAGGCCGTCATCTTGCGCAGCTCCGTGGCGACTTGGTCGTCGCTCATGGCGTGGGGGGTGGACATGGTTGCGGTTGGTGGTTGGTGCTGCTGCTGTACGCAGCTGTCTGGAGGGAGGAGTAGGAGAGGTGAGGTGGTCGCTGAGTCGGGTGGAATCGGGTGAAGTCGGGGGTTGATGGGGTACACAATTCGATGTCGAGACTGCTATTGGATTCAATGGGTATACAGGACAGTGAGGCGCTGTAACAGTCGAAGCACACACAGTCCGCAGCTCTGGCTGGAGACGCGGGCGACGTTGAAGCTGGCACCTGGTGACGAATGAGCTCACGCCCGGCCCCGGTCCCCGGCCAGCTCCCGTCCAATTCACTGCTGCCTTACCCGTTCTCGAGCCGCTCAGGTTTCAGCAATGGACTGGCGGCGTGCCGAACTTCATCTCACCTGCAGTTTGCTTCTTCACCAATACCTAGGTACCTAGGTGCATCTTGACTAACGAGACCAGTCATGTATCTCAACTTGAGAGTTGCCTGCTACATCCAATGCGAACGATAAAGGAATCTGACTCGCCACCGGTTTCCAGCAGCTGGTGCGAATACAGAATGCATCTGGCGCAATGACCTGTTCCAAAGGTGGCATACCTGCTTGACAAGCCTTATCAGAAGCGACATCGCCCGTATTCGGTAGCGAGGAGGCTGCTTTTGAGGATCGCCGCGATTGTACAACATTGGCGTCGCTTCCAGGCATGGCCTTCTGATCTCAATCAGTGGTTGCAATGAACTTAGACGCACGGTTCGAGCGAAATGATTGTAGGAGTACATCCCGTGCAACAATAGGGACAAGGGCCCATGCCAACCCGTGCGCAGGCAGGCAGGTATGAGAGGCATGGAAGGCGGCGGGGAAGAGGGCAACGGCAGGCTTGTCACGGACTGGGCACGCCCCTCTTGAACGATTCCAACCCAACGGAGCCTTGCATTGCCACACAACGATCCACCGGCGATGCGCATCCCGTATAGACGAGTCTGCTCGATCATCGCGATCCATTTGTCTGGCGCTCGCCGTTGGCACGATCTAGGAAGCCGCAACACGTCGCATAAAATACTCCCGTCTCTCATCACCTAGCGTCGCGCGCATCGCGGTCCGACATCCCCGGCGGCTCCAGCGGTTGCCTTGGATATCTACGTCTCCAGCCGACGAACGGTAGTGTCAGCATTTGGCAGCGTTGTGCTAAGAACAGGTTTATCATGAAGGACCGGTGAAGCTATTGCAGCTGTCCCAGTGCTGTGCCGATGATGTCTCAGCTGTCTCGCTGCGTCCCGGCTGTCTCGCTACATCCCAGTCGTCTCGCAGCGGTCATCCCGCAGCGTCTACGCTGTGTTCTGCTGCGTCTACGCTGCATCCCGCTGCGTCCCGCTGCGTTCTGCTACGTCTACGCTACGTTCTGCTACGTCTACGCTACGTTCTGCTACGTCTACGCTACATCCCGCCGCGTCTACGCTGCGTCTACGCTGCGTCCCGCTGTGTCCCAGCGATGCCCCAACGCTACTTCATCGCTGCCAAATAGGATTTCCGTCACGTTATAGCATGGTGCCTGAGCAATTTTCCGGCGTTGCACTTCTATTCCAGCACATGCTACATGTTGTCACGATATTTCTCAGAATGACAAAGCGGAGAGCTCGTCATAATACGAAGCGCAAGAGGCATAGTCAGAAGTAGAAGATGACGACTGGCCGGCCTCGAACTCAATATGACCACCGTTGTGTCAGAAAGCTGTCCTTCAACAGAGCATTTATCTGGAGTGTGTTTGGAAAAGGCACATCAGGCCACGCTAGACTTCCTTGTCCAATTTGCCGGGAATCGAACGAGGGCGACGCGGAGGGTCGCTGCATATGCTAGACCTGCATTAGTGGGAGGTATCCCCTTTGCCGGGTTCGCCGCAATGCTCGACAGCCTAGTATGGCCGCGAGAGATGTACCCTTCACTTTTGACAGCTCGCCGCCCCTGGATGACTCCCACTACTAATTGGGCGACTTGGTATAATGGCCTGTGCGCAGCTCAGACTTATTTATTGAATGATGGTGACTGACTTGATGTCCTGAGTACCTCAGATGGTTACTTGTACCCAATCGTCAAATTTTCTTTCGACTCGTCTGAATTTCGGATCGGGCGGCGCAGTCAATAGCCTCAGCGATTGAATGTCGCTGCCAGTCCCTCACACAGCATATGTCGCTGACCATCCAACCATGCCCGAAGAAGATGACAGCGAGACGTTGCAACTCTATGACACAAGTATGGTCCACCGTTGGATCGGAAGATGGCGATGATTCCTACAAAAGCTGACTGCATGTCGCTGTAGATCCACAAGCATCCGGCAGTCCGGCAGGTCCACCATCGCAGGGAGAAGGCGTAAACGAACGCACATACGCTTGTCTTCTTTGCTTTCGCACCTTTTCTCAGAAAGGCTTTCTGAAAAGCCACGTACGAAGCAAAGAGATGAAAATCGGGTACAGTTGCTCGTGTGGCCGTTTCCAGACGCAGCGCTTCGACGACGCTGAGATGCACGCAGAGGCTTGTTCAACAGGGGGGAGGTTCGAGGTCCAGTCCAAGATACCACTGCATGCCTGCCCCGTCACGAACACGGGATTGGCGTACAGCGCTGAAGGCCTGGTAATCCACATCGTGGAGTATGGATGCGTCGACGCATTGTGCTTCAGAGCTCTGAAAACCTTGTCCGAAGGGTTGATCAGGCCATACACAGTCACTGCAAGCAGAGAGGAGCTGCGATCGGAAGAAGCGTGGAAAACGTTGGAGTGGCCGGACAGGGAAGATCTCCGTTCTCGAATCGAATCGATTGAAGCAATGAGAGGTCAAATGATCGGACGGCAGGCAGGTGATCCGTTCTTTGACACTTTAGTCCAGGAGATTCGACAGCTGCTGGCCTCCGGCATTCAGCGACAACTTCCGATGTTGGATTACGACGAGTCGGAAAAGGCTCCAGGAAGATCTTGCGTTCCGCGCTGCGACGCAGTCTAAGATAATGCCACCGCGGTGCTCGATGACACTGTCGACCTTCCACCAGCCATAGCCATCGTCCTCGTCCCGGAAAGCTTTTAGGAGCATCCCTTGAGACCCGTACCAGAAGATCGACCGTAATAGGAGATCAAATCAACCAAATGGCGGCGTATGCTTCACAACTCACGGAGGAGAAGAAGTAAAGAAAAAGAAAAGCGTTTTTTTTTTTTGATGGAATTATACCCGGTTCGATAGACAGGCAGTCTTGCCGTTTTTATTGCTTGAATTTCCTGTTGCGTTTGGTAGAAGGTGAGCTTCACTCTTTGAATATTTCGGTTAGTCTGTACAGTAGAACGGCTCGGTGGATAGTCATGAAAAAAGAGCGTATGAACATGAGCAGATCGTCATACTTTCGACATTAGCGCGGATGTCAAGCCATAACCTTAGTCGTGGATTTCAAGGAGGGTATCATCTGTCGACCGAAGAGTACTCTATGTGTAATTATTCCGTTCTTGGTGCCGTCTATGAGACAATGTGTCACTGGATGTAAGTCGGACAGGATGGGATGGAGTTGCGGAAAGGCTGATGCCTGAGGCTTTCCAACATGTGAAATGTTCGGGGTCTACAACCTGAGTAGAGCTTACCTCAGCGCAAACTTCAAACATCCTAAGATTGGCTAGCATTCAACTTGTCCATTACAGACCGCCCAAGACGAAGATACAAGTGTGTTACCTAGAGGCCGGAGTTCACTGAGAAATGGCAAATGGCGACGGCGCAGCAGCGGGTCTCTCATTCCCTAGAGAGACTTTCGCAAAGTTAACGCCGGCCCCGTTTCTGCATGCGCATCTGAAGCAACCAGAGCCAACTCGTCCAAGTGGCAGGACACCAGGAGAATGCAGACAGCCGACGGTCAACACAGGCTCTTTGACTCATAGCAATGGTAGCGCAGTGGTACGCGTTGGCGATACGGCGGTAGTATGTGGCGTTAGAGCTGAGATATTGCTTGCCTCCGACATACCTCACCCGCCGAAGGAAGGACCGCGCAAGGATGACAACATGCAAGACCTCATGGAAGAACTAGGACTGCTGGTACCTAATGTCGAGCTGAGTACGGGATGCTCGCCTGCACATCTCCCTGGTAACCCACCTGGCAGCCAAGCGCAGTCGCTATCTTACCGGATCAATTCGCTTTTGAACGAGTCAAATCTTATCTCACCCGATGATCTAGCTATTCAGTACACCGAGCCACCAACTGAAGATGACCTACCGGAACGAAGGGCCGAAGACGGTCGTGAAAGCCTACTGGACTTTGTACATTGACATTCTCTGCATTGCTTTGGACGGCAATGCTTTCGATGCCGCCTGGGCAGCGGTACTTGCGGCCTTACAGAACACAACACTCCCGAAGGCTTGGTGGGATGCAGATCGCGAGGCCATTTTATGTTCTCCCATGGCGGCAGATGCACGCAATCTGACGCTTCAAAGCTTGCCAGTTGCCTTGAGCTTTGCCACCTTCAGCACTCAGTCTGCACTCAAACAGCGGGGGCAAGGCGAGAGCTGGGTTCTTGCTGATCCCGACGGCTTCGAAGAGGACCTCTGCCAGGAAACCCTCACTGTCGTTGTGGTGCCGGAGGAGGACAACGGCTTTGCGATCCTGAGGCTGGACAAGAGTGGTGGGTCAGTGATTGGCAGAGAGTCTTTGAAGCGTTGTATCAAGATGGCTGAGGATCGGTGGAGCGCATGGGAGAGTGTTCTCAGAGAGCGATGAAGAGGCTTTTCGTAAAGCAAGAGCGAAAGAATGTTGTTAAGGCCGGGATACCACCGCAGAATCTGCATGAACAAGGTGGTCACGTGGAAGGGAGGCAGTCAGGCCAAGGTGCAGCGATTGCTACAGCTGGCGAAAAGCGCAGCGAGTGCTCCAAAAGATGACAGTCTTGCATTGTCACCCGCTGACGCTCCGTTGCCGCACGCGAGTATCTCCTGCGGAGGCTTACCATCGGCGAAATTGTCTGAAAAGACATGTCAAATGCCAGAAAATGATTCTCATACTGGCTTCATGATTCTTGCAATCAATGAAGAGAGACCTGGTGCGGTTCGCCTCTTGATCGGCCGCTGCCTCTCCGTGCTGAGCCCGATCAAAGCGCATAGGCGTGGTGCGGATTGCCTCCAAAAGGACGGGAAAAGCCAAACGGAAGAAAATTTCATCGCAACATCTGGTCATCTGTTTGGCGCTCCAGCCATATATTCAATGCAATGTAGGACAATACGGCGGCATCAGATGATCCATGAGAGGACGCTGGTCATGGCTAGGGCACGCAGATGGTTGATTCCTTGAAAGCTGACAATGGCTGCTTGGCTTTCTGCACTGACTAGTTGATGTTCCAGTCTGTTTCCAGTACTTTAAGGCACTCGCCGTCTAGTCTGACGGAAAGTGGTTCAAAATGAAATACCGCTACTTATCTCATTACTTTCTTTGATGTCTTTTACATAACGCATGACATGCACGTGAAGTAGTACGCCCGCTCGTCGATAAGCACTGCATGAATCTTATCGCCAATCACTACATTATGCAGTGCTCATGCGAGTCAACTGCAGTGCGTTGTGTATTGTGACGTGACGTAATCGTCAAGCGCATTGCAGCCATGTAAGCCAGGCAGGTGCGAGCAGATAGATTAAAAAAACCCAAGGCAAGTGCAAGGACGCACAGGAAAACAATTAGAATCGCTCCTCAATCATCATCCCCGCCGCTGAAACCTTTGCTCCCACACTCAACATCATCATTCATCCCCCATAACTTTCCCCCGCGACATCGCCACCCTTATTAACACTCACCACAACAACACCGACCAAGCATAACAAGCCCCACCAATCATGCCCGAACCCTCGAAATGCGCCCACCTCGCCGAGCCCTCTATACCGCAATTCATCGTCTCCTGCGCCCTGATGGTCTGGCTCCTAATCTGCTACCTCCCGCAATGGGCACGCATCATCTCGCGTCAATCCGCCGAGGGGCTCTCGACGCTCTATGTCCTGCTGGGCTCACTCTCGGGAGTTTGCGCCGTGGGAAATATCCTTATGCTGCCTTCTTCGGCGGTAGAGATGGGCTGCTGTCGCCACAACACGCGATTCGCCTGCGTGAGCGGGTTGCTGGGAGTGCTGCAGGTGGTGTTTGGGATTGGGTGTTTTTGGGTCATGTGAGTTGAGGTGGGATGGGAGGAGAGGGAAGAGGGTGGGGAGTTACCGTGAGAGTTGCAGTGCTAATTTTTTTTTTTTGAGGGACTCGTAGACTCTTCATGTATGTGTATTATTCGGAAGAGGAAGCGGAAGCGCAGGCGGCAGGACGTAGATCGTCCTTCTCAGGTCCTGATCGCACGTTCCGTCGTGCTCGACGAGCCTACCTGATCCTGCTGGTTGCTTGCGCCTTCGCCTTCGCGATCCTGTTATCCTCCGCGGTCATCCTTAATCGCTTCCCTTGGCTCGCGCAAGGTTGGGCAGATATCTTGGGGATTGCGGTGGCGGTCTTTGCCTGTGTGCAATGGGTGCCACAGACCTGGACGACCTGGCATCTAGGACATCTTGGAAGCTTGAGTCTGCCCTCTCTTTGCTTAATGGCTCCGGTAGGTGGAGAACAAGCCCTCGGATCACGCTTTTTGACAAACTAGTAACCGAGCTTTCGCAGTACACCTGGATCTTCGGTATCAACATGATCATCCGCCTCGGCTTTCGAGGCTGGAGCGCCTGGATCGTCTACGTCCTTGTAGGAACCATGCAGGTCCTACTCGCAGGCATGGGCATCGTGTTTGCGGTGCGTGATTACAAGAAGCCCAAAGACGAATGGAAGGCATCAGTTCCAGCCGAAAACGACTGTGCTCCAAGTCCCAGCTTCGACGGCAGATGGAATCTTTACGCATCGCGTTCGCGAGCTGCATCATGTCTCTCACGCGGGGCGAGATCAACGAGGTCGGATATTGCGCCAGATGAGAGAAGGCCTCTACTTGGCAGTTGCGCTGCCGAAAGACCCGATTATCAGACTACGCCTACAGCTTCGCGGTCGAGGACAGATGAACGAGATAGATGCCATGTTGAGCGTGCGCAAGACTAGGGGGTGAGCATGCGCAGGTGTAGGAGGGTCTTCCCGGAAGCTGTAAACTGAGAACGCATCTCGTTTGATGACTAGGGTTGCTAGGATGGGGCTGACAACGTCAGTGGAGATCTTGTCCTTGAGACCTTTGCTGAGACCGCGGTTGTGCGCGATTTCCATGTTTCAGACTCGGGATCTTCAGCGCGAGGGACTTCCCGTGAGTTTCCATACCCCAGTATGTGTACTCAATCTCCTACATGGACGAGGGAGGAGGCCGAGGACGAGATCATACTGCGTTTCTCAGTTGAACACATGTTCTGATTGTTCCCACCGATTAGATAAAAGTTCGTCATCTGTAATTTACTAGCACGGTCTCAGTCCCACGCAATCTGTGAGCTTCGGCGGCTAGCGTTCTCCATTAAAGCGGACTTTGTGGATTGCCATTGACACAAGCAATGATGATCCTCGGCCGCAGCGGTCAAGTCCGGACGTCGATTCTGATGATGATGGCAGGTTTCCGCGCGCACGCGTTTACGCAAGGGCTTTGCCTAGTCACGTCCTAGTGTGGTAAGCTTTGCCAGTGAGGTCACAACCCCGCCGCCCCGTTTCGGACTGACGGTGAGAAGGAAGTGAATGAGATGATTTGAGATAAGGCCTACCCACACCGTGATGGTTTAATATATAGCTAGTCTAGGTACCCATGTAACAACGTCGCTTGAAAATCTTCCGAACTCTTGAAACGAACAACACACAACAAATACATCTCAATCAACAATGTCTGGTCTCGTGGACAAGCTGAAGCCTCACAAGCCTTTGCACGAGGGTGCTAAGGTGCCTGCTGGCGCCCTCCTGAAGGAGGACAACCCGGAGCAGGCGACCGTCGACCTCTCCAAGATCGGTGGCAAATGTAAGTCCGTTCATCAAATCCCCCTCCATCTCCTAGAAGTGTATGTGGCAATAGCATTCTGACTCGAGAGACATATAGACATCATCATCGGTGTCCCAGGCGCCTTCACCCCACCATGCTCGTCGCACGTTCCCGGCTTCGTTGAGCAGGCCTCCCAGTTCGCCGAGAAGGGTATCAAGGGCATCTACGTGGTCGGCGTCAACGACCAGTTCACCATGGCGGCCTGGAAGGAGAAGCTGGGCGCCGACAAGGCCGAGAACGTCCACTTCCTCGCCGACGACACCAACTCGGTAAGTAATAGTCGCTCATACTTTGCAGATGGTCGCGTTCCCCAGGGAACACCCCCTGCCGGACGTATCCTTTGATCAACAATCACATTTGCTAACGGAGATGATATAGTTCACCAAGCAGGCAGGCATGGACTTCGACGCCACAGGCCTGCTTGGCGGCGTCCGTTCGCAAAGATACGCGGCTATTGTCGAGGACGGCACCGTGAAGAGCGTCTGGGTGGAGGACCAGGCGCCGAGCGTGACGGTCACCAGCGCCGACAATGTGCTCAAGGCGCTGTAGAAAGGCGTAGGCTAGACGATCGTGATGACTAGATGAAGAATGAAAGAAATTCCGCCTCCTTACTATCTCTCAGGTCTCATCTGACATGTTGCCTCCTACCGTAGACGGCTGGCAGACTTGATTGCACTGGCTTAAGCGGCGTGGGATCCTGGTCGCTCAATCAATTTTTCTTCGCAGCCAAGGCAACGAGGCAAATGATGATGTCTGTGTCATGCACCAGCGCTGGAATACAAAAGGCTTCATATACATGAATTAGCTAGGGAAGATAGCGGGACGGGAAATTCAGATCGTATTATCACAGCCATAATATCAAATACAGGGCTTGCTGAGCTTAGATTAGGAGCCAATCGCAGGCGCACGCCTTTAATGAAGGGTAGGGTAGGTAGGGATCTTCAACCAGGTTTTCCTGCTGTCGCGTTCCATCACTGCTACTAAAATAATGATCGGAGGATTAAGATTTCTTTAAGCTATTTACATGCCGTCTTTCGTCGGCAGAGTGACGCGATTCACTTCCGGAGAATAGTATAGTGGAAGGTATTCTGAGCCGCTGCTCGACAGGATGGCTTTAGTTAGTGAGGACCTTATCAGCTGTGAGGACATCGCAGAATCAGTGTCTACGAAGGATGAGTGGGCGCAAATTTTCGGCGAGTCAAGATGTGGGACGAAGTTCGCGAGACGGAATCAGTGGACGGTGGCGATCGATGATGAGCCATTGAAAAGCTCATACACTCAGCATCGCTTCTGCGCTTGCCAAAACGAGGCCGCCCAGACCAACATGGACCCTGTCTTTTCCAGCAATGGCGCGCGCCCAGGCAACGCTCGAGCGTGAAGAAATCGGCATTGATAAAAAGATGGGTTATTGATTTGGTACTCTAGGAATTGAAGGTAAGGTACCGGTTGGTACAGTGAAGCCCAACGGTCGCGACTAAAGTTAGCAGCTGGGCAGTGGAGATCTAGCCACGCTGGTTTTGAGGCCTAGTTCGGTATACGGGAATCCACGCGACGCAAGCAAGACATAGCAGATAGCTGGCAGATGAACCCACCGTGATGGGATACGTGTACATTAAAACGCTACTACCACTGATGCTCAGGAGCGGACAGGCAAATGGGGGAAAGGCGGACAGTCGAGACAGCGTACATAGATAGCATGCGGTTAGCGACGGTGGTGATCAATTGTGCTGTAATGGCGTGCGCGAAATGAACAGGATGCAAGGTTCGAGGGGACCGTGTCTGGACAGGTCGCCAAGGATTCTGCTTGCCGTGATCTCCCCCATGTGCATTAGGCTCGGGCGTGACTTTGCGTGGTCTCGTCGCCATCATGCTCCTGTACCAGACGGGGATGGAGAGGGCGAGATAGCTCGCCGTGGTCGGCATGGTGTAGTGTGGCTATGAGTACAGTCTCCAGGAGACAGCAAAAACGAGGCGAGACAGTTGGGGAAATAGCAGGGACTTGTTAGTTAGTACAGTGTCTACCTAGGTACCTAGACAGTAGGAGATTACCACTTGACAGTTGGCCAATTCCCGAGCTGGTGGTTCTCATGGCGCCCACGTGCAGGCGTGGCGTTACATCGAGGAGAAAAGCTTCAACCGGATGAGGGTACGTACCAGGTGAGGGGCGGGCGCTGTGCAGTCATTCTCCTGGCCTTCTAGCGCGGCTCCCTCGGCGCCTCAATCTTAATTACTGTACTACCAGCACCTTGTATGCAATGACCCTGCCCAGCCTGCCCACTTGCCCACCCGCCCGTGCTGCACAGACTGCCACTGACAGTGCATCGCGCGATCGACATCACGTGGGATCGCCCCTTCTGCTGTACCCGTGGACGACTCCCTGGATGAAACACTAACGACCTGGAAGAATTCCGAAGACGGAGCCCATGTGCCGCGGATAAGGAGCGCCATCACGTCCGAACGCTGCCCAGCGCGAGTCGGCCGCCTTGGCTCGAAACGCTGACAGCAGCCCATTGACCGTTCGGAGAGCCGTACGCCACCACAGGGTCGTCGTCGACAGGGCCAGTTGGGGCCATTACCTCCTACCGCACCACCCGTACCTCGTTCTTTGCTCCCCTGCACTGTCCTCTCCCTCCGCGTGACGCTATTCCTCTTGTCGGTATACTGCTACACGCTGATTGCCGATCATACCGCTAAACTGCACAAGCGCCAACCTGCTAAACTTTCCGTCTGCCTTCGCCTTCTCCACGCCCTCATCCTCTCCAGAACCCCTCCAGATCAACCGGTACACGGCACTTGGACATTCGCTTAATTTTGCGATCGCAACGCCCTCCCCCAGGAATGCAGGCTTCTTTGTAAATACCCTATCACTCTAATGTCTAATCCGCAATCGAGGCTACATGGGCGACTCTACGAACACCGCTGAGCTCCGGAAGACAGCGAAAGACTTCCTACACGGCGCGCTATGGCCCAAGAGATCTTCCGTGGACGACATCGCAGAAGAGGTCATCCACCTGGTCCTCGGCGACGAACCAAATCCCCTTACCGACTTGATCAAGGCCAAATATGCTGCGCGCGAAGAGTCTTCTTCACCTTTGCCACCGCTGCAAAATCTGAAACCATCGAGCGGGTCGAAACTGAGCTTGAAGTTTCCGCGCATGCGCAATAGGTCTGCTTCCTCGAAAGATTCTCCTGCGAAGCAATCCGCCGACAAGCGCCAGCCGGATGGACAGTCCGTCTTTCAAGTTGACACAGCCTCTTCGACAAGCCTGAGCGAGTGCAAATACAAAGATCTTCTTGACTTCAGCCCGCCAGGAAAGCTCCGAGTACCCCGACGCAAGGCGGAGCAGCAGCAGCATCATCATCATCAGACAAAGCCTCATGTTCCGGGCCCGTCACTTACAACTGCGTATTTTGTGGAAACGACTACAGTGTAAAAGGCACCTGTAAGCGACACCTCGAGGATCTGCACGTGGCGAAACGCTACTACGAATGTATGAAATGTCAACACGTCTCCCGGTCGGTACCGGAAGCGAAAAAGCATATGGCGCAGTGTTCGGTTGGCATCATCGACTGGAATACCGTGAAACCGCCACACCGGAAAGCATACAGCTCGGAGTTTGTGGCGATGGCACCTTTCAAGACACAACAGGCGTATATCGAGCACTTACTGGAGCTCTGCGCACTACCCAAGGAGCAGCGACCTCGTATAAGCTGGCATCTCAAACTTAGAAATCTTCTTGAGCAACCGGAAGTGAAGGGCATGCTATGTGCGCTCAGTAAACGAATGTTTGAAGATCCTGATGGTTGGCGAGAGGTACGATGGGAGCACGATCGAGTTCGACGCGCAGTGCACAGGTTGGAATATGGTAATCTCAGTCGAGAATCCGACGCACACACCAAGGATCCAAGTGAAATCACTCGAAGATTTCTAGAGGATCTCTTTGCGAATCGAGTCTTCGCTTGGTCCGAGAAGCAAGAAATAGGTCCTCAACCATCGGAGGCATCTATGTCTGCTGAAAGCACGGCGCCGAGTAGTAGCACAAGCGGCACGCCGCGGTACACACACGGCAGCTTGCCACAAGCCGCCATTACTCAAGAAATGCAACAACAAGCCGGCCCTGGTACGGACTCCGTAGTCGGCCAGTATTACAATCCTCCAGGCTCTGGCATGGCACGGATACCGAAACCTATGCAAGCCTCAGAACAGGCAAGCAAACGTCCACTTTCCTACGAAACCGCCAACCAAATCCCGCATCGACAGCCCCCCGGTCCTCCTACGACGACCTACTACGTCCCAAATCAGAACTTGCCGCCCACGTCGTCATCAGCAGGCGACACAAACTGGCCTCAGCAAGGATACCACCCACCTATATCATCAACAGTGTCACCTGAAATGCCTCCGCCATACGAGCTAAGTACGGGTCCGAATCAGCAATACGGCCTCTCACCAGGCCACGCACAGCAATATGTCAACGCGACGGCGGCCCCGCCTGCCGTAACCACCACGCAGTACGCACCACAACTTCCGATGACGACAGCGAACACAGGCGATTTCGCCGATTTCCTTCTCGACGACACCGCATTCCTCAACATCGTCAGCCCAGCTCCACCGATGAACGGCAGCGGGGCAGCATATGCAGGAGGCGCAGGAGGAGCAGGACCGGTAGCGGCACCACCACCACCAGCAGGGGCCCGGCCAAATCCCTGTCGCTCCATCAGCACCGCCTTGGCCTCTCCAACCCGCCCCGCCTCCTCCCACTCTCCCGCCGCAGCAGCAAGGTCAGAACATTGCTCCGCCGCAAAACCAGCATCACCATCACCACCACCATCATCATCCGCATTCGCATCCTCCGCCGCAGCATCTGCATCACCAACCTCATCATGGGCACATGCAAACGTGGTTTGATGCTTCGGCGGGGAATATGTGATGATGATGATAAGGATCGGGACGAATTTCGACGAGAAGACTTGACCTCATCATGTCCTTGTCATCAGCATATCTGCATAGATGGCATCTAACCCCCCTTTCCCTCCGGAATCGCGGCGACGAAGGGGATGCATAGGCGGGAAAATCTCTCCTTTTCTTTTTTTTCCTGAAGTTCTCACTCTGTGAGCAGAGTGTCTAACACCTCATCATGTGTATAGTTCCTTCTTTTGATTCTTTTTGTTATCATGTGCTGCAGATCCATCTACGGGAGCGAGGCGTTTGCATTTTGAATTCTTTTTTTCTCCTTCCTACGGGAAACCTCGGATGGTGGGTCGGGATGGATTCGTTTTTCTTGTTAGGCGGAGCGAGTAGAGACGGAGAGAGAGAGAGAGAGAGAGAGAGAGAGAGATCGAAGGAGGAAGGCGCAGAAAGACAGAGAGAAGGGGAAGGATAAGGAATAGCACAACTAGATACCCACGCTACCATTTGACCCCTCCTCCCTCCCTTCACCCACCCAAACCTTCCAAACTACCGCACGCAAATCTTGCTCCCTTTTTTCACCAAATTATTCGTATTCTCAGTCGGCTTTCGAGCATCTTACCCATGCGGAGCGCAACAAAAACAAGAAAGTGACGTACCCGCCATAACCCTCTTCCTACCCTTATGTATGTACGACAGACCCCACCACCTCCAGCAAAATACTAAAACCCTGCGCTCGCTTCCCAAGTTACCAGGCAGGAGCGGCCGAACAAAAAAAAAAAAAAAAAACAACAAGCCAACTCTTTCACCAGCAGACATCATCTCTTATCTCCTGTCTGTCCTTTCTCCTCTTCCGTGAAGAAACTCTGGATTGCCTGCCTGCCTGTGCGTAGGAGGAGGTAGGTACGCTAGGGATCACCAGCTAGAACAGCTCGGCATAACCTGGTTCCCCCCCTGGTATCGAGATAATACTAACCCGACTGCCTTTTTAAAAAACCAGACGAAGTCACTGCGAGACTAGCCTTCATTTACGGAACGGGGAAAGCCGAGGGAGGTCCATTTGGAGGGTGTGGGTGTCAATAGGCAAGGGGAAAACATCGAGTGTCCTAGGAGGGATCTTCTAGTTTGGTGACAGACAAGCATCCGGGGACGGTGGTGGTGGAGAAATAAAATAACTAAAAAGACACCACCGTGCCTGGGAAGGGAGGAGAATCGAATATCGGAACAGGAAAAAGGACATATAGAAGACGGAAACAGGCAGGCACAGAGAACTGACAAACAAGGAAGGAAAAAAAAAAAAAGAAAAGAAAGGAGGGTATTTCTCAACTCTTGTGAGCACATGCTTTTTGATTGATACATGCACACGACTACGTAAATACATCCAGCCACCCCATATTCGTATTGGAAAAAGAGTATTCCCCTCCCCATCACCTCTTCTGTCTCCGTTGGATAGACAACCCCCATGGCCTTGATCCATCTTCTGAAACCCTCTCCAGCACTCGCCTCCATGGGACAAGGAGCGGTAGAAAGACAGACAGAGCGAGAGGCGACTAAGGAGAGGCTAGTAAGCAACTCCCTCAACTCCAGCCCCATTAGCATGAAGCCCCATCCTGCTACTGCCAGCAGCAGCAGCAGTAGCAGCTGGCGAGGGAGAGATGGACATGGACGAGGAATAACAAGTCCGCTTCTTGCCCTCGTTCTTCTGCACAGGGATCCTACTCGCCTGGCGGGAGAGGGAAGGCGGGGGTTGGATTTCCTTGTCGTCATAGGAAGGCGTCCGGGAGAGGGTTTGGGAGGAAGATGACGTGGTGATGGTGGAGGAGGTGGTGGCGGCGGGTGATGGGGAAGTTTCGTGACGGTCGTCGACGGAGTCGTCGTAATCGACATCCATAGCGTCAAGCTCCTCTTCGAGCAGAAGGCGGACCTCTTCTTGGAGGTCGCTACGGCGAGCGCTACCGCGCGGGCGGGCGCGCTTGCGGCTTTTGTCGGCCGTTGAAGCGTGCGCGGGAGCAAGGTGATGGCCATGGTGAGGCGCATTCTTGCTGTGTCTGTGTGGGGCGTGTAGAGCCTTCTCATTGACAGAGAAGTCGATGATCTCCGGGCTAGTGTTCATCTCCGTGTCATCGCCAATGATGATAGGCTTTGACACGGTACCTTCCTTCTCTTCTTGGACAGGAGTCGGAAGCGTTGGCAGTCTCGGAACATTCCGACATGTCGCCTGGCGGGCTAAATAGGCCCTATTCGGCGCCATTGAAGAAGTAGTCGAGACTGTCGACACTGAAGAGATGGATGAGGCACGAGATGATCGTGACCGATCGGACATCATGGACTCAGGGCTCGAGCCAGATGATGCAGTACTGATTGAAGGTCGTCGCGCAGCAGTCTGGAACCTGTCGATGTTAGGAACGGCGCCAGGATGCGAGTCCATAGTGCACCTGTTCAGGCAGGACTTCTGAGCCATGGCCATGGCTGAACTGATAGATGGACGCCGGGAGCTACAAGCACTCGCTGCAGGAGTGTTGAAAGCTACTGAGGAAGGCGTTAATTGTGGCGTTGGCAGGGGACCCATGCGAGCTAGGGCCGGAGTAGGTGGCGCAAGATCTGGCTTGGGTTCCAGGTAGCGTGGAAGGAGATTGTGAGGAGTCGGGGTCGTCTGTTGCGATGTGGAGTCGACCTGCATTTGCACGGGATTGAGCGCACTTTTAGGAGTGGCCATGGTCGGCGTGGTGTAGCCAGAGCTAATTGGGCACTGTGAGGGCGCCTGCTTGGTTTGCGGCGGTAGCGGTACCTTCTCCAGTTCAGGCGTGAGCACCGGAATGAGACTCTTCCAGGTGATGCAGCTGCCTTGACCGGGGGATGGCGGCTGTGTACTTGGAGTGTACCGCAAGACGACATCAGTCCAGCGCTTGAACACTGGCTCAGCAATATGCAGCTTCCAGCAGATCTTAGCAAGAAAGGTCCGCTCATTCGTATTGATCTCTTCGACCCTGAGGCCAGACATTTTGCTCCAGGCCTTTGCTGAGTAATTCCGATCCTGCAGATACTTCGACGCAAGGATGAGCGCTGCAAGGAACATCCGCCGTCCGCACATAAGTGCGCGATTGGCAGGGCAGTCCACTGTCTGTTCCATCGTGAAATCCGTCTTGGGCACGAAGGGCTTGATCAGGACTAAATAGTAGAGCGCAACTTGCAGTGTTGAATAGCTTGTGCGCGAACGACGAAGGGTCTCTTCGATATACGTTCTAAGCGGAAGCACACTGCGACCGCTCTCGCGCTCATTAGAGCACGGCACCACTGACAAAGGCCAGATGACTTCCACCATCTGCGTTGCGGAATCTTCGGCCATAACCTTAGCTACTGCTCGCTGCTGCTGCTCACGAATGAAAGAAAGGGAAAGAAGTGCTTACCGACGAGACTATCAACAAAGCTGATTTTCCGCTCACATTGCCTTACGAGTGGCGGCGGTTTCTGATTCCTCGCGAGAGATGACCTGCGCGGGTGTTGACGTTGTTCCGTAGGAACGGATGTGATGTCCGCATACGATGGTGGAGCTTGTGCACATTGTGCTTTCTGCTGCTGCTGCTGCTGTTGCTGTTGCTGTGCTGCAACAGCGTGCCCGGCCTTTGCCTGCTGATGCAGGTAGGTCGGAGCACAGGTTTGACTTGCATCTTCCTGGCTAGGCCGAAAGTCATCCGAGATGGAACTTGCTATTGAGCTCTGAGTCGACCCGGTGTCGGAGAAGATCGAGTCCTGCGATGATGACGCAGAAGAAGTCACCGAAGACGGATACTGACTGCACCCTTGAGAGGACTGGGTGTGTCCGAATGAACTTGAGTCGATGTATGCCGAGCTCATCATGCGTTGTCTTCAGATCGGGGTAGAGTTATCCAGTAGTCGATAGCCGATGGGTTGAACTGATCCGTTGGCGTCTTCCGGTTGATGGGAAGACGTTGTATTTGGCACGTATTATGCAACCATATGCAACGATGTGTTGGTTGCTTGTTGTGTCAGACTGGGGTTGTCGATAGGATGTGGGTGTATATTGAGGATGGTGTTGATGTTTCAAATAGCGCTCCGTCCAACAAGTTCGCTTTTGCGTATCAAGCGCCGCCCCTTCCTGTTTCCGTTGATCGATGTATTGTTATTACGTAGTGTCCTTTGCGACTGTTGCTTTGCAGAGAAGCTGATCGGGATGCGTGTGGCTGCTCTACTGGGACTTGCCACCCTTGAAGATCGATTTGGTGAAGTTGATAACGGTGCTGGAAGTAGCTGGGCTGTGCTTGATGATATCCATGGGGTACATAGTTTATCGTTGCAACAGTGAATCGAGTTGTAGGCGGCACTAGTGAAAGTCGCTACGTCTTGTGGTCTTCGCTTCGTGCGCGGAGGCGCTTGAGTGGAGATTCGATTATTGTTGTGAATGAAGGAGGATTAAGGGAAAGGGAAAGAGTCCCGTAGGCTCAGGAGTGTCGTTGCTTGGGTGGGTATAGATGGATGGGCCCCGGGCGCAAGCGACTCGGTCCTTCCTTGCTGGCGGGGTCAGAGAAGGTGGTTATAAAGTATGATTATCAACAGAGGGAGGCTCAGTCAAGAAGAAGAAGAATTATCGGGAGGGTGGTCGACTCAGGATGATGAGTCGGCGAAGGGTGGCGAGGTGCGAAGTCAAGGTGAGGTATGAGTAACCGCGTGTTAGGCAGAAGGCGGCGGCGGCGGGCGGCGGGTTTCGCGGTGTGAAGGAGACCACGCGCGCACGGGGTTTGCTGGTGGTGGTTAGGCTTCCGTCGGCCTTCCACTACTGGAGTGGCGTAGCCTGAAGAGCCGTTGCCATGATGATGGGGAGGAGAATGTTCTGGTCCATCTGGAGATGTTGGCGTTGGAAGGGAGTAATAGTGCGGCGAGCGAGTTGCAGCGCTGCTGGTTAAAGCACAAGAGCTGGACCATCCGGAAGCCTCTAGCCTCACCCGCTAACCACTGCACTCACCTTCTCTCCACGCTCGGCTGCCTGTGAGTCAAGCCTGGCCCGTGCGACCTATCGGTGGCTGAACCCGACATCATCATTGTTTTGCCACACTCAACCTCCCGAATCCGGCCGGGAAAAGAAATGATAATCGCTCATCATTCAATCAGCAATCTGCCGGGGTGGCACATGCATTTCTCATCATTATACGGACTGCACATGGAGACATCCAAAGCCCATCGTCCAGCCATCGGTGTACGGGACGACTGTGCTGGCAAAGCTGGGGTAAAGCTACTGTACTCCAAAGCTACATACTGTCGGTAGTACCATACTTGCTGACTGCTGCCTTGTATCACAACACATCTTTCACGCTGCAAACCATGTCTATAATCATGAAGCCGCAGCGCACTTTCAACCTTTGCCAGCGTCTTTAGGTAAACGCTATCAACTGCCAGAGGTGGACATCTCCTTCAGTCCAGTCACATAGAAAGGAACAAACAAACCCCGACCCGAACGCCAAGACGGAGCTGACCTCACCACACGCTGATTGGCTGCCCCCGGCACGCCACTACGCGCCCCCTCTTTGCCCTGTTGCGTCAAAGGCTGTCTACGCCGCAGCAAGAGCAGCCAGAAGCTGAAGAGGCTGAAGATCAGGAAATAAGAAGGCTACAGGCATGGCAGGAAAAGGGAAAAAAAAAAAAAAAAATCCCACCTTCCTGCATCTCCGCCTTGATTGTGTTGCCTCGCAGAAAGTCACCTCATCTAGGCAGGCGAAGTCCACGTCCAGCTTGAGTGGCAAAGCCCGGAGCAGGCCTTCGCGACGCCCCCTTCGGGAATTCCCGGCCGGAGTCACCTTCGCCACACAAGTACCCTCGTTCGGCTCTTCCCTCGGCGATTACCTTGTCAGCGACGCAAGCACGTGAGGCTGTGTGGTCTCTATATCCAGACTTACTAACTTCACACCCAAGCCCGTAGAGTAGCTATGACTGTGTCCTCACCCGTGGTTCGGCCGCGCACCCTTCGGACAGCCCAAACGATGAGTAACCTCACCTGCGAAGCCGGACCTGCCAACTCATCAAGCTCGTCACTGCGGGCTCCACTCTTGATCATGTGTGCTCCATCATGACGCGAAGGCAGGATGGGCGAGATGGATGCATGGATGGACTGGCTCTGCTGCCTAAAGACGTGATGTGCGTCTCGCTGCGATGGGCAACGTGTGGCGCGTGTAGGCGTCAACGCCTTGCTGTCGTAAGAAAGACGGCGCGTACAGGAGGGACATGGCGAAGCGCTTACGAGGTAGTTCAGACCGGTTGTTCCTTTGGCGCCTTGAGCATCCTCCAACGTCGAGTTGAGTGCGGTCACGAGACTGAGATTCTCAAGGCAGCAGCAGCGTAGCGCGGGCGCACGTCAGCAGTGGTCGTTTCGTTCGCCGGTAGCGTAGGAGTACTTCGCCACGTTCTTGGTGATGGTTGCAACCCGTCGCCTCATCTACACTTGGACACAGACCGAGAGAAGAATGGAAAATAGCTCATGCAACACACACTGGCGATGCTTATGTGCTGCAAAAAGAAAGAAGAGCAAGATTCAATACAGAAGTAGAAAGAAGAAAAGAAGGAGAAAAAAGTCAGCATAACGACACTATTTCCAATCTTCATTACATCATTCTTCCCGTAGCATAACGATCCCTCAAGAATACTTCCATGGACGATACACGCAGAATCATTTCCGAAAAATAAAAATGAAAAGTATAGGAAAAATAAAAAAAAATAGACCCGCGAGAACGCTTCCTTTTCGCTGACCGACAACCCGACTCCCATTTCTCACCATCCAAAACAGCAGCGAATCGTCATTCAATATCCCCAATCATATCCAACTTCCATACAGAACATTCACATTCTCCTCCTATCCCTCCCTCCCCCCTCCTCCCCCCTCCCCAAATGGAAGAACCACAACACCATACCAACACCCCAACAAGCTCCCCTTTCCCCTTCCCGCCCCCTCCTCTCTCTGTCACTTACTCCCTATTCATCAAAAACGGACACTCAGCCCCCGTAATCCGACTCATCTCCTCATGCGTCAACCTCGTCTCCTCACTCGCAGCCGGCACAGCCACAGCTTCCCCTTTACCCGCCTGCGTCGCTTCTTCCGTCGCGTGCGGATGCGGATGCACGTCCGCGGCCGCGGAGCCCTCCAGGTGCGCGTCGATGGCGTCGTGGACGCCTGTGGTGCGGGACTCGTCCGCGGCGGGGATCAAGCGGTCGGCGACGTTGCCTGTCACGGCCGAGGAGTAGATGGATTGGTGAGGGTTGGTGGTGGTGTCGTCGGTGGAGCGTTGGTTGAGACTGATGTCGTGGGCTGCTGCGGGTCCGTGGTACTGGATCCCTTGGTCGGTTGCTGCGCGTGCGCATCATGAAGTTGGACGCCGGGTGTTCTAGCTTGGCGTCTGCGCCGTAGGTAGCTGCGCTTTCGACGACAGTGGTAGCTGGGGTGGCGTCTGTAGGGTTGGATTCCGAGGCGGGTTTCCTGGTGTCGGCGCCCTGGTGCGGGACGAAGGCGTCGGCGCGTTGTCCGGTGCTGTTGGAGACGTGCGTTGGTAGGACTTCCTCCGGAGCCACGGGTTCTTTGCCGGGTTGGTTGGATTCCTCGGCGATCTTGATGCCGTCGTGGTCCGGGATCACAGCTCCACTGTTAGGTTGTGTTGCAGAAATTGGGTGTGCTTGCTCCGTGGCTTTGGCGTGGCCATTTGGTTGCTCGGGTTGTGCGACCTTTGGCTGGCTCGGTACGAAGTGGGAATCGACGTCCAATGCCGACTCGGGATCGACTTTGCGGTTCATGTTCTCTTTGTTGACGATGCCCTTTGGGGCGATTTGGCGGAACATGTCCAGCGGGTCAAACCAGGTGTCCAGCTCCTGTAGCCGTACCTTGTCATCCACCTTGGCCACTGTGACGCCGAAGATCTCAATCGGTCCTCCATGAGCTTTGGCGACGACCTTTTCACCCTTACTACTGACTGTCAGTCTACAAGCCAGAGCGACGTTTGATGGATGGGGGTTTGGACTTACTCGTTAAATCCCACGTAATCGTTCTTCATCACGCCCCAGTGTCGCCACTTGAAGGCAACTTGCGGGGGCCCACTGTACACTTCGACCACCTCCCAAGCGAAAGTAGGCATCATACGCTTGAAAGTCTTGTGGCTGGAGGCAAAGTCGGAGTTCTCCGGACTGTAGTACTCGTTGGGGGCGATGATAGCATTGTACGTTCCAACTTTGAGCATGTGCTCCCCGGACTGCGGCGGGCCACCATTGATGGCGAAGCTGTACCGTTCGTGGTCTATCGTCCGCCAGTCTTCGAGCCGGGGCTTAAAGGATGCTTCGACTTCCCAGTTCTTGACCAAATTTTCGACTAGCTGTGGTAAGCTGCCAGCCGCGTGGTTCATCTTCTTGCCTAGACGTCATGGGTCAGCTTTCTAGTTGAAGCATAAGTCGGACGTCAGTCCGTGAAGAGAAGGCATCTTCTTTTTCTTTTCTGGTCACGGCCAGCAAGCACTGCCAGTGGAGACCGCCCCAAGCCGGGGATGACGATGGTTGGTGAAGTCGATCACAAAGCTCTGAGTACACAACAGCAACAACCCTAGGTTGCCACGTGGACTTGATGAGCATGTCGTGAGACCCTCCCGCCGGACGCGGCCCTGCTGATGTTGTAGAACACAGCTAAGGCCTGCACGAGCTCGACAAGACTAAGACAAGGCAGAAGGTATTCTTACCTTCCTCCCACACCTTGCGCGTCTTGCTGTAATCAGGTGCTTTGCCATAACGCCATTGAACGCCAACGTCGTCGAAGACTGCGTTGGGGGAAGCCAGATAGTCTGGAACAGCAGGAGCGGGTTCCGGAGCCGCGGGTTCAGGGACAGGAGGCTGGACGTCGGCAGCAGCCATGGTCGTTTGGCTTTCGGTCTGTACTTAGAAAGGGTTGTTGGGAGTAGATGAGCAAGATCAGTATGAAGTAGGTGGCGAGGAGTATAAGTTTGTAATCGATAGTATCGATGGGGGAGCAATTGCAATGCTAAGACTAGATCTGGGAAGGCTCGATCAATTGCGGCAGAGGAGAGGAGGCTTTGTATATTATAAAAGCACTGCTGCCCGTCAGATGGGAAAACAAATCCCATCGACTCGGAAAGCTGCAGAGTATATGAGCGTGACAGGGAGCACGGAATGAAAGGTTATTTGCGGAGGCTCGGGAAGCCGCATGGCTGCTAGGGGGGTGTGCGGGCAGCGTTCATCCTGGGCCTCTGCATCTAGGCTTGTGGTGCTCTCTTTGCTACGGGGTCGTGGAGACGGGCTAGTCGAGATCGTGTGTAACACCATCGGGCCACTGGATTTGAAGGCGGTTGTTTCGAAACGCTGCGAACGGCGCTGCAGGCAGCCACGGGGATGCCAAATGCACGCCCGGTCAGGGACCTGTTCGCTCGTTCAGGCTAAAGTCGATGAGTTTCCCGTTGTAGCCATTGACCACGGTGGTAGAGAGATATGAGGAGGCGGAGATCAAACCAATGCACAGCAAACTACAGGCCACCATCCGAGGTCGGTCAGCCGCGGTGAAGAGGGTCGTGCCTAAGATCGCACGCCATCTCCACCCCGGTACAGAAATGCAAGCAGAGGCACAGTATCCCGGAACGCCAACAGGCTGGCGGAGATCTGCTCCTGAGATGAGCACCGGATTGGCCATGGCGAGACGCAAGGGGGCCGCCAAGATTGGGAGCGCGTGCAGTATCAGGGCGGTCGCTCCGCAATCTCGCCTTGCCACTACTGCAAGCATAGATGGAAGACGGGAAGTAAAAACCGGGCGAGGGTGCAGCAATTGGGTTTGCACTTGCCGTATGCCATCGAGACAGACAGCATAATCTTCAGCATGTTGCGCTTCCCTGCGATGGTCACGGAGAAAGCACATCCAGATCGCGACAGGGTACATAGTACGTTCCGGAGGCGATGAGAACGTTTTTGTGAAGGCGGTTGACGGGATGGAGACAGGTTGTGTAACCCGAGGAAGCCGAAGAGCCGCAAAAGCGATTCCCTGCAGAAGCGTGGCGTGGCTGCATGTGCTGACCTGACGGATGCCGCTAAGCTAACCACATGCTGGAATCGTTTAGCAGTCGGCTATGCACGTGTATGCGGGCCACGATGTCCGTTAGAAACCATGTGCTGGGAATACAGGAAACCGTCTGCATCGCCAGGGCCAGACACGCGGACAAAATTTCCACTGTGGTGTCGTCTACTGCCAACCAATTTACCATATACCATGAGATCGGGTTTCCCTTAAAAGTCTGCTCACTCGATGGCTTCCAGGTTTTTCCAACCTACCTAGGCATTGCATTAACTAAGCAGAATCGGAGACAAACCACGATGTACTCCTAAATAAATGCATCTCAAGACACAAAAGGGCCGAAAAGAAAAAGAAGAAAAAAATTAAAGTCGAAATCACCATCTTACTCAGCCCTGCACAGCGAACCGAAAGCGGTCCTCCCATCTGACGCTTACACTCCTAGATACGAAGTAGCACACATATCTCCCCCGTCTGTCCCGTCGCACCAAGGAAGTCGTCAGCGGCAACATTTCTGTGCTACGATGCCACACCGAGCTTGTGCGGCACAGGGTTGACTGCAGGCCTGTTGTGCCCCCCCTCTCCCACATCTGCATGAGGGCTGGGTGTTGCGGAGATGCAATGCACATTCCACGTGGCAGAAATTACGACAGGATTCATGGGTTTGATGATCTCATGCCCCCTGGCTGAGTTGGAACCATGGTACAAAGGTCACCGTGCAGGCGTGCAGCTCCGGTGCGTAGATGTGACGAGTCGCAAAATCGGGGAGGAGGATGGGAGAGGGATTGGGTTCGGCGAGAGAGTCATGGGAAAGAAGGAAGGTCAGTTGGTAAGGGCTGTTCATCATACGAGGAAATGGTAGGCTACGCTCGATGCAGACTCCTTTTGCCTCCTCCGAACCCTAGTTCCTCATGGTTCAAGCGAAGAATCTATCCCAATAACGCGCAAACAGCATGCTAGGGCAGCCAGCAACCCCTCTCTCTCCCTCTCTCCCACCACACACTCCCTACGTCCCCTCCCTTCCTGACTCGCCCTTCGGCATATAACAACCTGAGACACCACAGGAGACTTTCTCCTCCTGTCGCTTTCTGATGCCTCCTTTTCTTGAGCTTCGAACATCATATAAGCCAATTGATACACATGAGTACAGCAGGAAAGAGACTTTTTATGACAGCCGTCAAACGCCAGTGCCGCCGTAAGAAGAACACTTTTTCTCCTCCCTTTGAATTAGTGTGAGACATCTGGCGGCTATGATCGCTGTCATCATCCTCTTTTTTCTTTTTTTTTTTTTTTGTTTTTTCCCCCCTTCTTCTTCTTTCGTTTTGTCATATGATAGCCATTTTGCACTTTCACGCTGACAAGCATAATGCTGTTTCTCGCCGCACGCAAGCCTTTCTGTGTGCCCCGAATGTAGCGATTGGAGGAAACCAGTGTTGGATATTTGGTACTGGCACAAAAAGATCAAATTGTCCAAGGATTTAAAGGACAAGTTTGGATCATATTTTAACTCCAACGCAAAGATACACCATCCGTTCTTTGCGCGTTCCAAACTCTCACTTCCAAATATTCAAATATTTTGTTTTTGTTACACTTTCTTCACTTGCTCATTTTCATTTCTCATACGAAGAGATCCTACGTGTCTTTTCTCCCTCCCTGTCATTGCTCTAGCTGGAGAAGGTAAAGGAGAGTAGAAAGGTGAAAAAGAGAAAAAAAAAAAAATCGTTAAATGTTGCTGGGATCTACGGATCCACCACCTCGAAATGCGTAGGATATGTGTACACTTCACTCCCTCCTCTCTGTTGCTGCCCTCTGAAACCCCATCTTCTCGATTGCTAGGTCCCCTCGAGTTTCCCATATGTCCAAGCAGGCACCCAGCCACAACCCATCTCACTCCCTCTCCTACTTCAACAAAGCTCGCCAAATCGGACCTCCACACGTCCAAACAACCTCTTTTCTTCAAACCCGACCCAAAAACCCCTCACACCATCTACTTCGGGTTCGTAACGCTCTTCACCACGCTCTCAGGGTTCTGCACCACATTCTTCAGATCCCGCTCCTCCTCCTTCCCCGCCTGCTTCAGCTCCTCCTCGACCGAGTTGTGCTCCAGGCTGGCCTGGTACCGCAGCACACGCGTGCTCTGGGTGGCGCCGACGCAGAACAGCAGGAAGTTGACCGAGGCGAGGAACAGGTTGCGCGGCTTGATCACGAAGCACCAGCGCGTCCAGATCAGGCCCGTGGCCATCAGCGCCGTGTTCTGCGAGAGGGACAGCTGGTCGGCGGGACGCGCGAAGTCGGCCGCGCCGGCTAGGACGAGTCCCCACTGTTTTGCGTTGGTGTGGTTAGCGGGTTTGGGGGTTCTTTTTTGGATGGGTTGCGGCTGCTATGTAGATTTTATGGGCGCGGGAAGGGGGTCTGTTCGCGCTGTTGTCGTTCACGGTTGCAGGTGCACTCCTCGCCGCCCACAGTTCAGGCGCAGGATGCCATGACTAGCAGCCATTGACGCCTTATATCAATCTCACACCCCATCCTTTCTTCATCGTCGTCCTCCTCCTCCTCCTTCTCCAGAATTTCCTCCTCCCAACCCCCTCACCCACACCCCACAATCCCATCGCCGCGAAACCAAATTTCCAAAGGAAGAACTTACCTTCATAATCGGGGCCCAAAAGTGAACGGTCTTAGGACCGACAGGAGAGTTCCATAGGCGGCCAAAGGCGCTGGTAGGCTCGCCCTTCGCAGCGGGGGAGGCCTCGACATTGGCCGGGTTCTCGGCGGGAGCTTGATAGGCGCGACGCTGGGTGAAGCGGGTGGCATTGTTACGGAGGGAGGGCGCAGCGCGGTTGGCGGCGCGGAAGCCCAGACGGGCGGCGAATGGGGCGGACATTTTTTCTTTTCTTTTCCTATTGCTTCTTTCCCTTGATTGTTTCGTCCCGGCTTTGAGCAATTGGTGTGATTGAGAGAGGAGAGGAGAGCGGAGAGCAGAGGTAGTTGGACGATAGATAGCAGTGGGCGGAGGTGCGATAGACTTTCCCGACTGAAGCGGAGTTCTGTGCCAAGTCCTTAAGTCCGACGAGGAGAGGTCGGTGGATGGGATGTTACATACACAGTACATAACGTACTACACCTTACTCATCCACTACTGATTACCCTCTCTGCGCCCGATAACAGCGTAAAAGAAAGAAAACACAAGAAAAGGAAAAAAATGTCAGGCAAATACGTCTTCAGCAAGGCGCTCAAGGAGCTGCGCTTTCACCACTGCCAGACCAGCGACCACAGCAACGCCATCCGGTACGATCACGTGTTCCTGCGACTCGCGCAAATGCGCCGTAGCGACTTCTACCCATTCATGACTCCGCAGAAGGACTGACAGCTAGTCTTCGCATGATGCCAACAGATCCTTCCTGACCCGCGCCTACCCCACTATGAAGCAGCACAACCCGCACACCCCGATCCTGATCCGAGAAGCGATGAACATCCAGCCCCGAGTCTTTGCCCGCTACGAGTTTGGAAAGGAGAAGATGGCTGATCTGCAAGGTATGTGGGAGAGATTGGGGAGGGAGAGAACTGTCAAATTACGTGAAACGAGAAAATGGAGAAGGAAGCGGCCAGATTGCTCGCAGCATGGAAAAACGTCTTTGGTCGTGAGCTGCTCGGTGCCGGAAAGGGAAAAAGGGAGAGATTCCTCTCTGGGACACCAGATGCGCATAGAAGTGGAAAGGCGACATACTGACTCGACTTTTCTCTTTTAGGATTGGACGACAAGGCGATCGAGGACAAGGTATCCGGGCTCGTCCAGGCATCACAATAGCTGTGATAACACTCGAGGACTGTTATTCCTATAGGCCTTCTTCCATCGAGATGCGAGCGTGAGCGAACAGGGAGTTTGATACTTTTTGCGGGGCAAAACGAGGGGAAAGAAACGCATGTGTACATATCTGTACGACTATCACCACTGAAAGAATTTGAAAAGAGAAGTGAGCCATTGAAACATGCGCAGAAATCAAGGCTATGATACCCTTCGAAGCTCGCAACCATATCGTCATTGCTTGTGAAGATATCACATATCCATGATTTTCGCCACTCGATTAACCAATTTACCGAGCTGAGTCCCTCTATGAAGCAGCAAAAGTCAAAAAGCAAGCAAAGATGAGAGGCAGAAGAGCATAGAGAGGAACAGCACAGAGAGAGAGAGCTTTCCCAAGTTTCAGAAGGTGTGACAAGGAAACGAAGAGAGATAACGAAAAAGGAGAAGAAAAGCCAGCCCCCATCTAATCCACCTCCCCAAACCGAAACTGCGCCCAACTCATACTCCCTTCACCTAAAGTCCACAGCCGCTTCCCCACCTCCTCCTCCCCCGCCGCCCCCGCCACCACAAAAACCGGCAACAAATGCTCCAAACTCGGATGCGCCTGCCTCAGATCCCGCCTTTCCAACAAACCCAACATACCTTTCCTCCTCACCTCCCCCTCAGACCCCTCCACCGCCTCTCTAAGCGCCTCATCAAACGCTTCCGTATACCCCAAGGGCCTCGTCACCACCTCCCCCACCTGCCGACTCCTCGCCATCGCGCCCCACAAGTCCCGCAGATTATGCACCGCCATCCCGCTACCCACAACCACACACCCTTCCCCCTCGCGGTCCCGAAACTGCCTCAACACCTCCCCAACCCGGAAATGCCCTTCCCCATCCTCCTCGCTCCCTAGCAAACTCACCTGCACAATCGGCACCCCCTCCCCCAGGGGATTCGTGCCCGCAGGGTCGAACATACAAGTAAAAGGCGCCCAGACGCCATGATCGAGTCCCCTATCCGGGATGGCTCTGGACTTGAAACCCGTCTGCGGAAGCGAAGGCCTGGAGGATTCGCTCCGCGAGCGCTGGAGAGGTGCGGTGAGGGAAGGTTTTGCGGTAGTAGTGCGGTGGGAAGCCGGAGAAGTCGTAGATTAAGGGCGGTGGGAGGGGGGTGGAGGGGAGGAGATTTGGATGGTGCGGGTGGTTGGGCTGCTGCTGTTTGGATGGTGTAGGGGACCGGGGGCGGTTTGAGGAGGGAGGGTGCTTGCCAGTGCGCGGAGAGTACCTGGTTGGAGAGGGTGGGTGAGGGGTTAGATTGATATTTTCCTTTTTTTTGGGTGGACATGGAGTGATTTGATGGGATGCAGGGACGAATGCGTGATGAGTGAGGTTTTAAGGGGGAGGGCGCTCCCCGCTTCCTCCCCGACTTTGGCTCTCTCGTCTTCGCCTCCTCGCCACCCTCCTCACTCTCAGCCATCCTTGTCCTAAATATTGGGTAGGCAAGGGTGTCATGAAGCTAAAAAGCTAAAAGGAAACGAGAAGGTGAAAGGCGATTGGGAAGAGACACAGAACTTACGATGATAGCTTTCGGCTTGACTTTCTGCGTAATTTCCCGTCCGATTTCCTGGAGCTGAGCATAAGCCGGATGCGCAGTCTCCTCCATCACGTTGGGTCCACCGTGCGAGATGAAATAGACCGGTGTGCGGGCAGGCATGTTGATGGTCGTATTGAGTCCTTGCTCTGATGCTGTGGTGTGCAAGCTCGGCGGACGGTCAAGACTGGCTGTGTTCGACGAAGAGGGAATAATGGCAGATTTGACCAGACCGAGTCTTTGACGTTGCCCGGAGGCGATTTGCTTGAACAGAGAAGCCACTGCAATCAATTGAGGATGCGCAAGGGCAACTGCGGGAAATTGTGGGGGTAATGTCGAAGGAAGGAAAGCGAGTAAGATGGCGATAAGAAGGATGAGAAGCCAGGCGCGGAAAGGAGGCATTAGGAAAAATGGATTGAAAATAGCTAGGAGACCTACATGTATTTAAAGTCATGGCCGACAACGGCTCAGATTCCTACCATATGCGACCGATGCTTTGTCAGGAGGATGATGCAGCCAGCACATTAGAGCCTCATCTCCGTCGGCTTGCTGAGCTATACAGCGGAAACCTCTCCGCGTCCCGGTTGGTGCAACGTCATTGGGCGTCCGTCCCCCAAACATTCGAGACCATCTGCTGCAGTCTAACATCTGCCATTGGAGATCGTAAGAGTCAACCTGAGTTGATCCAACACACATGTCCAAGATGGCGAGTTCAGCCGCCGCTCTGGTCGTGCCAGCGGTCAAGCGACACACATCCACCGTCATCGTAGCCCATGGATTGGGAGACAGGCAAGCGGCAACCCCTCCCCTTCAGTACATCGACACCAGCATGAACTGACACCCGAACAGTGGCGCAGGATGGTAAGACTCTCCAACAAACCCTCATCTCTCTCCAAAGACCAAGAACAACCCACTCATCCCTCCCTCTCCACCTGCAGGTCCTTCCTCGCCGACCAATACCGCCTGCAGAACAAATTCAGCGAGACCAAATTCATCTTCCCCAACGCCCCCTCGATCCCCATCACCGTGAACATGGGCATGCGCATGCCCGGGTGGTACGACATTTCCGATATCGGGGACCTCGCGAACCGATCCTCAGAAGACGAGCCAGGGATCCTACGCTCACAGAAAGTCTTCCACGCGCTGATCGCCGAAGAAATCGCGTCCGGGATCCCTACAGAGCGGATCGTGCTCGGCGGGTTCAGCCAGGGCGGCGCCATGAGCTTGCTAGCCGGGATCACGTGTCCGACGAAACTCGAGGTGTTCTTCGGCCTGAGTTCCTACCTCCTGCTGCGGGACAAAGTGCAGAGTCTCGTGCCGGCCGAGAGTCCGAATAAGGACACGGGCATCTTCATGGGGCATGGGGACAGCGATCCCATTGTGCGGTACGAGTGGGGACAGCAGACGGCGGCCAAGCTGCAGGAGTGGGGCTGGAAGGTGGATTTTAGGACGTACCCGGGCCTCGTGCATTCGGCGGCGCCGCAGGAGATTGATGATCTGGAGAAGTATCTGATGGAGAGGATTCCGGAGGTCGGGGATAAGCCGTTGGCGGGTGGGAGCGGTTCGTGACTTGGGAGCGGTGGTGATGTTGGGCGGGGTGGTGATGTTGGGCGGAGTGGTGATGTTGGGCGGAGTGGTGATGTTGGGCGGAGTGGTGGATTGGAGAAAGGCATTGATGGGTTCAATGTGAAGGAGCCGTATGATGCCGGGGAGATACGGGCGATACTATGGCTGATGAGTATGATTTTCGTGTGGCTAGCTACGGTGGTAGTATTCCGCCGGCTGAGACGTTAAGCATCTGTTCTTGCTTCTCTGAGCCAGAAGCGGAAGACCCAGCAATGAGTTGAATCCTAGAAAATTAGAAAGAATGTATGTTTTTTGACAAAAGCTGAACTTGCTGACGCCAGACGTGGCACTCCCAAGCTACACTTTGCCCCCCTTTTGCAGACCGAGATGTCCATTACCCAGGCATATGGATACATTGCCTCGATCGGACCACCTGCATCTTCTTGAACAAGACAAGACACGTGACCATTGCGAGCCCTCTGCCACATCAAGAGCAGGACCGACATTTCTTCATAAATCGACTACGCTGCAAAGGGTCTAGGCACAGCAGCGCAGGTATTTCCAGTCCCGGACTCGGCTTTTCCTAATGCTCAACCTGCAAGGGATTAAGCCCCACGCAAAGAGCAAAGAAGATTTCAACGGAGTAGCCAACAGAGGAAACATAAGAAGATGGAAAGCAAGACATTCAAGGAAACCGCAACATCCAAAAAAAAAATCAAGAAAAAATTCATTGTTGCCTTTTAAAGGCGCCGTAGCGCTTCACTGCCCTCCCTTCCTCCCTCCCTCCCTTTCTCGCACACCCCAAGAGCCAAAAACAAAAGTCTACCCACCATTTCCTGCTCCCCTTTCGCCAACGGCAAACCATAACCCGCAAACCCCCCAACGCACTTCGCCCTATTAATGAACGCCGAATCGTGACTCCTTTTCTCCTCGGAACCAGGAACCCGGATAAAAAAATAAAAAAACAAAGAACAAAATTGCTCTCAAGGAGCCTCGAGGCGCGTGGTCGTTATATACAAGGGGGATGGGTTTTCAACCTTTTCCCCCGCTTTTTCTTCTCTGTTCCTCTCTCTCTCTCTGTGTGTGTGTGCCTTCAGGCATTCCAAGCCAAACTTCCATCACGCATGACCAAAGGCCGTCCGCTTTTGCCTCTCGCTTTGACTCGCTCGCTCTCTCAAGACAAAAGATCATCGCTAACGTCCCTTCTCCGACTCGATTCCCGGGTCTGCTGCCCGCCGACATCCCTGGGCCGTTCGCCGCGGGACTGGCTGCTCTCGACGCGGGACAAGTAGGCGGCGGAGGTGAAATCCCTGCTGGCCTCGAACGAGGGCCGCGTCCGATCCATACTGGAGCGTAAGCGGTCGAAGGACGGGCGCGGCCGGTCCATGCTAGGACGGGCGGCGGCAGGCGCGGGCTCCGTGTCTTCGACGTTGAAAGCTGGCGGGGCCGGGGCGACGGGGGAGCTGCCGGAGTAGGCGGGTGGGAATGCGCGGTCGATACTATGGCCCGTATAGTCAGTACCGTCGCTGCCGTTCTGACTTCGCGCGTTATGCGTCGTCGCTGTCGGAGCCACTGACGGTGGGTAGATTGGCCGCATGTCTTCCGACATGGCATGCTCGTGTGGGATCTTCTTGTCTATGGGCTTGGAATTTTCGCTGGAGGAGGTTGATCCCGCCTTATCCATCTCGGCAGCGTTTTCTGCCGGACCCGCTTGGTTCAGGTAGTCGAACTTGCCCTGGCGGATCTGCTCGCGGACAATGTCGACGTCGTACGGCAGATACATCTTCTGGAATGCCTTGGCGGAAAATCTGGGAGCTAAGCATACGATAATGGTAAGCAAGAAGGTGACCCAGAACGACAGTTGTCCATAGACCTGCGGAGCAGCTTCGTAAAACGTAAAACTGCTAGTGAAGGCCGTGTAAACACCGGTCCAGAATAAGATCAGCAGGATAGAGATGGCCGTGATTAGCACCATGAACCAGTCCCACCGATAAGTGTTAAGCAGAATGTAGAAATTGACCACAAAGACGGCCGGATGTCCAATGTAAACACCCATCCGTTTGTAGTCACTGACGCTCCTGCCGCTCTCGGTGGCGAATGTGGCTGGTTCGAAGACAAGGTACGTAAAAAAGAAGCAAATGATGGACTGGTAGAGGCCGTCAATCATGTGAATCCAGAATTTGACCTGAGTCCACTCCAGCCTTTCAATACCGCGGCGGTAGAGCTGCGGAACGGCGAGGAGACCTTGTCGTCGACATCCTGGTCCAGAATGCCCATAAAAATGACCGGAAGTGAGGAGAAGGCCAGGTTATACAGCAGAACGTAGGTGTAGTCGAAGATATACGAAATGTCGAAGTTGGTGTAGATCTGATACCAGAAGAGGCAGAAAGTCCAGACAACGTTCTGCAAATAGTCAGCATATCCCTTTCGTTCCAAGCGTAGTCGCACCAGCGTACCTTGTAGAAAAAGTTGGCGATCATCTCTGCCACTCTTCTGTAGTCCCATCGTCCATGGACCAGCATCAGCCGGGTTAAGAATCTGAACTGCCCGATGGCGTAGTCTGAACTCATGACGGCTTGTCTACCTTCTTCACCAGCGATACCCACACCGACATCGGCTTCTTGGATCATAGCAACATCGTTGGCTCCATCTCCGATCGACAGGGTCATGACATTCAATCCGTGCTTCACCATGTTCACTACTGCAGCCTTCTGCGAAGGACTCACGCGACAGCAGAGTACTGACCGACACTCCTTGCACAGGAGAAGGAACTTTTGCTTCAACCTGTCATCAAGCGTGAGCTTAAGCGTGTCTCCGTCAATGACCAAGGCGTGCGTAGGCGCAGGCGGTTCGTGATTCTTCCTTGCAGCTTTCAGCTCGTCATCGGTACCATGCTTTCCAAACACGGCAAGCTGTTTATCAAGCTCCGCCTCACACGCATCCAAACTCTCATCTTCGGCCTTGAGAACGATGAGATCCATGTCGTTTTCCAGCAAGTTGCACGAGAAACCGATGTTGATGGCTGTCTCAACCTTGTCGCCAGTGAGCACCCACAGCTTGATACCAGCCTGCGCAAGAAGCTGGATGGCATCCGGCACACCGTCTTGCAACCTGTCCTCAATGGCTGTACCGCCCAGAAGAGTGAGCTCACGCTCAATTTGGTCAGAGATCGCATCGAGCTTGTCTTCACGGTCTTGGACAGCAGCTGCGGCGAGATCGTGCTCAGCGTTCCACCGCTGGTACTCGTCTTCGTCCAACTCACGCATCGCAATGCACAGCGTTCGTAGGCCCTCTCTGGCGAACATCTCAAGGTGTTCCGCGGTCTCTTTTCGCAGCTGCGGCTGCTCACCCTTCTTTAGACGAGAATAGATGATCGAATCCGCCCCCTTGCAGAGCAGAATGATCTTCCCATCCGGCATGCGTATAATCGCACTCATCCTCTTCCTGGCGCTGTTGAACTCCAAAGTATTCAAGACGGTGTACTCCCTCTCTTCGCCAAGACAATTGACGATGACGCTGTCATCGTTCCTTCCCATGACCGTGAAGCCACAGTCCCTCGCAGTCGCAACCAACGCTGCCTCGTCAGGACTTTGGGCCTTAAATTCGATCCGCGGTGGGTCGCCGGGATGACGTTCGGTGATAACAGTGTGGCAAAGCGCCAGTGTTAGCATGAACTGCTCACATGCTTCCTTCTGCTCCTTGCCGCTCTCCCCACCCAGATCTGCGACATAGTCTGGCGCAACAAACGTCAATTCGTCGTCCACCAGGTATGGGTTATCGTGGATTTGGCGCATGTTCTTCAACATCAGAACCCTATCCTCGGCGATCTGCGCCCTTGCCCGTGCACCCTCCTCATCCGTGTTGATACCCTGGCGTTTCTGCATACCAGCCAGGGCCTCAGTATACGCTTCGCCGTAAGGGTGGCCGTTGATTGTGCACTTCTTGAACTCCATGACGTTCTGTGTCAATGTGCCGGTCTTGTCAGAGAAGACATACTCAATCTGTCCCAAGTCATCGGAAATATTCCAGGACTTGGGCGTGCAAGGGTAATCCAGCTTCTCGTAGTACATGTAGGCATCCGAATAGATGAAGAAGGCCTGGGCAGTCCGAATGATTTCGAGCGAAATGTAAAGCGAAATCGGAACCAAGTTCTGGAACAAGATGAGCGCAGCCCAGAAGGTGATGAAGCCATTCATTGCTGGCGAACTGCCGTAACCCCCATATTCAAAGTAGTCCAGCGACTCGTCTCCTTTGCCCCAGGTCCAGCCTTCCACGATGCCTGCGACAAGACACATGATGAAGAGGATGATGAAATTGTAAATGACGTTCCAGTTAAGGTCCTTGGAAATTTTGGCCCGCTTGTTAGGCGTGATGCCAGAGTTAAGCATGATCTTGGTGTCCTCGCCGGTAAACGCCACAATTCCGACAACCCACTGCGTGTTGCGAAGAGTGCAGCCACGGAGCAGCATGTTGTTGATTCCGACAGGCTCTGCCATCTCCTTCGGTGGAAGTTCGGGGTGCTTGACGTCCTTTTGGTTCCATCTCACAACGCCAGAATAAGCGTAGAGATTCGCATGTGGTGGTTCGGATTCGAGGGTGAAAGCCGTTCTCTCACAGTCCCTGGCACGCTTGACGTGAACACCAGAGTGTAGTGCATTACGCACCTTCAAATTTGTCTCGCCATCCAAGCTCTTCGTTTCGATATAACATGCCCCGTCTGGATCGCTAGTTGCAAGTAACATGACGTCGGCCGGAATCTCTTCATTGTTGTACAACCGGACAAAATCACCAACCTGGACATTTTTCCAGTAGTCTTTTTTAAATCTGGCCTTCTCTGGGCTCTCCACGGTCGGATCAATCAGGCTGCCGTAGAACCTCTTGAACGGAGGCGCCTCAGCCGGCTTGCCGAGTTGCTTCGCATCTGTGGAACTTCCAGGCTCTGTTTCGCATCCTTTGGAGGCGGCGCACGGTTGTCGAGCTCCTCAATGGCCTCGCCGTCGACAGTGCTCTGCTTACGAGGTGACGGGACAGGCGTCATTTCGACGTCGCCGTTCGCATCCTCGCCAATCTCCTCTGCGTCCAGTTGGTCTGTAAGCGCACTCATACGACGCTGCACCATGTCCTCCTCGGCCGGGTTCTCGTCGAGAGCACGCTCAGCGTATCCCTTGCCGTTCTGTGGCTTCTTCTGCTTCTTCTCCCGATAGCCCTTCCATGCTTGCCACAGAGCCAAGATCAATCTCGTGTTCGCCTTTTTGAATTTTCGCCAGGGGTTAATGGTTTCTTCCGCGCAGTTGACGTTGTTCCAGTCAACTAGCCGATGTACAGGAGCATTGTTGATTTGAGTATCTAGTACGGTCCGTCGCCAGTCTTCTATGGCGTCTTTGATGGCGGTCACGACAACGATGACAATAAGGGGAACGGCGGCTAGACCGGGATTGTCCACTCCAAAAACGGAGAAGAACTGCCATCACATCAGTACCATGCTCTGGAATGTGCAGATGATGTGTACCTACAGAGAGAATAACAACGAACAAGAAATAAATGTTGGCCACGTTGTGGAATTGCAGCCACAAGTTCTTGGGTATGAAGCTGATGGGGGTATACTTTGCTGTCCGGATTTTATTCCGGCTGAAATTCTGTTTCGGTTTCCCGTCTTCGTCTCGTGCAGAGTCTGGTAGAGGGATGTTGACGTAGACCGATCGTCCTGCCGGCTTCTCTTCCTCGTCCACGCCGTCCGTCTCCGACTTCTGCAAGTCCGGGTCTGTCCCATCGCTCTCCCTCTTCTTCTCGTCCGCCACCCTTTTACTGCCATGGCGCGCGAATATACTCTTCCGCTTCTGCGATGCTTTCCGGCCGGTTACTCGTTGGGTGGCCCATCGTATCCGCTTTACTGGCTTCGACGTATCTCCCGCCTCGGTGTAGGGAGAGACTGCCATTACCGTACCCACTCAGCGCCAGCCGTCGAGGGTGATTAAAGGTGATGTTGGCCCAATGTGCAAGTGTCGTGTCCCATCCGAAACATCAAACGCTGCTGCCGATCGTGCAGGGCTGACCAGAGCGCGCCACTACCTCCCGGAGCAGCGCCGCTGAACGAGCGACATGTGATGGAGGATGCAGGCGTGAAGTCCGACGTCGCCTCGTAGCTATCTGGTATCGACCCTGCGGAGCGGTGGTTGAGATAATGTGTCGAGGGGGTGAGGTGGCGACGGTGAGTGATTGGTAATGCGGAGCGGCGATGGAAAGCAGCGAGCAGCAGCGGTTCAGGTGTCAGGGTCGCGGGCGTAGCAGCGCTCGGTCCCCGGATGCTGTTGGACGCGCAGCCAATCTGAATCTCGCTACTTTTCGATGTGGAGACGCGACTGGGGGTGGGCAGTCGCAATCCTCGTCAGCCGTCGCAACAACAACCACCGGTTGCATATGTCGGCCACGGTTTTATAACGGGTATCGAACAGAGAACGTGGAAATGCGGTAGCAGCAGCCACACAATTTTTCCAATTTTTCGTGATGCTCTCACAGCCACGAGCTGAGCCGGCGGATGCGCGCGGAGGATCTGACGGCCTCCAGGGTAAAAATACATAATAAGAAACCCTGGTGCACAAGTCTCGCCCTGCGCCCGGATTAAGCATCTCACGCTTATCCGATGTGCGCGTATGCCCAGTACTGCAATATTACCTTGGTAGGTACTGTACGTGCTCGCGCTTTCCAAAGGCGCCATCCCCGAGCGCCCGGAGTGTGCGTGCACCTGGCCCCGCCGAGGAATGCCCATCCACCTTCGGATTGCGCCCGTGAATGACCAAGCTGCCTCCCTATGTGTGTAGATAGAGCGGCCACCTAGTGACTTCATCATCCTATGTACTGCGGACGTGAACACGCTGTCGCCTCCTCAAACTCCGGAATCCCCATCCTCTGGTGGATCCCGGTGGAGTAAGCAGCGCTGACCAAGAGAGGAGAAGGATGTGCAAACTGCAGAATCCTGCACCTCCTCGTTGCCATCCCCCTTCACTAGCGGCCGCAGCTTTGTAACATCCGGTTTGCGGCCGTACCTCGTCCTGACAAAGCATAGCCTGGCCGCATCGCTCGCGCATTCAAAACGTTAGTGTTTGGATATAGGCGCAGACGAGTGCAAGAAGAACGCGGTTTGGAAACGACGACGGTCGCACTGCCAAGCTGCCATGTTGGCTCATAATAACCTAAAAGGCGATTGGTGTACCACCGGCAAGCTTCATATGGAGGGAAACTCTCCCTCGTTTCGAATCCTTTTGCTCACGCATGACTATCAACGTCTTAGAAAAGAAGGAGGCGCTCTGGCCGTATAAGCAATCGGATGCACAGCTCATAATGCTATCATAGCATCAAGCCGACAGTGAGCCCTTATTGTTCTCTGTTACAATAGGTAGAGCCGTTATCCTCCCTTGCCCCTCCTTGTACCCGCATGATGAGACTACATCCCGCTGCATAACGAAACCCTCTCTACCGATACTATAAATCACCATATCAGTCTGCAATGCCCTCTTCCAATCATCTCCAAAAGAATTGAAAAAAAGAGAAAAAAAAAGGAAATAATCTTTCTTACTCACCTTCTTAAACCCAATATCCTCCGCCTTCTCTCGGAAAGCCTGCCGAGACATGTTCAAGCCGTACTTGCGAATGATCCCATTCTTCTTCTTATCACCCGTGACACGACTAAACCAAATAGCAAGCCATTAGCGCCACTGCTCTATCATCGAGAATCCGTGGTCAATGGCGTCCAACTTACCAGCTGCGAGCGCCCTTCCCATACTCGCGCGGGCGAGAGTACCACACCCGACCGTGGGCTTCTTTGGACGGAGCGCTGTATTGATCGCCTGGCATTATGCAACGAAAGTAGTTTGCTAGCAAATCAAAATCGCGGCTTTTTCTTCTTCGTGAACTTCTGATCAGGGAAGCAAGATGTCCAAATTGCAAGATTTGTGCGTGAAAGAGCACCATGATGGGCTGTGGGCTTCAACATTCCATCAAGGTTGCAGACATCGCGAGGACACGGTGCTGCTGGACGCATATTATGACAGTACACCTTCCTCAGAAAAGTGAGAAACGTCTTTGGGTTCTGAGTCCCGCTACTGCCGCTCATTCGTAACCTAGAGCGTTGTGAAAGCTATCTCAATTTTGGTGGATATAGAAAGCATTCCACGCTAATCGAAATACTCGAGTTCCTCAGGTATTATGTAGGCCAGAGAAGAAAGGGCGGGGTTACTGACACGGCCCGGCTTCTTGGAAAGCAGAGAGGGAATAAGAAGGGCTTGAGAAGACATGCTTGCTTCACCCTATATATCATTGGTGGAGGGAGGAGAAATGGAGTAGCGAAAGAAAACCTTACTCGCAGGACCAAGCGAGGTAATGTCTTCATTTCTCAATCGGATCTTGTCATATGGCCAGGCAAGCAACGCTGCTACTACGAGAGCAACAGAATCACGGATCTCCTCATGACCACCATCGAGACTATGTTCAGCACTAATAAATGGCCATAATGTAAAACACAACACACGCTCACTCCATTTCCCTTTCCACCCGCCACATCACTCATCCCCAGGCACATCGCTCAACTCACTCTCCGCCTCCTGGCCCTCCTCCTCAGCAGCCTTCGCATCCGCCTCCGCCACCTTCGCAGCCTCACCCTCCTCCATCCCCGCAGCCTCCATAGCCTTCTTGCGATCCGCAATGGAAATCCCGCCCTTCTTAGCCCCATGGCGCTTAACCAGATGCTCGATCGGACAGCCCTTCTCCCAGCTCGCCGACGACTGGCCCGTGATGGCACGACAGCGCGGACACGTCTTGCCGTGCTTGATGAGGAGCTGGTGGAGCGGGTACTTGAACTCGTCGGGGATGCGCACGTCGCAGTGGTTGTACGTCGTGTTGCGGTCGACTTTCGGCTGGCCCTTCTTCGCGTTCTTGGGCACCCAGCCGAGGTACTGGCATAGACGGAAGACGTGGGTGTCGACTGCGAAGGAAGGACGCTGTAGGCAGAAGAGCGCGACGCAGGAGGCGGTTTTGGGGCCGATGCCCGGGAGCGAGAGCATTTTCTCGATCGCGTCGTCGGTGGAGAGGAGGTGGAGGTGGTCGAGGGAGATGATGTTCTTCGAGGCCTTTTCGATTTCGGTGTTCTTTTCGCCATTGGGTTCCTGTTCTGCGCCCTCTGCGGTTCCTGTGCCATCAGAGGATTGCAGCAGTGCGGCTTTGCGCTCTTGGTTCTCATCGTAAGCTATTTGGATGATGGCCTGGATGTCCTTCGACTTCCTGTCTGCAAGTCCACCTCGCTCGATGGCTTTGAAGACTTCCTTCTGCGGAGCGCGACGCACCGCATCCCAGTCTACACTTCCCTTACCAATTCCACTCTCGAGGACGCCGAAGCGCTTCACGAGACCCTGGAAAGCCGTGCTGCTGTTTTTGTTGGTCGTGTTGGCGCTCAGCCTCGTTCTGATCAGCGCATCGAGGACTGAAGGCACTTCACCACATCCACTGACGTCGAGAGACGGCGGAGGAATGGCTTTGGGGACTACAACTTGGCCGTGGACTTTCTCTAGGAGGCGAACGACTTCTTTGCATTCTTCGGGTGTTGGGCGTGGGTAGTCCGGGTAAGGCGTCTGACCGGGAGTGAGGCCGTAGTTGGCCTTCTTGGGAGTCTTCTTTGGTGACTCCTCGGGCTTGACGTCTCGTCTTCTGCTTTGATGGCTGCATCGACAAGGTTCTCTTTTAGGTCTTCGGTTTCCTCTGCCTTCAGTTTGGATCTTTTAGTCCGCTTTTTGGGTGGCGATGGGTCGGCGTCGTCGTCTGCACCCGGGGTTGGCAGAGCTGTTCCCAAATTGTGAGGGAGCTCGTTAACATCTCCGTCGTCTTCCTTTTTCACGTTTCCAGACTTGCGCGAGCGCTTTCGGCTGCCCGGTGCTGGAGTCGATGGGGGACTGGATAACTGCTGTGTGGTAGAGGCTGCCTCCTTGCCCTTTCGCAGGGGACTGTGCGGCTTTTGCAACCGAGGATCTAGTCGTCCGTGCCATGACTGTATAGTACCTTGTCCTTGATGAGATGCGACACACGGGCGAAGATGTGAAGAGAGAGGCAATAAGCCGCGGAAGGTGTAAGGGAACTTTAGCCACGAGGTGCAGTAGTGTGTTTGATTTGTGGAAAGTAAATAGGCACTTCTAATCTCGAATTCCGGTATTGAAGGAAGGCCAAAGAGTCCCTGAGACTGCTTAAGGAGACGCAGATGCGAAATGGTAAATGGATCGAATCGCAGACTTGAGTCGCTAGAAGGAGTGATGACGTTGTCTTGGATGACAAGGAAATCGCGGGCGGCTGGCCAAAGCGTCCTGCAAGGTACGATCTCGAGGCCGATCTGAGAGATCTCATGCTATTTCCATCCATCAACCTCATCACGGTACACTCTGATCACACACCCTAGATCGCGCTTATGATTCTCACATGTACCGACTGTATATGATCACAACATTATGTCCACAGCATTTCGTCCAAGGACGAGGATTCGAGACCACCTCACTTCCTCCTCCCACAAATGGGATCGTCGTCCATTGGGGTGAGCACTTTCCAGACTATTTTAGGCAGGTGTCTTGGTTATCGAGGAATCGGGTCACAGTTTGCCTAAACGAGATTCATATGGATCTCTACCTTGTGAATGCTCCGGCGCGCTTCAGCGTGCTTACGGAGGTGCAACGACTGCTGGATGAAGTCGCTGACATGCGTATGCATTGAGTCGTGGTAGCGGTCATTTCCATGGTTCAAATTAGATGGCTATACCACCGCCATCTCTGGAGGCCTTTTGTAAATCACGCGCCACATTTCCGGATCATCCATCAGCGAGTACAGTTCTGTGCAGATACTCCTGGTTGCCACTTTCATCCAGCCCACATCCTCCCGGCGGCAATCTTCAATAGGCTCGAAGTCCAGATTGAGCATATCGCATTCTTCAGTATCAGAGTCAACATCGTCCATCTCGGCTGTACATATACTATCAACGACGTGAACCCAGCCGGTGGCCGTGGACTCAGGATCCGCGTCCCAATTTCCAGGAGCGCTGAGAACGCTGTCGAGCGCTTCTCGATTGACCCTAATGAAGTATCGATAGCGGGGCGTCTTTAGCAACATCGTCTCGGTCGGGCGGGTCGCACGCTGCTGCTCACGTTGCAACTTGGCGCTCTTCCATTGATTAAAGTGCTCGCGGAGGAAGTCCGTCGTAGCATTGTCGAAAATTTCGCAGTCTTCGAGAAATATCCACTCGAGTGAGCTCCCGGACCTCTTTCTGGGCGCGGGTGGTGATGATATCTTTAAATCGATCCCATGTGGCGTCGTTGCCATGCGTGCAGCGATAGATCGCGAAGCCCTATCGGTCATGATTGTCCTGATTGAGGTTGCGTCTGACTTTTGCCGCCTCATTGAGCGTTGGTGTCTCATCAGTCATGGGCGTTGGCATTTTCGTCGGCAGCAATGAGGACTATTCGCTTGTCAGTCTAGACCTCTCTATTGTTACATTACTCTACAGTACCATCTAGCTCTACAGCAATTGCTCAGTAAGCGTACTAGCCGACTAATTGCCATAGAGTACCTTCTATGCACTGTATGTCAAGGGTGAAGCAATTCTTAGTAGAGCATTTAAATGAAGTCCAATGAATTCTCCAGATCGGGCGGATGCTTATAGCATCTGTTGACTGTATCCATCGACCTCATTGCTACAGTATACAGACTTGTCACAACACTAAAGAGCCCATGATACCCACGTGTACCGGTCGTGTTTCATTACAGCTATACGTTCTAGCGTGAAAGAAAAGTACACATTGACGGGGATTTGAGACAGACCTTTTTCTTGTGGTCTTCTCCAAAAATGCCTATTCCTTGCCGCAGCAGGATTAGACTTGCTGGGCGGAAGCAATAACCAGAATTCTCTTATCTTAGTTGCATGCTGTTGGTCTAGCAAGTGCTTATGCAAAAGAGCCTGCTTTTACGTTTTTGCCCATCCTGACCTGCACAAAGCCCTGCGACATTTCGACGGCATGCCATGCCCAATGCTGGCATCACACTGGGCATCGACGCAGTGTATGTGGCAATCACCGCCCATATCCCCTCAAAGATTTCCTTGTTCCCACCGCTTGACGCAGCTTCAACAAGCCGTTCTCGCCACCTGCATGAAAGAACGTAGAGCGACGTATCTGCAGGTGGCGGTAGCGCTAGCGAGGTAGGAGCTTCGCTCCTGGAAAGGTCGAGTGCAGCACAACTCTTACTGTGGCGAGCTCGCTCATCCGTTCCCAACTATATCGTACACTCATCATCCTCTAAACGAGAAGATTGGCATCTCACTACCATGGCCACCAATCAAGTCGCCTACTTCAATCCCCCTTCTGTCGCTGATCTAGAGGCGGCCGTCGCACAAACTTCTTTAAACAACGTCTTCACCATCCTAGCAAAATGGGAAATGCCAAGCCAGATGTCCGATGAATCCGGCAGTATTCGACCTGATTTAACAGCCTTCACCCTTCTTATGGCCTGATATTGCAACAGGTTCGATATTCTTTCGCTCTTGTTAGCCGTTAGCTCCACCAAGGTCATGCCTGTCAAAGAAGCCATCAGCGCTGGACATGTCGCCAATTTCCAGGCCTTTCTCTGGCACGGATGGGACGTGAACGAGCCCGTGGAGCATGATGGACCGTCAGCACTTGGGTAAGGTCCGTAGATGGTGCAAGTATTCTCCCAAGCTTATGCTGGTAGGTACGCTGTCAAAGACAGACACTTGGCGTCGTGGCTCTTAGCCAACGGTGCAGAGCCGAACGCAGGCTTCCAATACGATACACCAATATCAAGGGCTGCGCTCAGTGGAAACGTGGAGATGGTCGAACTGCTGCTTTCGCATGGCGGCAACGTGAAGCGCGGTCAAGTCCTTCACTGGGCGGTGGAAAGGCACGAATGCACTTGCGATGTATTGACGATATTGTTGGAGCGGGGTGCTCCGCCGGACGAGATGGGGTTTGGTGGAGTTTTACCGATATGGTCAGTCCTGCAAGTACTTGCGACTCCACTGCATAAAGCGGTGGCGCTCGACAAACAAGATGTCGTTGAGAAGCTCCTTGAATATGGCGCCGATCCAGATAAGAAAGACACGTCAGGCAAGACCGCGAAAGGCATGCCAGTAGACCTCGGCCGCAAGCACCTGGTCTCGCTTATGCAATGCTAGATACACAGTCTTGTAAAATCTACTTCCGAGACAGGGCATTCGGTGACATTTGAGATTCTTCGATGCAAGGAAGAGTGCGCATTCAATCAGACGATCTACCTTGTGCGTCGAGTGTCAGACGATTATGATAGTCATGTTCTCCGTGGCTCGAAGAGTGTACGCACGCCTGGCTGAGGTGTTGTCCTTCCAATTGGCTAAAGCCGACCTTTGTTTTCCCTCTGAACATCGTAGGGGTTTCGAACATTAACGCTAGTCTATTGTATATAAATACTTTGTGGGCCGTAAACGTACCAGAACGAACTCCTAATGGTCTTCAATTGTAACTCATCGCCGGGTTCATGTCGAGGGCAGAGGAGCCTCTCTTAATAGTACCAATACCATTGCCTTGACACTTGCCACCCGCGTTTGGAGATGCTCCCTCACTTTTCCACTCCGTCGCCGACATCTACCGCACTTCATGCCGGAAGCCTTAGGCCCGATTCCGCGTTGTAAGTGCACTACATACCGAAGCCGATTTTCAGGAAGCCTCGAGCTATACCGCAGAGAAGAGTCGTCATTGGACTATCAGTAAAATGCACGCAGCATAATCCACATGATATATAGTATGGCCGACAGAGAGCGAAAGAGGGATTCAAGGACGCGTTTGTACAAAGGATACCTAATAGCACATCTCGAAAACGCACGCCATCTACAGCACGGACATGTTGCCGAACTTCTCGTTGTAGCCTGGCACGCCCCAGCGGCCCTTGGAAATGAGGGAGCTGACCTTCTCGTCGATCTCCGGGCGCGCGGCAACGACCTCGTCCTGTTCAGTATGTTAGCATCTCCGTCCAAAGCACGTAGCCGCCCATTCCCTGCTATTGTGACATGCAGTGTCATACGTACCACAGTGAGGTCCTCGAACGGCCTGGCGCTCTCAATGTTCTTCAGGGTAGCCTCGAGATCCTTCAGCTCAGCGTCGACCTTGCCCTTGGTCTCCTCGGCGCTCTTCACGGCCTGCGCCTCGAAAGCCTCGATGCTCTTGATCTGGCGCTGGACGTCGTACTTCTTCACCTGGAAGCTGCTCATCTGCTTCTCGATGTCGTCGACGATGGCCTGGTTCTTGAGGATGCTGCGGTAGTGGCCGAAGTCGACCGTCTGCGGCTGCTCGGAGAGGACCTGGACCCGGCGGCGGGCGTCGTCATGGCGCTTCTTGAAGGTCTGGAGGGACTGAGCGGTGCTGCCACGGAGGCCGAGCTTCTGGGGCAGGGCAGCCCAGTCGAGCTTTTGGACAGCGGTACGCTGGGCGGGATGGGTTAGCATGGCGTGCGGAGGTGAAAAGCTCGCCGGCGGGGTCGGTGTGGCAGGTCGACAGGACAGCGCGCTGCCATCGTTCCATCACCATCGCCGGCGAGAAGGACTGAACATACTGCGGCCGCCATTGTGATTGTCTGGATTGATTTGCTGAGCGGAGAGGGTGAGCGATGCCTGTCGCAAAGGAGATGCGGTTGCTGAGCTTCAAACCACGACGGGAACACCCGCCCTTCCGGCACTCGAGCACGGGCCGAGTCACGTTGACGATGAACCATACAGTACGAGTTCGTGAATGACGGTTGAACCTTTGCTTGGAACAGGCTATTCAGCGGGTTCAATATATGCCAAATAAAGATGTTTAAGGTCTTCGCGACACATACGAACCGCGGAAGAGACCAAGTCATAGAATCGAGACACACAAGCACCATGAAGCGAAAGCAGCATTTGGTCTTGCAAATGGCTACAAGTTATACAAATTGAGGTTGCTTTTGCCAGCATAATAGCAGCATCTTGACAATCAGTCGAGACCCTTCGTAAAACTTCATCGCATGGACATAGCGACGTGAAGCTCAGATCTGAAGCTTGACTCAGATGCAGCTTGGATCGTTCCCCACGGCAGAACGAAGGTCTATATGCTCAATGCCATGATAGAGTTGACAATGTCGTTGTCGTTCTCCTTGAGTGCCTTGACAGCCTTCTTCCTGCTCACGCTTGCCTGAGCCATGACCAGCTCAATGTCCTTGGCCTCCAAACCAGTGTCGTCGACCTCCTCGCCGTCGTCCTCTTCCTCCTCAGCCGGCTTCTTGTCCTCAACAGCCTTGCCCTTGTCAGCGCCGTTGGCGGAGGCCTGAGCGCCCTCGCCCTGGGCCTGCTGCTGAGCGGCGAGCTGCTGCGCAGCGGAGGCCTGAGCCTGGGAGTTCAAGTCCTCAATCTTGGCCTCACCGAAGATGCTACAAATACTGGTTAGCTGAAATGCCCAACAGCGAATTTTCTACCTCCGATGAAGCCGCTTCCAATCCGAAACTTACATCCAGGTGTTGCTGTTGGGGCTCTTGTAGACATCCGGCTGGCTGATGACAAACAGGATGTTCTTCGGCCTCCTGAGGGTGACACGAGTGATGCCCTCAACGTGCTTGAGGCCGAGCTTGGAGATAGCCTTGCGAGCCTTCTTCTCGTTGCGCGAGTGGACGGCAACGCTGGCGCCGGCCGGGATGTTGGCTTCGCCGCCCTCGTTCTCGGAGTCAGATGAGTCCTCGTCCTCGACTTCCGGTGCGTCCTTCTTCTCCGGCTCGTCGGGGAGCTCTTCGACACGCGGGTTGGCCATGATCGGTAGCTTTGTGGTATAGGTTGGAGCTATAGGATAGGTTAGTGGGTGATGATTTCGCAGATGCGCAGGCTTTCTGTCGCGCGTCACGCTGGCAGCGAACAAAAGTATCAATGCGCCTGGGATATCTTACATACAAGCTTGCAGTCAAAGCTGGATGCAGCGGCAATCAATAGTCCCAGCAAGTCCTCCTGCGTGTCAATGCCGTTCGAGGTAGTGAGATGCTTGGCGGACAGCCACCGGCGCAGAATTTCGGGTGGTCCGAGCTTTCGACCACCGAGCGTGGTCATCGTCACGTGGGGAAAGAGAGATGGGGCGCTATTGTGAATTGAAGTATGCAACATGTCATTTCAACTGAGATATTGTAGGGTGCGTGAAAGTTCAAAAGAGGTAATTGAAAAACGTGAGCACTTCATGTGCATTTCACAAGCCGATCGAGGCCATTTTTGGAAGATGCTGTCGAAGGCTGAAGCAATCCCGTCTGCCATTTCGCCAGCCCCATTCGCTAGAATCATGCCCTTCGCGCGGGGAGTTGCCAGTTGCAGATCCCACACTTAGAGCGCATCATGCACATTGCCATCCTCGCGCAACACAAGCACACCCTTAAGCCTTCTTGCCCCGCGAGCTCGCCAGCGTCTTCCTCGTCTCGAACCGTGCCTGCTTCCTCAAAACCATGACCTTGAAGCGCTCAAAGTCGTTGAGCTGCCTTCTGCGCATAAGCTGTGCGCTCGTCTTGGCCGTCTTGCTGTTGGCCCACTTCTCCTCGACCTTCTCGTTGTTCCACAACTTCTGCAGAGCAGTGTGACCGACGCCGAGCGGGACCTTGGGGATCACAATGCCGGTGAGGGTGACGTAGGAGAGCGGTGCGGCGTGGCGGGGAACGACCTTGGAGGCATCGCTGGAGAAGCCCTCGACCAGGACCTGTATGTCCATGTTAGTATGCTAGTGCGGGTTTTCCAGATGGGCCTGTGGCAGTCTCGTTCGAACGTACACGGCGGTGGTCGATGATCTGGGCAATTGCGGCGAGCTTGCCAGCGTATTGGCCCTTCTTGAAAAGGACAACACGGCCTCTCTCGACCAATCTCCAGCTGCTCGCGGTAACCGATGCGTCGCCCATTTTCCCGGTCTTGTATGGGCCTATTGATCCACCGTCAGTCTCCAATATCCTTCTCTGCTCTTTGAACGGGAATATTTGAATCGTACCGAAAGTCGTGTCGTAGTCGTCGGTAGTCGCTGTCGTCGTTAGATCCGCCCGCGGTGGTGAAGCTGGAGAGATTTCGAAGTGCGAAGCGCCAGCGCGGAAAGAGCCGCCACTTCCGGCACTCTTGGCACACCTCCCGCATTTCGACTGGAGAGTGCGAACATCAGCGAAGTTGACTGCAGCAAGCCGACGGAGGCATCTAACGACGACCAGCGACTGTACCGGACAAGCACCACAGTCGCCACCATGAGGACCTACGACGACACCTTCTCCGGTCAGAAGATCTACCCTGGCAAGGTACGACATCGACACCATGAACGACCCGGCACGCGGTGGGACATGGCGGGCGCTGGCGGCGATGGAAGGGAGTCGGTGCAATGATGATACAAAATATAATTATATTGGCGATGGTTACGGCCATGTGAAAGAGTTCAATAATTGGGAAATCTCGTCCTGAAAGCGACATGCGACTTCAGTACATCCTGCACACGCGTGCAGAGCGTGCCGCCAGCGCCTAGTCCCCGCGAGCAAGAGGAGGATACATTGAATCGATCACATGAAAGACGTGCATGGGACTACGTGCTGACTTCCTCCTTAGGGCAAGCTCTTCGTCCGTTCTGACAGCAAGATCTTCCGTTTCCAGAACGGCAAGTCAGAGTCCCTCTTCCTCCAGCGCAAGAACCCTCGCCGCATCGCATGGACTGTCCTCTGCCGTAGGGCGCACAGGAAGGGTATCACTGAGGTATGCCGCTCGATACAGACCGCAACGTACGCCGATCAGACCCCACGGACAATCTAACCCCATGTACAGGAGCAAGCCAAGTCTCGTCGCCGTCGCCAGGTGAAGTCCCAGCGTGCCGTCGTTGGTGCTTCTCTCGATGTGATCAAGGAGCGCCGTTCCATGCGCCCTGAGGCTCGTGCCGCCCAGCGCAACGCAGCAACGAAGGAGGCCAAGGAGAAGCGCAACGCCGCTCAGAGCGTGAAGAAGGCAGAGAAGGCCAAGAGCGCCGCAAAGGGTGCTGCTGGCCAGGCCACTGGCCGTGTCGTCGGCAAGCAGGCTTCCAAGGGTGCCGCACCAAAGCCGAAGCCTACTACCCGCTAAGCTAGACCTCTGAGTGAGAGGTGTGTGCTTGACTTTGACGATGTGGAAGGGGGCCTAGCATTGAGTGCAGGAGAAGTGCGGATGATCACTGAGCACTCTGCGGCTCGCCTTACGGAGTTATTGAGCATGGCAGGTAGCGATCAATGAGACTTCGCGTTTGATGCAAAGAACTGCTTTCGCTGTCACCTTTCTCACAATTATTCACTTTTGTGATGGCCATGCAATCAGTTGACTCAGCCTTTGACTTCGTTCCTAGTGTTTCAATATGCTGCTCGCGTGCAAATAATACACTGGTTCGTCAGATTTATTCGAATCCGTCGCTATCGACTGTCTCGTCCACGTAGAAGATGGACAGAGCGCGCTGGATGCACTTCAAGGAGGTCAATGCGCCTCAAGGTCAAGCCCATAGCTCACTCTCACAACTATGCAGAGACTTCAAAATGGAAAGTTATGAGCTACAGTCACGACAGCGGCGAATGCGTGGTTCATCTTCGCTGCAGTCCTCCACAGCCGTCCACAGCCGCGTATGAGGCAAGCACATTCAGAACAATCACACTCATGGGACCTCACCACGAGCATCAACTATCGCGTCTACATCAAAGTTAGGCATGCAATATAGGATCACTCGCGTTCACTACGCAGTCCCTATCGGGCATGATCGCTGCGATGACCGTAGACTTATCTCTCGCAGCATACACAGCTGATGTGTTCTTGAGTGGATCAACTCAAGATCAGCTCCCACACCGGCCATGAGTATCATGCTACACGCCCGGGTTTTGACAAAAAGACCAACAAACCGAACATGGTTCGACGGATGCTGAAAACGCGCTGATCAAAACAGATTGCGCTCCCTCGTCTTGCGATATACGACTGTGGTATTGCGAAAGCGAAACCCAGAGAGCTCAGCTACGCTGAGTAGCAGATCGCTGACAATCAGCGAAGGAGAAAGCGAGTATCCTCCCCCATCATTTTCGCTGACTTCGCTCTGAGCCGCCTCGGAAAACAATCACCTGACACGTCGCCGAAAGTCACGGATAGGATAGCAGTACAAAGACCAAAGAAATCCAAGGGACGACCATCCATCCCCCTTAACCATAGCGAAAGCCTTCACAGCCTGGAATACTAATCTTGCGCACCGAAGGTGATCCTTTTACGTTTCTATGCCTATCTACATGGCCCCGTTTGAGAAAGGCCGCAGGATGGGTATTTGGTAAGTTTAATATACACAATTCGACGGACATCGCCATCCGCCGGAGAAAACATCACAGCTGCAGCTGCAGCTGCGTTGAGGGAGTGGGAAGAACGCGAGACCGACGTTCGTAGTCGGTCGTGGTGTGCCGAAACCCCCCTCACCCCTTGAGAGGTGTCCTCTAGGTCTCTTAAGCAAAGGGGCTTGAAATCTTCCCAGCTTTTGTTTTCTCTCCCCCGATTTTCCCCTTCTCCTTTCTTTCCACTCCCATTTCTTGTGACCAGAAATCAATCCAAAGAGAAAAGAAACTCCATGAAGCGCCGCGCTCCCCAAACAAAAAACAATTGTAAGTCTTTCCTCTCTCTCTCTCTCTCTCTCTTTCTCCACGGGCCCAGCCGTTGGCGGTAAAGACCTTCGAGCGAAAAGGTAGGAATACCCAGAAGGGTAGGGTATTTTCCAAAATCTGGAAGGAATCAAGACGATAACACGCACGGCAAAGTGTCGTGTCGGAAGCTTTGCCAGTTCGAGATCATACGAATTGGGCGTGACGCCCATGGATGCGGCGGCACCACCGCCGCCCAATGTATGACAGCCGCGTTCGTGTCTCTTCATGTTACTTCGGACGCTGAAGGCCTTGCCGCACCCGGCGTGAGGGCACTTGAAGGGCTTCTCGCCCGTGTGCGAATGGCTGTGGATCTTTAGGCTGCTGGGTCTGCTGAACGCTTTGTTGCAGGTCTGACAGATGTAGCGGTCCTGGGACTGTGGGAAGGTGGCTTGGAAGACGGGCTGATGTAATGGTGGTGTTGCCAAGGGTTTGGGGCTGGGAGGCCGTCGGCCGTGGTGGTTGGACTGGGATGGATGCTGGAGGTGGGGGTGGTGGGAAGTTCGAGGGGAGAGGGCGTTGATGGTAGAGGTTCGAGACCGGGTATGTGGGATCCGATGGAGAGTAGTAGGAACCGTTGGACATGGTGCCGGGGGATGAGTGGTACGGCGAGGTGGTGTACGGGGAGGCGCCGTACGGTGATGATGTAGGCTGTGAAGGTACTGAATGCCTCTTCATGAAGTTTGCATGGGCTACGCGTTGTTGCTCAGCATCCATGTTGTTAAGCGAGGAGCCAAGGAAGTAAGGCTGGCCGGAAACAGGTGCTGCAGTAGTCGGAGCTGCTGATGGACTCTGCGTACGTTCAACGACAGAGTCGTTGCGTAACGGCGGGGTCGGTGCGATTGCAGCTCTTTGGTTACTCGATAATTCCATTGGCGGATAGACATGTTTTCGGTGCTGCTCGGCGGCCATAGCCTCGCGTTGTTGTTGTTGCTGTTTTTGTTGCTGTTGCTGCTGCTGCTGCTGCACCGCAAGATGAGCAGCGTTCTGCTGAGCTTGCTGTGCTACTAAACCACATGTTAGCGAGGAATCGGTATCTGGAACGAATCTTGAATCTACGTACCTTGCCCATCGTTTGGTCGGTCACCGTCTGCGATCCCCAGCAGGTTCGATATGGACGGGAGAGATGGTCGGTTTCCATCTTCAGAATCCGGCGAGCCAGAGGCTCTTGAAGTAGAGTGCTGTGGTTGTGAAGGGAGATGCGGCTGTTGTTGCGGTTGGCTTGCTGGCGTAAAGCCAGCATAAGGGTTTGCGCTGATAGAAGCTCCACTGTGAACCTGCGGCTGGTGGGCTCTCGTCTGATACATAGCGTACTGATGCCCATAGGTAGGGAGAGTGTCCCTTACTGGGTAAGCCATCATATTCACAGACGCCATGAAGTCGCAGCGAGTGAGACGGTTGACAATGATTGATGAGTTGCAGTGTGGCCAGTAGGATACTTGCGTCAGGATGAGATGTTGCCAATCAACACTTCCAGAAGAGGGCGAGAAGAAGAGGATATGATGGTCTGGAAGCTAGAGGGAACGAGGTTACGCTTTCAGGGCGCCAGATCCAAAGCGGTCGAAGTACCGGACGGGCGATCTCCACGTAAATTGGAGGTGCAGCCGCCCACACCTTCGCGTTAATTGACTCCTCCACAGGCTTACTCGCGTGCCCAGACGACAATCTGAGATAGACGTTGAGGATCGGGGGTGAGGCAGACAGGCTAGAAGGGTTCTACCGTCGCGACTGAGTAATTGGTCGCTGGAGAGTCCCGAGACAGTCGAGGGTGAAGCGATCAAGCGCGATGCCCAGGTGTCTTTGCCGCTCGCTGCTGGGGGGCCGCCGTGACTTGGACGGAAATCCCTGCTGGCAATCTATCGGACCCGGGAGATGTACTGTTCGGGAAAGGGAGAGCTTCGCAGGGCTCCAGGTAATGATTTTCTTGGGCCGGTCAACATGCAATGACGATCGACAGGCCAAAAGGATGTGTGACCAGGCTTTGATGTTGGGATGCCTGCCCGTGCGGCGGATTACCTAGATGGTGACGCTGGACAGGTGTCACGCCCACCGGCGAATGTGGTGTCAGGTGGCTGTGGGAGTGAATAGTCCGGTTGGTACGGTGCAGCTTTCTCGGGTGCCGCGGTCTAGTTTAAAGCGGAATGCCTGGGAGCGGCACAGCGTACTAGGTAGTAGCGGCCTGCTGGGCTTCTCGTTGCCGAGCAGCCTGACATGTGCATGGGAAGGATTGCCAGCTGGGCGGGTAGGTACGCAATACAATTCAGTCCGCTCCCTGGAGCACACAGGCCTGGGACCGGGACAGGGACGCGACTGGGGGCGAGAGTTAGTGGAGTTGCACCATTGGCGAAGCGTGCTCTAGCCTCTTAGGTGTTGCACGGAGAAGGCGGCGGAAGGAGCAATACTAAATTGACTTGGGACCACGCTGAACGGTAATAACCACGCACGCACAGGAGAGGGCCGTCCGTCACCGTCGCATCTCTCCAGCGAAAGCTTTTCGGAGCAATATCCTCAAGACGTTATAGCGGGCTCGCGGCTGCACTACTGTGGGAAAGGATGAAGCACTCGGGCCATGTGGGACAGGGTTCTGTTAGCCCGCACGATGCTGATCTTTACGGCGAGCAGAAAGGCTTCCGTCATGAACGTCGCGTTTGATCAACCGTGATCATGGCTTTTGCCGGTCAATTAGGCGCAGCAGCACCACGTCACTCCATGCGTGCTTGTGCGTACAACAATAGCGTTGTGATGGATGCCCATGCCCTTTCTCTGGTGCAAAGGCAATGGAGTCATACGATCAAACAGTTAACTCTCCTGTACACACCCGCAGCGGCGTGAAGGAAGAAAGCTTCCAACATGTCACTTCAGACGTAAGAATCACCGCCAGCCATCAATCCGCGGCAGCTTTTGCCTCTTCCGTTCATGCTAGCTGCAGGCTGGATTTCTTGTCGCATCATGCGGCGTCGTATTATCATCATTACGGCCCCGCTTGTCACGTTGGATTCCTCGATGGGACTTTATTACGCAGCCTTCATTTCGCCTGCACCGCTCGACGATGATGGAACGCAACATCCTCCGCCGTGCCTGATTCAGATGATCTACCGACGTGTTTCATAGCGCAACGCTTGTGGACTTAATCGCAGCGCGAGACTTGGGTCGAACATGGGCACGGAGAGCCGAGCGCCTGAACGGGAAACGGCTTGCAGGAGCAGGGGCGTCTGACCGGCGCTCATCAGGGAATCAAGCACTGCAACTACAGACGATTTTCTTCTAAGCGAGGGCCGTTTAGGGTTCTGCGTCGATCGCCCGAAAGCATGGCGGACAGGGTTTGTGCCTAGCCGAAGCTCAAAAGGCTTTCCCGTAATCCCGTTCCGCTTTTGACAGGCCAGGTGGAGATCTGTCCTCCAGCCACGCGAGCGACTGACGATCACTCCTGGGCGTCGACATGCATCGTGATCTTGCACAAGCGTCTGCCACATCAACAATCTCATCCTCCACATCAACATCATACCATCGGAACTGTGCGAGGGTGCCAGGCTGTTGGCGCTGAGCACCTGTGCAGCTTCGTTTCAAGCCGGCGAGACGGGCAAGATGGAATGAAATAGGCAATAGCACAGCTCCACTTGCTATACAGTGCTGGAGAGACATTAACAAGCCAACGGGGTTTGGGGCTGGCATGTCACTTTGGTCCTCAATAGTTCAACCAAATTGATGGCGGCACACTTCGGCTCGTTGCACCTTACTTACCTCTTACACGGTACATCGCTTGTCACCAGTCGGACTTGGAAAGAGTCCGACCCAAGATGGCTTGATCGCTGGCTATAACCACATATTGGTACCGAATACGGTGAGGCTGTTGTGATGAGCACCCACTCTATGCAAGGTCTGCTTGAGACTTTTGTTAGGGTGCCGCCGATACTGTGGCATGCGCCCTTTTTCCAACGGATCTTTCCAGGTGCAAACGAGGGTGATGCTGATCATCACATGGTAGGCGGGCGGGTGTGCGAACGATGGAGATGACGGGAACCTACGTGCCCGGTGGTGAGAGGATCATGCCTGAGGATACAGGCGGCTATCCGCAGCGGATGCAGATCGCTTCGTTAAGCATTCCGCATTGGGTAGTAGGACCGACAAAATTGAACTCTGGCAAGTATTGGAGGGGCCTATACTTCCTGCACAAACTTCGCCTTCAACACGAGGTACGAAGCACCGTCTCAACTGCTGGCGTCAAGAAGGTTAATTGATGACGATGTGGTCGTCTCGTTATACCTTCAACTTCTCAGCGACGCGCAGAGGGGTGGGAATGGCGATCGAACCTTCAAGCCCACCCACTGCATCTACCGTACCACCCAAGCCTATAGCCGAGCACTCATCGTGGCGGCGCTATCTACGCCACAATCTCTGAAGTTTCCCGGATGCCTTTCCCTGCATCGTGAAAAGTTACATGGGACGGGCGCATCGCTTAGAGCTCCATGCGATCGAATAGGCATAGATGATCGGCCGGCAGCCGTTAGACTTTCCTGCTGCTCACTTCACACGTGAGCTCCACACTGCTTGTCTCACTTTCTTTCGACCCCATAATCGGCATTCTCCATCTGAAATGGTCATGTCTCCGTAAAGATACTACTGTATGTAGACGCAGTAGGCAATGCAACACGTTTCCAATGTGTATGCCTTCTCAATCTGGCAGCGCCATCTCTCGTCGGAGCTGGCTTTTAATCCCAACGGTCCAATACCGTAAATTGAATCTGGACATTGTTGTCGTCAAGCCTCGTCCGACTCGCGCCACATGGGAATCGCTGTCACGGGGCTTTAGGGCTCCAGGCCTGATGAGTTTCAGCTATTCGCGAGGCGAGGCGATCCTAGCGGAACCCACGATTACCCTGCTGGATTCTCTATTTCTCGAATGGTTCAAAGATTAGACTCATATGCTTGTGTGTCGCACGCGCCATTGTTTTAACGTGGCATCCCAATTTTCGCTGTCATGCACCCGATCTCCGACAAGGATTTCGATGCTGCACGACAAGTCTGTCTCAGATTAGCCCTGCCTAACCGAAAATCACGCTACCGCCCACGGCGGCTGTGTATCACCGTTCGCTCCTGGGGATAGGGAACAGCAGTGCGACACAGCCCATACAGCACACACATCCAAGCACCGCGGATGGAGTCTCAAATGCATTCGAGACTATATGGGAAGGCCAATGCTCTGGCATGTGGCTAGCACCGAAGATCTGCAGCGACGTAGAGGTTGCAGCCGATTAAAGTCGTCAGCCTCGGTGCCTTCTCGTGAACATGCATGGCGGTGAACATACAAGGTATTATTTCCGACTAAATGCCTGGCGGTGCCTACTCCCCATCCAACGACTATACCAATCCAGATACACCAGGAAAAGTCGCCGTGCTCCCCCTGTCTCATACCCGCCTGGACAAGCACGCATCACGCTCTCATCACAAGCAGCCAAGCGCTCAGTGCACTCCTCAGATTCCACGCTCCTACAGTCCAGCGCTTCCTGATACAACCGAGATTCCGCGCCTCATTTGGAGGGACATGGGCAACAACGGAGCATGGAGACTTGGATCAATCCATGACACCATCCCAGCAACATTCCAAAGATGTCCAATAAGCCGGGCTCGCCAGGGCCGGCGTGGCTCCTTCGCTTCGTCGCTCAGGAGATCATTGATCACCACACAGCCGAGGCAGGGAGAGATGAGCGGCTAAATCGAGCTTGACATCACGTTCCATGCCGTCGAATATACGCCACGCGCACACATCCCAGGCGCACAGCAGACCCTCCATCCTTTTCCATCACCGGATGTCAGTGGGACAGGCTGCGCGGCTTGAGTGATGGCAAGCAAGACTTCCGTCACGACCACATTCGTTGTCGACGAAAACAGGTGGCAAGTGGATCCGAGTCCGGAGCAACGCCCCAAAACGTGCGCAGCAGGCCCTCTCCGCTATTCAACGGCTATCCTCACCTGCACATTTGTCACGCTCCGTATATTTTTCCTGGTAAGGTGCAAAACCCGCGGCTTAGCTTCGACGACCCGAACGCCAAGGGGAGGGAGTGGGGAAAGGCCGCCAATGCCCACCGACGACGACAATCATCATCACACGCATATTCCCTTGAAAGGCGCTGCTATCTCATTCGCATCATCACACCATGCCCCCCTCCCCTTCCTCCCTAACCCTCCACCATCTAGGGTACAGGATTGGTTCCCCGGCTGATCTGTGCAGGGCCTTATTAACCAATCTATCGCACATTAAGTCCGCCTGCACATCCCTCACGCTAGGGCCAATTCCACGCGGAACCCTCGTTGCGCGTTCTCTCGCCGCGCGCTGTATTTCCGTCTTTGCTTCATCTTCTCGCCTTTCGCTTATCGAGACTGCGCCCGCTGCCCTCCTATTCGTGCCTGCCCTCCCGGAGTTGTACACGTGTGCGGCGTAGTTTGACCATCGGGACTTGGAGAAGCAAAGAGGGTGGAGGGGGGAGGGGGCAAAGAAGAAGGACGGTCGACCGGGGCCTGGTGTTGGATCTTCGCATGGGATTGGTGCGATCTTTCAGCACGAAGATACCTCCCTCCCTCCTCCCTTGAGGTACCTTCTCGCCCCATTCTCTTTTTCCCCATTGGTCTGTCCTACTCCTTTATTATTTCTCCCGTCTCCCTTCCCTTTCGTCCGAGGCCCGTGGGCGCCTCAGGACGTATCTCGCTGTTCCCTCGCCTCTTTTGGCATGCATGTCTAGCTGCTGCGTGCCCTGTCTCACAACAATAGACTTGCAGGGCTCCTCTTCTACAGATTAGCTCTCAGCGGATGATCTCCCGGACGTACCTACGCAAATCATTTCATGGGAAAGGGTGGCCGGACACCTCTTGCGGAGCGTGGACGGTATAGGGAGTTTCTTCCGATCCTTGGAGTTTGGCAGGCTCGGCGGGCACCCTTTTGTCTTGTTTTGGCGTCTTATGCCCTTTTATTCTCGTGCACAGGTGAGACTGATTAGAGTAGGCGATGATGCGGTCGTGTAGACTATTGTTTGCTTGTACCTCCTACCTCATGCTGTGCTAGACATTGAGATCCTGTCAGCAAAGCAATGTCCAGTATGAGGACGGCTGAGCTCGTGCTGAACCGGACATTTACGGTTTTGGTCCCAACCCTCATCTGTTGAGCCTGTCTCGCGACGCCGGGAAGCAGATACAGTCCTCAGATAAAACAAACTCTCTTTTCTGCCTTCACTTTAGTCAACTGTGAGCATGTTGTTCAAAGCCTGCAACTGCTCCCAAAGGGTTAACACTTCGGCTATCCGTCCTGCCTGACCCCCTTCCCGGTCGTGACTCCATGGTCTGTGTCTAATCTTCGAGTAGGTTTTGACTGTGATGCAAGCCGAATCTTTGGTTCAACGCCGTCTGGCATCGCGGGCTCTCATTCCACACACGCCCACGAGCAGCAATTCGCAGAGACAATGTTGGTGTAATTGCGCATTGGTGGCGGCCAGCACCATTACCTCTGTAGGTGGGAGGAGGGGAGATATACACGCACTCTGAGCAAAAACCTGTCCAGCTTCTTTGTTCAGCGGACCCTCGACTCGGGGTTGTGTCTCCATGGTCTTGATCTTCATGTCCCGTTCTCGTGGCTGCATCGTCTTCTTCTTGACAACCACTCTTCTTGACCGACGCTAATGTCGATTTCACCGTCGTCCGCAGCCATGGGTCAGCGGCGACATGAGGAAGGCGAGCAACACCACATGCGATCACAGCGGGTCGCCTCTGGCGTGAGCCATCCATTCGAATCTACTCGCACATTGGCTTACATGCAGCGGGGTCAGTCTAGTCAGCGAGAGCCTACATGAGGCAAGTTGGAGATCGAGACGAAATTCGAGAGGGCGTCAGGTTCGCGTTTACTGTGAAGTGCAGTAGGATTGACGGTCTCTGTGTCATTGCGCAGAGGCTAGGAGCTTTCGAAGCGAACGGGTCGAGCACTTTTCTGGCCGGTGTCGTGCTCCCCAATGCAAGGATAAGGGGAACGGCGCTGTCTGCCATCGTGTAGCTTAGAGAGGAAGGTGTGCGAGCAGAGGTGTGGATGGTTTCAGGAGGATGTCCGGACACCTGTCACTGAAGAAGGCCACTCTTCCTTCGTGCTTGTTCCGAACAGGAAAGAGAATTGACTTCTGCTTTTTTGTACGAAGGACTGAGCTTCCATCCGGTACCAGATGTCTCAATTTTGTACTGGGAGGCGGATCGAAACGTAATTAGGTACTTCGCTTCTGACCACCAGCATCCCCTTGCTAAATGATTTATCGAGATCCTCGAGCCTCCTATACGCTACCATACTCGCAGGTTGTCATCCATGGAAGGGCTCTAGTACAGCGGCAATCCCTTGTTGGGTAGTCGTCTAAGATTCTGGAGCTTCCATTATACTGCCACACTTGTTGAATTGCCACTATTGGGAGAGCCTCGTACACGGTAGAATCTCCATCCTCAAGAATGACCTGAAATCTTCGAGCTTCCTGCAAGCTACCACGCTCGCACATCGCCATTAGTGGGAGTAACATCATGAAAATTCCGTGTGAAAGAGTCGCTGGAGATTCTCGAGTGTCCCATACGCTGCGCCATATGCAAATTGCCATCCTCTGGAGATAAAGAAGCTATACTAGGCTTTGACCGTTCGTAATGGCCTCCGTTCTATCCTTAGCCCAAAACTCCTCAACGCCCTATACAGTACGAGAAACTATGCTCGCTAGCAGTGGGAGAAGCGTGATTGAATTGGAGCCATACTCCGTTTCCGTTTAGCAATCGACTGAGTATGAGAGCCCTCCACGTTAGCATTGCCTCTCTCTGCATGTTGAGATGGATACTATACTTGTCCTGTCTAGCATTCGACTTGGGCCCATGGACGCTCTGCATGCTAGCATTATCCTGACTTTACATTTTGAGATAGATCCCGTGCTCCGCCTCCGTTCATGGATTTCATCGTGACCTCTTGGACGCCCTCTACGTTAGCACCGGCTTCGCTGCATCTGTTGAGATGGAAATTGTGTTCATGCTCCGTTTAGCACTCAACATAGTGTCTCGGCACCCTATACGTTAGCACTAGTCCCGCTGTACCTATTGAGATAGATCTGATGCTCGCCTCTCGTCTAGCAGTTCCTATCTAATTTCTTGGACACCCTATAAGTTAGCAATAGCCTTACTTACACATATTGAGATGGAGTCCCGTCCTCCTCTCCTGTCCCGCACTTGGGCTCGTGTCTTGAGTGCCCTCCACGTTAGCACCAGTCGTGCTTTTCCATCCTAAGATAGATCTCGTGCTTAACCCCCTTTCAGCACTTGATTTGGTGTTTTGGGCGGCCTATATGTGAGCATCAGCTAGGCATTTACACATTGAGATAGGTCCCGTGCTCGGCATCTTTGCATGGCATTCATCGAGGTCAAAGGCCAGCGTCACACAGACCCGTCGGCTCCAGTCTAAGCTCGTCGCTGAGCCAGCCGCCTACTTTTTCATGTATTGCTACGGAACTCTTCTTGAGCTGTTCAAGAACAAGATGAGCGACAACGTCCTTGTGGCATGCGCGTACTCGGCTGGCAGAGATTGGTGGCTCAAGCTCTTTCAGTTCGACATGGTTGCTGCCAACTCCAAGATCGGCGAGGCGAACAAGGCGATCGCCGAAGAGAATGAGTCGCTCCCGGACGGTGAGAAGAAGCCGAAGTCGCCTCTGCGGTCAATGAAGAACTATCCCCGTGTGCTGACCGTGGACTCCGCTGAAGGCGACGAGGCTCTGGTTGTGTTCGTCGACCCGGGTCACGGCGGAGGCAAGACTTCTGAGCAGGACTTCATCAAGGATGCGCAGCGCTGCAATGTCCTCCTTGCGCGCGGCAAGGCCTCTGTCACTGTTCTTAGCAATTCTTGCGACAACGTAGAAGTCACGGTTGACCCGGTGCAAACCAACCCGCCGCTGATCGCCTATTGCTGGTACCCGGACGAGGGTTCGGGCTTTCCATACGCTACCACATATGCAGATTGCATGCCGCGAGATAGATCGTAAAATTAGGCGCTTTGTCTTGCGAAGATCTCATGTCAAGTCGTCACCTAAAATTCTTGGGCGTCCTTTACGCTACAACACACTCAGGTTGTGCGCTAGGAGACATATCGCATTATCATAAGCTGCTTTGTCTCGTATGTAGTAGTCATCCAAGATTCTTGGGCTTCCGATGCGGTACTACATCGCACATTGCGTGCCAGGAGACGGATCGTACAATTTGCTTTTGTCTAGCGAGAATCTCGTATCGAAGAGTCATCCGCGATATTTAGGCTTCCTATATGCTACCGGATTGCGTGTTGCTTGCGAGGAGACGGGTCGTAAAAGGTGCTTTGGTAATGTTCAGCGCAAACCCCGTATGAAGAAGTCAGCTAAGATCCTCGAGCTTCCTATAAGCTACTACAATCGCAGTTTGCCATCGGTGGAAGAAGAGGGATTGGAACAGTACGGACCGGTGCTTATCATTTAAGACTATCTCTTATGGATGTTTCCATTAGGACTCAAGGAGTTCCTATACAGTAGGAGAAAGCCTGCTCGATAGGGGCGGGAGAAGCTTCAGGGGACCGGATTCCGGATTCCGGATCCCGTACTCGCCTTCTATCATTTAGCACTCGATTTGGTATCTTGAGCACCCTACGCACAAGCACAAGCCTTAGTACAACGATTGAGATCGTTGTAATCCTACTCCGTTAAACAAGAACAATCTTACAATTACAGATTCCGGTTGAGGTATGGGTTGGGCATCCTGCATGCTCCATCCCGGTTGACACAACTTGGTAAACAGGTTCTACTTAGCCATACCATGTCTGCTGTTGTTGATCTCTGTATGTCGATACAAACCTTTTGAATATCCAATCGAACCTCAAAAGAGTCTCTGAACTGCTATGGACAGACCGTAGCATCGATATCAAGCAAGCTCTGTTGTCCGCTCCTCGTGTATTAATGCGGACAACGTCGTCGTCGAGGTAGACGTTACCTGACACAGTTGAATTTCTTTCTTCAAAGAGAAGTGTGCGCCTAATCAAAACTGCCTCGGCTATTCGTTGTAGACAGCCCAAGCCAAAACGCCGAGATCTAGCAAACCTCGACAACCGCTCGTCGTACATCGATACGGACAACGTTCGACGATGGAGTAAACGTTCCCCTAACCATTTTGAATACTCAGAGAGACAAGTATACCGCTGAGACAAGTTGCCCGGCTTTTCGTCCGCTTTCCGTCCCAAAACGTGCATTTGAGCTCTATATAGAATTTGACCTCCCATTTAGGCATTCCACACCCTCCGTCCCGCGTGGCACAATTGGTCAGCGCGTTCGGCTTTTATGTTCGCCATGTATATCCATGGATCGTTACCGAAAGGTTAGGAGTTCGAGCCTCCTCGTGGGAGTGGTGTGGATCCGTCTCTTTTGCGAAATTTGAAGGCGTTCAGAGTTTTTTTTTTGGGATGTGAGTTAGGATTTGAGTTAGGACCCTGACTTCTGACCTCGGGAACGAGGATTGCCTGCTGGCAAGGGGTCTCGAATCGGTTCTAACTGATTACAGACGTCTAACGGAAGTATTGTATTAAAGATGACTTGGGGGTAGTCGAAGAATGATTAGCGGTTTGCAGAAGACGACTTCGCCTTGTCGAAAGCTGTAAAGCGATGGGCATCGTTCCTTTGCATTTGTATACGTCCATTCTGTTGTCGGTAGTCCGCACTCAAAAGCCTGGCCTACTACCTATATGATCTTGATGAGTCAGCCTCGATGCAACACATGTAACCCAAAGGGCATGGATATATCGAGAAAGTTGGACAGTACAAGGGCTGCGCATTTAGCATGTCAAGGAATGAAGTGATCCAACATGTGTTACGATGCAAGGTTCAGAAATTCACTCTTTGGCCTCACGAGCCATGGAATTGAATGCGGAGACCTGGACTCCTAACCTTTCGGTAACGATCCATGGATATACATGGCGAACATAAAAGCCGAACACGAGTATATAGATAGTTTGGGATGATCGTATTAATATCTTCTTCCGAAAAGGCATTGGACTGTGTTCCCGTTCATTGAAAATTCTTCCGCCAAATTGAGATGGCAAAGCAACATCGTAGCCTTGAGATCACCGGCATCTGATCCAGCATTTATTCGACAATCTACTTGCACATTGGTAATTTCTCTTGTTGCAATATCTTGCGAGATGTTCAATCTAAAATCGCAGGGCGACGATTGGTACAGCAGTACATTCCAATCGTGCTACCGCTGATCGATACATTGTTGAATACAATCATTGCAAGTACCGGAAAGCGTCATCTGAAAAAGTCGGAAGACTGCGTACAGGCGCTGAATGCGGTACTCTTGCTGGTGTCAAATGACAAAAACTTAAAGCGGCAGCAAGAGATCCGTTGTTCGACACGCAGGACACACTGTTGGTCCGTAACAATGCTAATATATGCCTTCTTTCTTCTATCGTCGACTTAAAATGTGTGTTGTTTGTGTGAGGCGTGACTTCTTGTTGTGACTACAGTTCCATATCACTGATGATGTGTGGTTGGTCGTGAGGTGAAGCCATTCGGCAATCTGTAGCCGGTGTGCCGGGATAAGGTGCGAGCTTGATGTAATTGACATCATGTACCACATACCCCACCATAAAGCTTCCACTAGACCAACAAGAAACCGCCGAGGACGGTGGACAACTGTACGTTGACTAAAAGCCATTGGATCATGCTGCGAACTTCGTTAGCTTCGACACTTTACAAATCTTCACCTTTTCTTAAACAAGCACCCGCAGTTGCTGCGACAAGTTTAAGAACGGTATCACCGCACGAACCTCCAACTCTTCGCATTTCCAAGGCAGTCCAGCCAGCATCTTCACGTTACATCAACAACACCAGATCATACGCAAACATGGCTTCCACTCAATCGCACGCCTGCTGCACCGTTCCGCCGGTCCAGGCTGAGGGCTACAACCCAAAGGGTGACTACATGACCGTCGAGGGTATGAAGACCTACGCCACTGGCCCGAAGAGCGCGAAGTCAGCCCTCCTCGTCATCTACGACATCTTCGGTTTCTTCCCGCAGACCCTTCAAGGTGCCGACATCCTGGCGCACGGCGACAAGGAGCACCAGTACCAGGTGTTCATGCCAGACTTCTTCGATGGCAGCCCCGCCGACATTTCCTGGTACCCTCCGGACAATGAGGAGAAGGGCCAGAAGCTCGGACAGTATGGCAGAGCATACCGATCGCGACAACAGAGCAGAAGCTAATTTCATTCTTCAGGTTCTTCTCGACAGCTGCAGCTCCACCGAAGACCCTCGAGCGCATTCCCAAGGTCTTGAAGCAGATCCAGTCCGAGCGCCCTGATATCAAGGAGTGGGGCGTAGTTGGCTTCTGCTGGGGCGGCAAGATCGTGAACCTCTCCTCCAGCAGGGCACTCCATGGAAGGCGGCCGCCGCTTGCCACCCGGCCATGGTTGACGCCAACGACGCAGCCGGCATCACCATTCCTTTCGCGATGCTCCCATCCAAGGACGAGAGCAAGGACGACATCGAGGCCTGGCAGAAGAACATCAAGACCAAGAACATTGTCGAATGGTTCCCTGACCAGGTCCACGGCTTCATGGCTGCTCGCAGCAACCTGAAGGATGAGAAGGTCAAGAAGGAGTACGAGCGTGGATACAACACCCTGCTCAACTTCTTCCACGAGCACATGTAAGCCGTCCAATTCCCGGTGTAGAGAGATCGAGTCTGACATTAGTACTGCAGGTCGTAGATGAAGCGGCGATTGGCTGACCTTCCGCTTTGCGATAGGAACGCTGGCGGCTCGAAGCTGTGAGAGTCATGCGCTATCGTTTGCGGTCGGCCTTACGATACACGAGCCTAATGGTTATACTGTAGACATGACGAGTATTTCATACAACGAATGTGACAACGCGCTAGTCTCACACCGTACGAGGATGAACATACCTTGATGTTATGTCGCAATAGGACTATCAGGTAAGTTAACACACCGCGATACCGTGCGTCTCTTCTCCGCAACAGTCTGGCGGTATCAGTTCCGGTATATTCGCTTGCGGAGGCGATAGAGGACCAAGCTTCGAGACCTTGGTGTTCGAACCCATGGTCCGTGAAAGGAATGCAGCTCCCCTTCCCGTGTAGATAAGGATCGCATCCAACTTTATCATCTCCCTGTACTGTACCTTCCCGTCCGGACGAAACCAAGAGATGGCGTTATCGCTGCACCCAAGCTTTGTGGCACGTGTCATTTGCTTGTCGAGCAGCCAAACGCTGTAAGGCTTCATGCCGATTCGCACACAACTTTATCTTGGGGCCCGGGGCATGGAGATACGACATGCACGCTGCGAGATAGTAAACTGATAGAGGGGTGTGGCCCGTACCTGAGATTGTGAGAGTATACAAGGAGCGAGAGTCCTCTCCTATGTCTCTATGTTCTATCGTCGCTATCATTTACAACAGCTTGCGTCCTCATTTAGCTCCACTGCTCTGCAACATGTCACAGCATTCGGCCCACACAACAATACATACTCTCCTCAATACTCCACCAATAGCACGCTGAACAGCATTCCAATTCATCGTTGGGCCACGCCTTGCCCTTCACGATACGTGCCTATGGGGCTTGGAGAACCTCCACTTCGCCACTTCGATACCATTTCCGTCAAGCAACACGCAACAACAGCCGATCCTCGCAATTTGATACCGGCGATTTCCAACCGAAGCCTGGATCGCAAGGGGATGCAATGCGTTTGGCCGGATCTCTCAGCCGCTGTATATGTCCTACAGACTGCTTCCCATCCCGATGACCCGACACGAGTCCCTTGACTGGTCCCCACAGAGTCCACACAACTCTCCGCCCGCGTGCGGCACTGTCTAGTGGCGCGTGAATGGACGGTACTAGACGACAAGCACGCCACTGAGGGCCTAGTCAATCATCACCTTTCGTATACTGGACCGGTCATCGAGCGCTGCAAGCTGACGCAGACTTTCAAGATGTCGCAGCCTATAGTAGTGCGACCTGTGGAACGCGACGAGTGGCATCTGCCCTTGTAAGTAAATGAAAGCGATGCACATCATGCCCGAAGGAAGGAGCCTGCCGATTGCTAGCTTGGGAGGGCTTCAGCCCGTGTCCCGCGCGACACAGATAACAATTCGCCCCCAGGCCAGCTTCAATTTACCTGAAAGCAGGGACAAATCGGCCGTTCATGCATTCGAGATAGGGAATGGGGGGAGGTCCACCATTCTTCCGGATCGCAGAGGACTGCCCCACGCCTGGGAGTTTAGGGGGGCGAGGGGGGGTCTTTCAGCAGATCCCATCCCATCCCCCATGAGCTTATGCCGGTTCGACGAGCCGTGAGTGGCTGAGCGCTTGAATGGCTGCTGAGTGGGCGCTGATTACTGATTGGACGTCCCCCACTGACATGTGATAGTGGGGCACATAAGATCCGAGCTTCCGAGCTTTGTACGGCGGCACCTGGAAAAGCGAGAAAAGCAATGCGGAAGAAAACCTAGGTGAGGTATCTGCAACTTTATTTTTTCTTTTTCTTTTTTCACATGCCGCTGGAATCACGCTCATCAGTCTGCTCAGTGCGACCGAAGAGCTGGCTTTTTGAAGCAGTCACCGTTCGTAAACATCATTATGCTTGGGAGTCCCGGATTCGCGGTCGCCATTTATGCATCAACTCTGCACCGTCGTCCTCGCCAATGCAGGTTAGCGAGAAGTTCGCCGCCCATAATCTGTGCGCGCGCGCGCTGTAGACCCTGAACTTTGGCTCTCGAATGGGTCGGCGTCACCTCGCATGCTCAAGATTCAACCGCCGGAAACGTCGAACGCTCATGCATGGACCAGTTGCCTTCCAGATGTCGCGTACCCTCATGTTTGCCCAGACAACAGGCTTATTAGTTGCGGAGTGTCAACAATTCCGAATGGTAGATTGAGTAGCTAGACCGCAGCATTGGAACATGGTGGTTCCTGTATGCGTTGCGTACTACTACCAGGCTGAGCATCGAGGGTGGAACGCCCTTCATTTGCCGACATTCCAAGCACCGAACTTTCGAAGCGCCAATGTTCGGAAGTGAGCTCATGATGACCACGGTTGGCCTCGAGCTCTTCCAACCGACGTCTCAATATTATGCGCTGTCTGGACATAAGCGATAATTAAATATTATCTGTCGACAGAGGACTCGGTAGACGGTGTACGCAGCTGGGGTGATGCGGACTTGAAATTAGGCCCGCTTGTTCTGTTCGGCAACAACGTCGAAGTGCAATACCGACATGACAGCATGGGCCGAGACATTTACTGAAGTCCTCTGGGTCTCACATCAATCGGCCCGGCCGCATATATCGGAATTGTTTTGGAGGACATTGAATCCTCCGATGCGATATTTACCTGATTCATGGCTTTGCGACGAGAGAATGAGAAGCGACGGAAATTTCTCCACGGCTTCTTTTGACTTGGGTAGTGTATGCTTGGTGCACCTGTCAACTCATAGAGTATGATATGCAGATGGATGCATTCTCAGATGCCCTGCCTGAGCCCGCTCGGTCTAGACTATTATTATTGTCGCTTGCAGATAAAGGCCCACTTCACGTTTTCAACGTAGTTCACCAATTGTAGTCGCAAGGCGCACAGCTCTAGCTCGAGGTTGAGCCCTGAAAGTGTTCCGGTCTCTGCCGACTGTCAAGCGAACCTAATCATGGCCAGGTAGGAGTCATTTCACCACCTGTTGGCGAGCTTGTCGGCGACGCCAGTCCTTGGTTTATTTGAGGAATGTCTTTCTTTTTCCCCTTGAGCGCGTGGAAGTAGATCAAGACGAGAGCTTGCGTCACGCGCGACAACTACCGGGACAGGCCAGAGAGGGTATTCGCCTTTTCCTCAGAGGCACATGCGCACATACCGAATCCTGCGCGAGAAGGACGGCCGCGAAGGTGCTTATTGGGTGGCCCCACATCGAACAGGGTTATATCCCGCGCCCATCACCGCGGACAGGGCAGCTTTCCGCGACCAGCAAGGAAGGGCCGAGCTACAACCTTTGCCCACCACCACACCTGCAGCACTCCCTGCAACGAGGCGCCAAGGGCTGTACCATAGCGCATGGCTTTTGCCGGGCATTAGCCTCTAGTCGTAATAGTGCTGCTTCGTGACGGAGCCCTCTGGCGGGCGCCGTATTACCAACACCTTCTCCCATATCCTCCACGTGGGACCCCAAACGTTCGCCCTTCCTGTCATCGATGCTGGTCGTGTGCGCACCTGCGAAAACGACGTCGCGATCGGTGAGCGAAGCAATTCCCGCTCAGCACTGACAGCACCCACACCGGGACTGCCCAGATGCCGCAACAGGCTAGGACGCACCTGGCGAGCGTGGGGGGCAATGCTTTCGCAGAGGACTCGACGATCGACGCCGCCTCTGCCCATGCACCACCCGATTCAGCGGACGCTGACCCGGTGAACACCGCCTCCTCGCCTCGCCGCGTGCATTTTCCGCCGGGCTACGCCAACGACGACAGCTCCGGCTCTTCCTCTGCCATCCAGTCATTGACTTCGGCGAGCACCCTTAGCACACTCGAGAGCAAGCTGGATCTATCGCCGACCGACGTCACCGCTCGCAAAGGCGTCTTGCAGGGCACTTTCAACGGGGGCGGCTGGCAGGACGATGTGACCAGTCCGCAATCAGACCGCCCTGAAGAGATGTCCAAGAATGACCCTTTAGGTGCCCAGATTTGGAAATTATATCACAAGACGAAGGGACAGCTGCCGAACTCGGAACGTCTGGAGAACCTGACTTGGCGGATGATGTCCATGAATCTACGTCGCAAAGAGCTTGCAAAACAACAAGGGTATGACTGTCATGTGCCGCCACTCATGTGAATCAAAGTAGCTGACATGTGCTCGCCAGGCGTGTTGCGCATAACGCCGGCCAGAACCCGCCAAGCGGTATCGCGCAACTGCGCAAGTCGTCCGAACAAGCGAATAACGCCGAAAACGAGGATTGGATGAACTTGGATGACTTCATTGTGCCCTCGTCGATAGGTACACCCGCAGGCGTGTCGCCGGCACCGTCGGGTGCAAGCGCAGTGGACACCGACTTCTCCGGCACCGCTGTAGCCTCTGCGATACCGATCAAGCGACACCAGCGTCTTCAAGACGACGACTTCTCGACAGCCCGCGCCTCAGCACCGTCTGTGCCACTACTCGAACAGAACCGCGCCAACCAAGAGTTTGACTACATACCCAGACACGTGCGCAAAACTAGCATAGACGAGCGAAGGGTAAGTCCAGCACGTAAAGATATTTTGTGAATATCGCTGATGCGTCGTAGCCTCCAAAACGACGAGCAGACGCTTCGCCACAGGTTCCTCCTATGAACAACGCCGTCATGGTTTCTCACGATCCTATGGAAGAAGCTGCCTTGCACAACTATACTTTAGATGCCACGCCGACTTTCCAGCCGCAGGCACAACAACCCCAACTGCCTTTCAACCTGAACACCTTTGACCTTGACAATGAGCCAATGATAAATTCTGCCGGGCCTATGCAACACCAATTCTCCTTCTCGCCCGTTGGTTCTCCATTGTTCAACAACAACGGCTTCAACCAGATGTATCCCGCCCAAAGCATGGGCCCGCCTCAAAGCATGTCGAGCTTCCAGTCACCCTCAACATCAGCGTATCCTTCAACCGTCTCAACCCCTCAGCCCATGCCCGAAAGTTCTGATATGTTCTTCGGCATGCAGCCTCAATTCCATCATGGTCACGGGTCCATGCCAAACTTTCAACACAACCAACAACAGCCAAACTCGAGCCAGCAGCAACAATTCATGTTTAATCCGAACGGTGATCAAATGTTCAGCGCAATCTCTAGTAGCGCGCCCACGCACGGCGCGATGCAGCCGACATTCCAGATGCCCGGACCTTTGGATATGCCGCAGCCGATGTCCAATGACTTCCAGCAACCTCATGGCATCCCGATCCCACGTCATGAGAACATGTTTACCTTTGGCGGCGACGAAGATGAAGACGACGATAACATGCAGCTTCATGATCCTTCGATGATGGGTCACCAGGCTTACTCGCCCATGGAAGATCCGGCTATGGAGACGGGAGGCTTTCATTGGGACCACACCTTGTCGAATCAATACAACCCCAGCTCTTCTCGATATCCTGGTGGACCGCCGAAGAAGGGAGTGACGATTGGGCCCACCGAGATGATACCGCCTCGGGATTGGGGCAACTCTGGCGGGCTAGGTAGGAGTCATGGCTCTGCTGCCTCTGTTAGCGACTTCAGGAACCGTGGTGGAGATGCGAGGAATAAGAAGATTCCGCGCACGACTTCAACACCGAACACTGCCGGCATGGCAACGGGAATGTTCTCGATCCGAACGCAGTCCTCACCTTCCTCTCCCCATGAGTCAGCATTTGGCTCAGCTGTACCTTCCCGGGCAGGAAGCCCTAGCAACGAAGGCGGTGCGCCTACTACGTGCACCAACTGCTTCACCCAGACTACCCCGCTATGGCGCCGGAACCCTGAGGGTAACCCTTTGTGCAATGCATGCGGACTCTTCCTGAAGTTACATGGAGTTGTGCGCCCACTCAGCTTAAAGACTGATGTCATCAAGAAGCGCAACCGGGGTAGCGGCAACACAGGGCCAGTCGGACATTCGAGAAAGAAGGGCGCAAGCAGGAAGAATTCCGTTGCTCAGCAGCCCACAACTGCTACTACACCGACGTCCGCCAAGGGCAACGATGCTGACTCTCCAAGGTCAAATGCAGGCTCAGCAGGTACAGCCACAACGCCTGGGAGCTCGGGTGGCAATGAAAAACCAGCCAAGACGGTAGTCGCTATTGCGCCTGGCCCACCGAAGCCTGTTTCGCAGCCACCGCCGATGGCTCCGACACGAACTATGGCTCCCAGGCGTGCCGCGAGGAGACAGAGCCGGGCAAGCAATGCCGTCTTCCAGCCCGACACCGACATGGCTGACGCACCAAGCGAGGACGTCAACAGCCCTGGCAAAGAATCTAGCACAGGCTCTAGATCCAGTAAGCGGACCACGCCAGCCCCCATCGCACCCCAGCCGTCTGCAGCCGCTAGGCCTACTACATCCAGCCAACCCAACGCCGTACCTATGCAGGCTCCCATGGGTCCGCAAGGGGGAGGCCAGCAACAAGCTCCTGCCGGTTTCAACTTCGACTCGAACCAATTCCAGCCTGCGTCGGTGCCAAACAGTTCTCAGGAAGGCTTCACCATGCCGAATGGGATGGAGATGCCGGCTTTTGACCCTAACATGGATCTGGGAGAGCTGCCTCCTGGCGTTCAGCCGGGCGTCATGACCGGACCCCAGGAGTGGGAATGGTTGACTATGAGTCTGTGAGCGCGAATCTCACTGGTCAATTGTGTGGAGGCGAGTTAGGAGCTTAGCGCTCCAGAGAGATACAGCTTGGTGTGATACCAGGTTTCTGGCCGGGGTGAGAGTGATAGAGAATGTGGAAGAGCAAGTGAGAGAAGGAATGAGACCGACTTTCACGGAGTTTGACATACACGAACTGGAGAGGCGACACGAGATGAGGAAAGGGGAAGAACGATCACCACCACCATCACCACATACATGTTTTGACGACCCCTTTACCCCGGGAACCCCCCCTGCGTTTCTTGAGGACTTATAGAAGCGAGCGTGCTTTGGGGCCCCTTGAGATTGAAAGATACCCGCAACGCCACGAAACGTGGTGCTTGCCTTTGCCTTGCCTTTGCTCTCTGCTTGTTTTTTGGCAGGGTCAGAGAGTTACGATACCCCCTCCTATCCATCACCAAGTTTTACCTGGGCACCGAAGAAAGCGCTTCCCTCTCGATAGAGACAGGCAGCGCCGCGGTCACCGTTTTTTCTTGGGATGATTTTTATGCTTGTTTATAAGCCTTGCGAATATTAGACCGGATGTTTTTGTTCTTTTCCTTCTCTCTCTCTCTCTTGCAAGAGGCCTTTTATACATAGATGGGGATTTTTTGGATGTTTCTAATTGGGACGAATGACCCCTTTGATTGCTTCTTGCGTTTTGAGCTATTGGGAGGGTTCTTGGGTAGTATGGCGTTTTATTTTTCCCTTTTTCTTTTTTGGAAGCTGGATCTGGTAGGGAGGATTCGGTCGCTTTAGATTCTAGACATACCTTGATGAGATACGAATGATATCACTGTACTACAACTTATGAGATTCCTCTTTTCTTGGTATGCCGACATGGAGTTGGAAAGGCTCGGAGGACCATAGTGGTGGATACATAGTAGACCGGACCTAGGAGGTAGGTAGGTAGGTAGTAGGTAGGTACGCCCGGGTATACCTACTGTAGGTAGAGGTCATCTGATGCCTCAGGCATTCACACATGTTGCTGCAGCGACCGATGTTGTGCAGCTTCCCCGTTCGGCGCGCGTCATTGCTGGCTCCAGCGCCAGCAGACGATCCAACCCAGACCTCCAGATTGTTTCACATCGCGGCTGTATTTACAACGGCGGGTTACTCCCTTCCACAAATTCCAACCGTCTATACCATTCCCCTAATTGTCAACCCACCTGGACTTGACAACTTCGCACATTCGCTCCGCCGGCAGAATCCCATTCACCCCTCCCCCACGCTGGGAGCAAACGGACAACCGTTGAGAGATAACACGCCACGTCCACGAGCGGCTGATAATGGCCGGCCAGCAGCACCCCGACTTCGCTCTACCCATACCGCCGCCTCTCATCCACACCCGCTCCAACAATGACATGCGCTCCATGCCTGGAACGCCCAACCGCGAGCAAGATGCCCCCGGCTTCGTGTCGCCGGTTCAGACCCCTCAGGGTAGCCCGAGCAAGAACAGAATGCCGCCCGGCGCTTACGATCTACCGGACGTCTTCAGCAATGCAATGAAACTGATGCCAACCCAGGGTCAGCCGAATGGGAGGATGGCGCCGCTGTCGCCAAAGCAGCAGGGCTCAGCCCCCGGTTCGCCCGGCAAGGAGACATTCAATGGAGATCCCTTTATCAGTCAAGATGCAAAAGCAGGAGCGATGCCAGGCAGCCCATTGAGGAAGCAAGGCAAGGAGAACACCCCGCCACCAAATCAGTCACGGCCGCAATTGCCGGAGAGGGCCAGTTTTGTGACCCAGGCAGCAGCGAGGAGACAAGAACCGTACAACACTCGAGATGACCATTCGCCGACGAGAACACAGCGGCACCAGCCCACATTCGCCGGCGGCTTGACGGCTGAGGATATTGAGAAGCTCCAGAAGCCAAACGTCAAGCGTCTAGCGAATGTGACGCAGCTCTACTTCTTAGATTACTACTTCGACTTACTCAACTACACGCACCAGCGGCAGAGAAGGCTGCAGGCATTCAAAGCTCATAATCCGACTCCGAACGATGACACGCCTGCCCCTGAAGCAGAAAAGTATCAAGCGCTTTTGAAGGACTATCTTGGCCGGGAACGAGCCACGCTTCGACAGCGGCGTACTCGTATGAAGCATGGCGACTTCCAGATGCTGACCCAGATCGGTCAGGGTGGCTATGGTCAGGTCTACCTTGCTTCCAAGAAAGACACTCGCGAGATCTGCGCCCTGAAGGTCATGAGCAAGAAGCTGCTCTACAAACTGGACGAGATTCGGCACGTTCTGACTGAGCGTGACATTCTGACTAACGCTAAGAGCGACTGGCTTGTGCGTCTTCTGTACGCCTTCCAAGACGAGAGCTCAATTTACCTGGCGATGGAATATGTCCCCGGTGGTGACTTCCGCACGCTTCTGAACAACACCGGCGTCTTGCACAATCGCCACGCTCGCTTTTACATATCCGAGATGTTCCTCTGTGTCGATGCCCTTCACAGCCTTGGCTATATCCATCGCGACCTCAAGCCTGAGAACTTCCTCATCGATGGCACCGGTCACGTCAAGCTGACCGACTTTGGTCTTGCTGCTGGCTTCCTGGCACCTGCCAAGATCGAGAGCATGCGGGTCAAGCTCTCCAACGTCGGCGAAACTCCTCTCGACCGTGTACCTTTCGGCGCCCCAACCGAATCTCGTTCCATTCGTGAGCGTCGGGAAGGCTACCGCAGCCTCCGGGAGCGTGAGGTCAACTACGCCAAATCCATCGTCGGCTCTCCTGACTACATGGCACCTGAAGTCCTTAAGGGAGACGAATACGACTTCACGGTCGATTACTGGTCCCTTGGCTGCATGCTGTTCGAAGCGCTCGCCGGCTACCCGCCCTTCGCCGGTGCCACGGTCGACGAGACCTGGCAGAACCTCAAGCGCTGGCAACACGTGCTCCGCAAGCCCGAGTACGAGGACCCGAACTACTTCCTAAGCCGTCGCACGTGGGACCTGATCACGCGTCTCATCGCTCCCAAGTCCATGCGTCTCAGAGGTATCAAGCAGGTGCAGAACCACGAGTACTTCAGAGAAGTGCGATGGGACAACTTGAGGCAGGAACGTGCGCCTTTCGTCCCCGAGCTGGACAGCGAGACGGACGCAGGCTACTTCGATGACTTCGGCAGCGAGAAGGACATGGCTAAGTACAAGGAAGTCATGGACAAGCAGGAAGCGCTGGAGCGCATGGCCGATCGCGAGGGCAAGATGGAACGGAGCCTTTTCGTCGGCTTCACTTTCAGGTACGTCTCAGCTCCCCACTTCCTCCGCATAGTGCGGTTGGCTTTCTCCTACCTTTGAACAGAACTTTTGCTGACTTTTTTATAGACACCGCAAGCCCGCTGTCGAGGAGAATGGTCGCCCCGCTAGCCCCCGAAAGCCCCTTAGCAATTTGACCGAAGACCCGGCGCAGGAGGACTTCGGCACCATCATCTAGATGGAAGCTAGGGACATGGAGGATTACTGCCGGGGTAGAGCGTATGCGTTCGCGGCAGGGTTGCATTAGCCGGGAAACGGAATTGGCTGGATGGCGTTTGTTTGCGTTCGATGTTTTTCATCCTTTCCTGGAATGAGGGGTTTTCAAAGGTGTCGGGGCGCGAGCGCATAATGGAATACGACGAATGCGCAGCTTGTGCGAGTGGATGGGCTTGGTTGGGATCATTCGATGCGTGGTTCTTTTGGTTCCCTCGACGTTTTTTTTTTTTTTTTCTTATCATGTGTGAGTTGCTTTTCGCTTCGTTGGAGTATGTAGTTCTACAAGCCAGTTTTACTTTGCTCATGATTGCGGATGTATTGCGAAGACTGTCTTCGGAGATACGGTCATTGTTTCCTCTCCCCACCCCTCCTTCCGTGAAGTAGCAGCCATAAATGTGCCTATATAGCGTGCTTACTGTTGTTCCCGCAGACATAAGCTCCTACATCGATTTCTCTGTCTTGAGAGGATCAGATCTCAATCACCAGTTTCCCTATCTGTTTGCCTTCCCAAAGATATTGAAGCGCTTCTTCAGCCTTATCAAACGACCAGACTGAGTCAATAATGTCGTCTAACCGTATCCGCGTGGCTGTCAGGGCTCTGCACAGATCGTCTAGATCGGTCTTCGAGCCTACGTTGATGCCTCTATAGTCGTACGAACGTCAGCCAAAACGAGATGAGAAGGTGTTGGATCCATTACGAAGCCCCTTACCTCAGCAGAATCCTCCGATCGATCAACAGAGGCAATACCTCTGGCGCATCCTCAAACCTCTTCCGGTCGAGATACCCGACCTGGCTAACGATCCCGCCACGCCGAGTGCATTTCATGCTCTTGAGTAAGGTCCCCGGTCCCCCGTTTTCGATCACGATGTCGACGCCTTCGCCCTCGGTATGCTGTAGCGCTTCCTCGTGCCAAGCGGGATTCTGGGAGTAGTTTACCAGGTCGATTCGGGATGTCCCTTCCTTTGCGAATTTCTCGGAGATCTGGTTCAGCTTCTCGTCGCTGGAGGAGGTTAGGATGATTCGTAGTCCTTTGGCTTGGGCGAGCTTTAGTGCGAACATTGATACGCCTCCGGTCCCTTTGATTTAACATTCCGGAAGAGTAAGCCCGGCGTCTTGACCAAATACCGTGATGTCTCCGTTGTTTTCTGTCAAATGGACCTACCTTGTATAAGCACACTCTGTCCCGTCTCAGCCCCTTTCAACGCCGACCACGCTGTCACCCCAGCGCAAGGCACAGTACTCGCCTCGATCCAGCTGAGGTGGGCAGGCAGCCGGCCCAGGATTTTCTCGTCGTAGACTAGATAGTCGGCCAGAACGCCATCCTCGTCCGCCGCAAGCCAGGACCGCGAGGATTCCCGGCCTGTAAGGTTCGCCGTGTCGATGTTCGGCGCCACTCTGTCGCCAACGCGGAGCGTTCTCACTTGCTGCCCAGTGGCAATCACTTCGCCAGCGGCGTCGTTGCAGATGATGCCGTGCGTCGTGACGGGCCAGGGATTGCCGCCGTGCGCTATATTCGCATCGCGGTAGTTCAACGCCACTGCATGGACTTTGACTAGGACTTCGGTTGCTTGCAGGGAGGAAGGTAGTGGTTCTGTGACTAGCTTGATTTTGGGTGTGCCGACGGTGTAATCGTCAGTCCGGCGATACGCCCGGCGACTTGTGAGGTTCGGAGGAGTAGCATCCATGGTTTCACGGATCCAATTCCACGCAGTAGTTGCTTTTAGTCGTCATTAGGGATTCTGCTATATATACCAGGTTGAATGTCTACATTATTAAGCGCCATTGGCGGATGATTTCCAAGCATTGCCTTTGACGCCAAAGATCTGCAAGTGATGCCTTTTCATACGACACTGGTTCATCTCACAGATCGCAACTTCACTGGCTTCTCTCTGACCACGTATTTCGTCATTGATTGGGAGCGTTGGCTTTATCGTGTCTCCTTGGCTACCCATTGTAGCTATGGAGGTGCGAGACGACGTGCTTACCAAGCAGATCCTTCGCTCCATTGGGGGAGATAAGTATCCTGGTATTTTTGCTGAAACTGTAGACTCATCTTGCAGCATTTCAAAAACTGACCCTAGAAATCGAAGAAAGAAAGTGTAAAGGAGCATACAAAGTGAAGAAGGGGGAAAACACAAAAAGAGGCAATTAAAGCCCAACCATGGATCTACCACTCACCTTCCACTTCAAAGGGTGGGACATCCGATATAATCTCCTAAGCTCTGTCGAGAGCGATGCGACATCTACCAAACAGCCCAAGAGCGTCGTCTTCGTTCACGGAACACCCTGGTCGTCAGTAGTCTTTCAACCTCTCATCGAAACTCTCCTAGCAAAGGGACCGTATCAAACCCTCGTGTACGATCTACCCGGCTATGGACAATCACAGGAATATCATCTTCCGAGTGACCCAACGCAACCATCTCAAGCCGCTTCGGCAACAGCGACAACAACGACAGACTTCCCAGGGGACACAAGCGTAAAATTCCAAGCAGAAGCTCTAGCCGCTTTACTCTCCTCAGTCCATCTCCACTCCACAAAGGGAGACGCTAATGCAGGTAACACCCCCGGCCTTCCTGCAATCATAGCCCACGACATCGCCGGCGCAATCGTTCTCCGCGCCCACTTGCTCCACGGCTGCGACTTCGCTTCCATGCTCCTAATGGACACCAACGCCGTGCTCCCCTGGGGCGATGGGTTCTACAAGCTCGTGCGGTCAGAGCCGCAGACGTTCGTGCAATTGCCTCCCAAGATTTTCGAGGCGGTCGTGAGGGCTGTGGTGCAGAGTGCTTGTTTTAATCCCGGGGTCCTGAAGACTGGATGGGAAGATAAGCTGACGGCGCCTTGGGTCGATGCCGGACTGGAGTCTTCGAGCGGTGAGAAGGGGAGAGGGACAGAAGGAGAGGGAGAAAGGCAGAGGAGTTTTGTTCGCCAGATTGCGCAGGCGAATGATGGTGATGTGGCGGAAATGCTTGAGGGGAATATGTACGAGAAGGTACGATGTCGGGTGAAGGTTTTATGGGGCGAGAATGATACGTGGATTCCAAGGGAGAAGATTGAACGGCTGATTGAGATGTTGGGAGACAGGGCCAAGGAGGTTGCATTCATTCCTGAGGCGGGACATCTTGTCATGCTCGATCAGCCAGGGAGGGTGGCGGTGGAGGTGTACGACTGGCTAAATCAACCTAGTGAGTAGAATAGCGCTGGCGGTTCATGATCTGATGCGGCATTATAGGCTGTGAAAGGCACGCAAACGAGCCCCACGAGCATTTTGGTGTGACTGTGACTGTAGATATCATTGCCTATCGTAGGAGTTGCATTGAGGCTGGCCAATTAGACTAATAAACATTCGCCCTCCACTTTCTCATAGTCCTGAATGGTTCGTCTTGAAAATCTCGCTCGCTCGTCGCCAGGCGCTTACTATTCTCGTCGTCTAGCGCAAGCAAGCCTTGTAACGTCGCTGTCGCAGTTTGCCTCCGAAGATCGGTCGCCACCCGGAAGTGCTGCATCAAAGAGTTCATCATCTGTTGATCGGGTGCTTCGACTGCCCAATGAATTACATGCATTGACATTGCCGCAGCGCTCCACGTCCCTATCAGACTACGACTCTTCAGACATTCTTCCCGTTCATCCCCAGCCCCTTACTCCTTCGCAGCCTCATCCTCGGCTCCTGACGAGAACTTGCTTTCAAGCCTTCTGTTTTCGTTCAACGCCTCGGTCCTGTCTGATCTTTTCACATTCCATTTACGATTGGATCACGCAGTTGCGCCTCGTCATCTCTGCATCACGCTCATGTTTCTCCTGAAAGAACCGCGCCTATTGTCGGTATCTCCCTGCTGTGGTCTCGTGCTTCTCTGAGACAAGCCGGCCTTTTGGTTGATCAAGATATCGACCAGCTTTAATATTGCACCACTTCCAGTAAATGTCTCGATCGCAGACCGGAAATTAGATCTGATGGGAGGCTGTGCCTCCGCTTCCGTCGTGTCCGCCGGAGCTGCTTCGCTCGGCGCCCCCTAGCTTGTTTTGTTGAACCTGCACTGAACGACGATATCGCTTTGAGTCAGTCAGGCTAACCCGCGGGAATGCTGCATAATCGTCTTGAAAGCATCTCGACCTGCGCATGAACCTCTCACTTCCTCTCTCCACCCTGGCCACCTTGCTGCCCGCCCACAGTCTCCTCTCCTAGCACTTTGCTCGCCGCCATGAACATGCCTCCCGCATAGCCTCCCAGACCCCTCATCCCTTCCGCCTGCACTGCAGTCATACGCAGCAGGTTCTCGAGATCGGACATGTGCGCAGTCAGTTGAGCAAGTTGGGCGTGAAGGTGGTTGAGTTGTCGCGCCTTATTGGTGTTGCTGGTTGATGAGGCGGGCATGGTCGACAGGCGAGACTGAGGACGCGCCGGTGCAGGTGTGCGGGTCGACATATTTGCTGAGCTTGTCAACTGGTTGCAAACCAAGGGAACGATCGCTGTTGTGACCGACTGTAAGGCTGACGAGGTGTGGTCAAATGCTTCATTCGCAGAGTGACGCGGGGAGCTTGGATTGTTTTTCGCGGGACGCGCTCGTCGGTATGGGAAGGTGCCCGAAGATCCTCCGATGCGTTCAAGACTTCACCGAGACCCTAAATGGGAGTTTCCCTTCTTCGCTATTCCATTGATTATTGTTGTTATATCTTAAGGTCTCTAAAAGGCAAGGTATACTCATACTCACAGACAACATAATCATGGCGTCATCCAATCCTGTTAGAACATGGATTCTCACGGGGTCTGTTGCCGCAATCACCGCCACTGGAGCATGGTATGGGGCTGGTCTAAAGACACGCCAGGAGTACAACCAAGTACGACATCCTCCAAAATCACGTGGCGGTTGATACATTTGCTAATAAATATTCTAGGAGAGAGGTGTTCGCCTCCAAGCGACTCCCGCAGAACGCATCGAACAGATGGAAATCGCTAAGACACGATTACTCACTCAGAAAGCCGAACTGCAGTCCAAAATTGATCGTTTGTCCGCCAGAGAGGATGCTGCTCCTCCTCCTTCGACTTCGGAGACATGACGTGGACTAAGGCACGCTTCGAAATGAAAGAGCGCCAGTTAATTCGCTAGCCTGCTCGCCTAGGAAGTGTCAAGCTTGCTGGGACCAATTTGCCATGCCTTACAACCTAATGCGTCAGCGCGAGGTCCTGTCTCGTCGTCGCCGGCCTGTAAAACCTGCGACTGGATCAAGGCACAGCTTCTGAACTTGCAATCCACTTTCAATCCGAGGACCTCTGGCATCAGAGGGGAGACATGCCCCAATGGATTGTTAGGCAACAGTATTGCATACAGCAACAGGAAGCAGAAACTTGCTACTTTTGGACCGAAACCCGGCGTCGCCATGGCTACCATATCAAAAGTCTATGGCTGGTGCGCAGGATTGTTCCAGTTGGATGGGGTCTTTGGCAACAGAACTGTGCCCATTGCTTCGGCTGTGTATTTTACAAGCGAAAATATGAGGCTTGTATTTGAGGTGCTACTTGTTCGGAACGATTGCCGCGGCGACACTGAGGCATGGAAGTGCTTGGAAAGATGGCAGTTGGACAGAACAGTGGTCATTATGGAAAGAGGACCTAGAAGCGAGCACCAGAACGTCCATTTGGTAATTTTAGAGGCCTAGTAACACATTTACCTCCTCAGACTCAATCCAGTGAATAGTTGTCAAACAGGAGCGCTGTATCAGTGTTGTTCTAGTGTAAATGCAGCAAATCAATCGGCTTTGATACCGAATGCAAGTAGAAAACAGAAAGTGCATATTCCAACGCCCTGGATAGCCAACAAGGCAGTTGTCAATGAATGTGATATCATGTGACATCGCGTCAGTACCTCGCGTCGGCTTCACGAACCCCGAGAAGCTCCGTCATCCATGCCCACACCTCGCCAACCATGCCACCAACATCCACCGATGTAGCCGTCGACAGCGCACCACCCGATCCCCCGGTCCGCCTCTCCCTTCCGCTCGAATACCAACAGGACATTTTCCACGAGCTCCGCGCCGAAGATGCTCTTCTCGTGCTCGCCAAAGGCCTGGGCCTCCTACGCCTGGTCACGAACCTCCTCCACTCCTACGACGCCGCAGGCAACAACCTAGTGCTCCTTGTCGGTGCCGATGAGTGCGAGAATGGCTGGATCGGCGAAGCGCTGGCCGAGCATGCCGCGACCAGTATGTCGCCCAAATGCCGCGGCTTGCAGCTGGTCAATACCGATGTCATGAGCGTCGGCACGCGCGAGAAGATGTATTCCAAAGGCGGCATCTTCAGCATCACGAGCAGGATCCTGATTGTAGATTTCCTATCTGGATTGCTGGATCCGGCGACTGTGACGGGCATGGTGGTGCTGCATGCTGAGCGGGTTGCTGCGACGAGCTTGGAGGCCTTCATCGTGCGGATATTTAGGCAGAAGAATAAGAAAGGGTTCCTGAAGGCTTTCTCGGATGCTCCGGAGCCTTTCACGTCAGGCTTTCAGCCGCTGTCGAGTACCCTTCGCAACTTGTTCTTGAGGAAGCCGGTGCTCTATCCACGGTTCCATGTCACAGTTGCAAAGAGCCTGGAAGGAAAGAAGAAGGCGGAGGTCATCGAGTTGGAGGTACCGATGACTGATCATATGAAGGAGATTCAAGCTGCAGTGCTCGAGTGCGTTGAGGTTTCGATTACAGAGTTGCGGAAGGCCAATAGTGGGCTGGAAATGGACGACTGGAATCTTGACAGTGCATTGCATCGGTCATTCGACACCATTGTACGTCGGCAATTAGACCCAGTGTGGCATCGTACAAGCTTCAGGACCAAACAGATTGTACGGGACTTGAGTCTCCTAAGGACGATACTACATTCCTTGCTCACGTTCGATGCGGTGAGCTTTAATAAGTATCTGGACACTGTGCTCGCTGCATCTGCTCCGCCGCCTGGATCTACAAGACAATCACAATCGCCGTGGCTATTCTTGGACGCCGCACATACACTCTTTGACACCGCAAAGCGGCGAGTATACACTGGCAAAATAACAGATGGTGCGGCAACAAGGGAAAACGATGGCTTAAATCCAGTACTTGAGGAGATGCCGAAGTGGGGCTTACTTGCTGAGATACTAGAAGAGATAGAGCGAGATGTATATTTCAATCCGAATCCTCAGGACGAGAGCAGCGGCAGCATCCTCATCATGTGTGGTGATCAAGGAACCTGCCGCCAGCTCAGGGAATTTCTTATGACCATGCACGTCACCGGCGATGGCCGACCTAAGGATACCGTGAACGGCAACGAAGATGATGGTGGCGAAGGATCCGATCAAGACAAAGAAAGCGGCCCAGCACAATTCATGATGCGACGCAAGCTCCGCAATTACCTTCAGTGGAAGCGCGACTTTGCCCGCGTCAGCAGTAACCTTTTCGCAGAGAATCAGAAAGCAATCAGCGGCACGAGTTCGCATTCATCAGGCTCCTCTGGCCGTGGCGGCCGGGCACCGCCAAACAAACGCAGAAGAATACGAGGCGGCGGGAGCGGGTTTTCAGGACCAGAGCGGACGGCCAGTGGTAGTGTTCGCGTCGCAGGCGACAAGGACAGCAATATCGCATCCCTCATGTCTGAACTAGCACCAAATGAAACTATCGACGAAAGCGGGCTGGCGCAGAAGTCTGCAGTGGATATGGGCGCAGACCCTCTGGACGACATGGATGAATACTACGAGCTTTACGATATGCGCGACCTTGTTCTTGTGCACCCGTATGACGGCGATCTGGACGACCATCTGCTAGAAGAAGTGAAACCAAGATACGTCATTATGTACGAACCGGACGCGGCGTTTATCAGAAGGATCGAGACGTACCGTTCCAGTCACACTGCACGCCAAGTGAGAGTCTACTTCATGTACTACGGCCACAGCGTCGAAGAGCAGCGGTACCTCTCAGCCGTTAGAAGGGAGAAAGACGCTTTCACCAAGCTCATCAGAGAACGAGGCAACATGGCCCTAACATTCGGCCACGAGGCCGCCGCTCTCGACCCTCAAGAGAGCTTCCTCCGCACAGTCAACACCCGTATCGCGGGCGGAGGCCGACTAGCCGCCACGGCCGAACCGCCCCGCTGCGTCGTCGACGTCCGCGAATTCCGCTCCTCCCTCCCCTCCCTCCTGCACGGCCGCAACATGATCGTAATCCCCTGCATGCTGACCGTAGGCGACTACGTCATCACGCCTCAAATCTGCATCGAGCGCAAATCCGTCAAAGACCTCATCTCGTCCTTCTCCGACGGCCGACTCTACACCCAAGCCGAGACCATGCTACAGCACTACCAGGCGCCCATGCTCCTCATCGAGTTCGACGCCCAGAAAGCCTTCACGCTCGAGCCCTTCGCGGACCTCTCCAGCTCGCTCGGCAGCGCCAGCGCCGTCTCCTCCGACCTGCAATCCAAGCTCGCCCTCCTCTGTCTCGCCTTCCCCCGCCTGCGTATCATCTGGTCCTCCTCCCCGTACCAGACCGCCGAGATCTTCGAGGAGCTGAAGAAGCAGCAGGACGAGCCGGATCCTATCAAAGCCGTGCAGATCGGCCTGGAAGAAGGCGATGATCCTGATGGAAGGACGTTTAATCAGGTCCCGCAGAATATGCTGAGGAATGTTCCCGGCGTTACGAGTAAGGCTTTGCAGCGGTTAGTCTTGGAGTTTGAGAATGTGCAGGAGGTGGTGAATGCGGAGCAGGAGGAGTTGAGCGAGATGATTGGTATGGAGAATGCGAGGCAGATTCGGGGGTTCTTTGATAGGAGTGTGTGGGATGAGGGTGGGGACGGGTAGGGCATTAGGGGGTGGATAGCGGCTCACTTGGGTGTAGGAGTATGATGACCTGATGCTTTACTTTTACTGCTCACACTCACTAGCTTGTGCCTGTTTACTTCTCATGTCACGAGGGCTTCAGATCCTTGGCTTCACATTGATTGTCAATCTAGCGTCAAAAGCCAGTCTTTCTGTTTCAAATGCGCACAGAACTTGTCACATTACGCTCCTCCATCCTCTTGATATATACCCTTGGCGACTACATAGCGTCAGTAAAGCAGACACAGCTAGCCTTGCAGCCTCAACAATCACCCAGACATCCAGTCCCACTCCACACCGCAACCTATTCGCCACCATCAACTCGCAGCCTTCTTTCCCTCCTCAAAACAAGCAAAAGAAGCCAGCCCAGCAACAAGCAATCCCTCTTCCTCCTTCCTCACCCAACTCGCATCCCGTGCTGCCCATACTACAACTCCCTCCACACCCCCTTTTCCAAGATCAGGATGCCTACTACCATCCCCCTCCCCCAACCATCTTCAACCAACACCAACATACCCGCGGAAACCGGCCCCCCAACCCGTCCCCTCCGCCGCAAAGCCTTCAACCAACACCTGCAGAACGAGCGCGGAGCCATCAAGATCCACCTGAACGGCTTCATCGCCAACATCACCACCACCGCTAGCCCTTCCTCCGCCGAGCTCCCCTCGTCTGAAGCCGAGCGCTGGACACTCCTGCTCGAGCAGCGCGCGGCGAAGTTACGCCAGAGGGTCGAGAGCGGGAAAAAGAGCGTAAAGTCAACTTTCCCTGATTTCTGGGATGAGGGCCGGGAGGCGGAGTGGTTGAGGAAAGGGTGGAGGGTGTTTTTGGAGGGTGGAGTTGCTGGGTGGAAAAGTGGGAAAGCGGGGATGGTGGGAGAGAGGGATGAAGATCGGGATGATGATGAGGAGATGCTGGTGGGGGTTAAGAAGGAGGAGGGGGATGATGGTGGTGAGGTGGGTGGGGTCGGACTGGGATTGGGTGTAGGGACGAGTCAACAGGTGGTGGGGAAAGAGGGTTCTTCTCATGAGGTGAGAACGGAGGTGGGAGGTGAGGAGCTTGAGAGGGCGGCGATTCCGGGGCGGAAAGATGAGATGGACGGACAGGGAAAAGTGCAAGGGAAGAAGTTGGGGAGGGGTAAGAGTAAAGCTCGTCTAGTTCATCAAGGTGTGGTGGGAATCCCACGTTCAAGAGGGTGGGCCATCCAGAACAGTTCCGTTGAAGCGATGGAGGATTCGGTGAACACAATGGGAACCGGGTCCTCGGACGTTATGCTCGGGTTCGCCGGGCCCAGAGGCGCTCTATTCGAGCCCATCACCACAGACGGCAAAATTGACGGCTTCGAGTTGGTCGCCAAGCGAAAGGCGGAAGATGACATGGATCTACCAGGGAAAAAGATCAAACTCTTCTGAGCAGATTCGACCACAATTCGGAAGTGTGACTATAAGCGTCAGCCGATCCACCATAAGCCATGGGAAGCAGTCTCATAGCGACTGAGGACCTAATCCTGCCGTATATCCCCGCGAAGGATGGCAGAGGTAATGGACATTGGGTAGTAGTAATACAGCATCCCTACGAAGGAGAGAGAAAGTCATATTGTGGCAGCGGGAGAGACAGGCTACCGTAGAGAATTCTGCATTTCCTGCTTCCTCGCCTCAGCCTCTTCAGCCTCCGATCTTCTCCGGTCGAGCTCGGCTTGAACGCCGAGTTGTCGGCGTCTGGCGGCGTCTTCTTCCCATGCCGTCCATACTGTCAAACGGAAAAGTCAGTAATCAGTCTTTTGCAGAACTCGTGGTGGCGACTGATCGGAATTTCTAGAAACAAAGTAGATTTTTAAGATAAGGGAGGAAGGGCGATGCTTACCAGGCTTGTCGCTCTTAGAATACTGCTTCAATCTTCCGACGAACTGGTCAAAGTCCTCCTGCTTCTCCTTTCGTCGCTCGAGCGAGCGGCGTTGCAGTTCGGGGTTGTAGCGCATGAAGAGTTCTTCCTCGGTGGGGGTGACGTAGTAGATCAATGCTGGGCCTCCGATGCACATGATGCCGCCGCTAGAGGTATATGTTAGAAGATACTCTCATCTTGAAATGAATTTCCGGAGCGGTTTGATATAGACATACGAGGCCAGCATTTTGACCCATGTGATGGTCTTCATGGTGATGGGTTCGCCGGAGCGGAAGTGGCTGGTTTGATGATCCAACAAGCTCACCGGGAACCTGTAGCCAATTCTTTGGTAATGTGATGTGCAGACGGATTTCTGGCAACTGAACGTCGATATACCGATGGCTTGTCGTCGTCCTTGTCGATGATGCACTTCTCGAGACGACGCCACGATCTCGGCCCAGTCCGAGAGACAGCGCGCTTACTGCCGCATCCGCGTCCGCGTTTAGCCGCCCGCGTATAGCTGTCCAGCAGCAGCAGCAGCAGCGTCACACCCGTAAACCCCACTACACCCAAGCACCAAGCGAGTGGCCGTAGATCTCCCACCTGAGTAGACCCAGCGGCTATCTGATTATCTCACCCACCTTCAATCCCCTCCTTGCCACTCCTATCCTCGCGCGAATCTCTTCGCGGGTTCGCCAAAACGGCTTCCTCCACCCCCGTTACCAACGCGTGCTCTTCCACCTCCTCCCGCCATCCCGCTGCTACCACCATTCACCCAACACCCCCACCTCCCTCACCTGCGTCGTCCAATCCCCCCAGTCAACCCGCCATAGCTTCCCGACAACTCTCCGTCGCCGACCAGCTCACCACTGCCCGCGCCACCCTCTGGGATAAGAAGTTCACCCGTCGCGAACCCCCGGACATCCGCCTGCACCCGACGCATGTGGGCACATTAAGCGTCGCGGACAGGACCGACAGTAATATTTCGGTGCGCAGCCTGGGCGGCGGGCGGAAGATCGAGACCATGGATAAGCGGCATCCAAGTAGTTTCCAGCAGCTGGAGAAGCTGGGGGAGGGGACATATGCTACCGTAAGTCAATACCGAAAGAGGAAGGAACGGTGTTTGAAGTTTGGGAAGGAGCGATGAGCCTTAGATCCTTGGCAAAGAGTGCATGAGGATACATTATATATATATATATATAATCATGACCGCTGACTCAAGTCGCCGACCAGGTATTCAAAGGCCGCAATGGCCAGACCGGCGCCTTCGTCGCCCTGAAAGAAATCCACCTCGATTCCGAAGAAGGCACCCCTTCCACCGCCATCCGCGAGATCTCCCTCATGAAAGAGCTCAAACACGAAAACATCGTGAGCCTCTACGACGTCATCCACACCGAAAACAAACTCATGCTCGTGTTCGAATACATGGACAAGGACCTAAAGAAATACATGGACTCGCACCCCTCCACAGCCGGCGGACCCCGCGGCGCCCTCGACAGCCCGACCATCAAATCCTTCATGTGGCAGCTCCTCCGCGGCATCGCCTTCTGCCACGAAAACCGCGTCCTCCACCGCGACCTCAAACCCCAGAACCTGCTCATCAACAACCAAGGCCAGCTGAAACTCGCCGACTTCGGCCTCGCCCGCGCCTTCGGCATCCCCGTCAACACCTTCTCCAACGAGGTCGTCACCCTCTGGTACCGCGCCCCGGACGTCCTCCTCGGCTCCCGCACCTACAACACCTCCATCGACATCTGGTCCGCGGGTTGCATCATGGCGGAGATGTTCACGGGTCGTCCCTTATTCCCAGGCACTACCAACGAAGACCAACTTCTCAAAATCTTCCGGCTGATGGGTACCCCCTCCGAGCGTTCCTGGCCTGGTATCAGCACCTTCCCGGAGTACAAGACCTCATGGCCGGTGTATGCGACGCAAGAGCTCCGGAACCTTTTACCCCAGGTCGACGGCCTGGGACTACAGTTGCTGGGTCAAATGTTGCAGGTCAGGCCCGAGATGCGGTGTTCGGCTCAGCAGGCCCTCGCGCATCCTTGGTTCGCCGAGTTTAATGCGAGGGCGCAACAGCAGCAGCAGCAGCAGGCGGGTCTGCAACAGCAGCAGCAACAGCAGCAGGCGGGGATGCCTGGGATGAGGGGGTTTTAGGGGGATTTTTTTTTTTTCACTACCCGTTCGAGAAGTTTGATACTAAGAGAGAGAGAGAGAGAGATGAACGAAGATTCCCACCCGCGCCCCTAATTTTCTTTTCCTTTCTTTTTTTTTTTTTTTTTTTTTTTTGGTTTCTGGACCTCTCTCGACCTCTCCTGTTTCCTCTCTCTCTCTCTCTTTCCCTCTACCGTGATGAAAGAATTCGACCCGTTCTCAGCAGCCATGGAAAATACGGATCTTTGTGGGACACGGATTGGGAAAGGGAGGTATGGTAGGAGGTTCTAGGGGAAGCGAGTGCAGGGAGGAAAAAAAAAAAAGGAAAAGGAAAAGGAAAAGCGGGGTGGGAGGTGGGGAAGGGGTTGGGAGTTGGGGGAAGGAGAAAGAGGATAGAAATGCACGCTTTACTTTTGCGATGCTGAAGCGAGGGAAATGGTGTGTACTACTCATGATGCGTGTCGAGGCGGGAGGAAATTAAGGTTCCTATTTTTGGAGGGAGCAGGGGAGGGGGGGCGGGGGTTCCCTCTTTCCAAAAGCGAGCATCAGGAATATTTAGCGGGCTGAACCTTATGGTCTTCTTCCCCCGTCTCTCTCTCTCTCCCTCTGTCTCCATCCTTTCTATCTCTCTTTGACTCCCTATATTCCAGCCTCTCTAAGAACTCTTCTCCCTTTTCGTCCAAAACAAATGCTTTTGCGGTTTTCTTTTACCGAGCGAGCGGCAGGGGAAAGCTATTTAGTATATAGGAGTTTGCTTGTGTTTCGCTTTCCCGCCTTCCCCGCTCCCCTTCCTCTCTATGAGTTTTCTCCCTTTTGAGTAAACATGAAAGACGATTAAGGTGCTGTCTCCCTCTATCTTCTCCTTTTAACCACACATCTGCTTCTTACATAGTACTGTACATCGCACGCACGGAAACCCCGGTAGATCGTAAGTGGGGAGAAAGGACAGAATAGGCCAGGACAAAAGGAGGGGAGGGAGGAAAGAGAAGCTAGGCCCAAAAGGCCAAAGAGAAAGGATTAGAAATTTGGTTCTTTCCTTATTTATTATTATCATTATTTTTTATTTTTATTTTTATTTTTATTTTTACCCTGTTCTCCCTCCGCTATACACACCTCCTTCTCCACAAACCCCGTCTCCACCAAAGGCCCGCGGCTGAAGATCCTACTCTTCTTGCATCCACAATAGAAAGAGGAGTTTCAAAAGACCAAAAAGAAAGGAAGAGAGAGGGGAAAAGAAAAAGACTTGTGAATGTTCTATCTCTCTCCCACTTCGCCCTTCCCTCTTCGCTTCTCCAGTATCTCGTTTTCCCTTCTCCCTTCTCCCTTCTCCATCCTCCCTTCTCCCCTTCCCTCTCTTTCCAGCCCGGGTACTTTCATCCTCTTGTCCTCCCTCCCTTTTCCTCGCTAACAGACAAACAAGGGCAACACAACTCGTCTCGCGCTCCCTGATCCCGCGACGGGGAGAGAACAGGACGAAGGAAGGGAAAAGGCGGGGAGGAACAAAAAGCCCAGAAGAAGCAGAAAAAGAAAGGAAAAAGAAAGAGGGAGGTAAGGGTCCAGAAACCCTCCGTCCTTTCCGTCCAGGGCACAGCGAGGTACGAAGGGCAATTCGACTCCAGATCACCAATCGTCATCGTCCTTCTCGTCATCTGTTTCGAAGGAAATAGCAACGTTAGCAATTCCCATCCTCATTTTATCCCTCACCATACCCAATCCCAACGCCCCTCCCTTCCCTCCCCTTAAACCCCTCAAACCCTCTCACCCCACCCAGCTACCACCCCCAACCAAAAAAAAAAAAAAAAAAAAAAGGGAACCCACTTACCAGAATGACTAACCTTACTCTTCCGCGCCGCAAGCGCACTAGCCAACGCGCCCGCCAACCCCCCCTGTTCTCCTCCTCCACCACTTCCCCCATCCCCTCCCCCACTACCTCCCCCACTTCCCCCTCCTCCTCCTCCTCCTCCCGAAGGCTCCTGCCCCGGAACCAACGCCGCACTCCGATCCTTCTTCTCCTTGTCACTAACCTTCTTCAGCCTCGCTCCGCCGCGAATATCCGCCATCAACCCATCGCGCCCCGGCTGCGGAGCACCCGACCCCGCGGCGCCGGCCGCTGTGTCGGCGCCTATGCCTGCGTCTCCTCCACCACCGCCACTGGCACCGCTGCGCGGGGGCATGGGGGGAGGTGGGGGCGGACCGCCGGCGTTGGGCATAGGCGGGGGCGGAGGGGGTGGGGGTGCACCACCACTTGGCGGCGGCATAGGCGGAGCCGGGGGTGGCGGGGGCGCACCGCCACTGGAAGGCGGAGGCGGGACGGGACGGGAAGAGCTGGGTGGTAAAGGGGGAGGAGCCGGGGGACCACCAGCACCTCCGGGAGCGGGACTCGCGCGGGGAGGAGGGGGAGGCGGACCTGAACTATCCCCTCCGCCTCCTGCGCCTCCGGAGTGAGAACCGCGGGGAGGTGGGGGCGGAGGACCACCGCCACCGCCGCTTGAGCGAGCAGGAGGCGGGGGAGGTCCAGACGGGATCCTCTTCCCCTCGAAAGGCGGCGGGACGGCGAATTTGGTGCCTGTCGAGCTGGGCGCGGGCGGGGAGCGGGGGGATTCGGGTTGGGAGCGGGGAGGAGGCGGGGGAGGACCACCGCTTCCGGCTCCGCCTCCGGCGGAACTGGCGGTGCGGTTGCGAGCCGGGGTCGGAGGCGGACCGGGGGTTTTGGCCAATTTGCCGGCGTCGGCGAGCGGGGGCGGGACGCGGAAACGGGGTCGAGGCGGCGAAGGCTCGCGGGGCGGTGGGCTCGGACTGGGACTTGGTGGTTTCGGAGGTGCGGCTCCGCCGGCTGTGCGTCTTGAGGGGGGTGGCGCGGGGGGTCGGCCGCGTTTGCTGGTCCCGGATGATGAGCCGGTGTTTTGGGGACTGAGGCCGGCTGCGGGAGCTGGTGCGGATGGAGCTGGAGCGGCGACTGGAGGGGGTGGGGGAGGTGCTTTTGCTGCGCGCTCTTTCTTGTCTGCTTCGGCGGCTGCGGAGGCCTTGTTCTGCTCGAGGTAGCTTTTGATGAAGCCGGCGTGCTCTTCGATCTGGTCTTCCGTGATGCCCATCTGTTTGAGGTCCTGCAGGACGTTCTGCACCGCGGGGTCTGCGAGGTCAATCCCGCTTGCATTCGGGGGTTGACTCGGCGCAGGGCTTGGCTGGGCACCATATCCACCCGAGTTGATCTCGACGCCTCGCGGAGGAATAATCGACTGCGTGGGTCCTCGCTCGGCGGCATTGCTGGAGTGTCGTCCAAACAACCTTCCCAGTCGACTCCCACCCCCTCCACCACCACCTCCTCCTCCCCCGAATCCACCAGTATCCCCCACACTCTGATACTGCTGCTGCCTACCCCCACCATAATGCTGCGGCGGCCCACTCGCGAAGGGCTTCGCGCGGGTAGCCTTACTCGCATTCTTCTCGCGCTCCTCCATCTTCTTGCGCATCTGGCGGGCCTCCTTCTCATCGGCAAAGCTGAGACCATACAGCGCGGGCCCCTCGCCCTCAAAGGAATGGAAGAACGTCCGGTCCTGGTTATACTGGAAGGTATCGTAGATCTCCTGGTCCCAGAGGACGCCGCGGTTGGCGGGGCTGACGTCGACGAGCTTGAGGAAGAAGGTGTTGCCGACGAGGTCGTTGGCCAGGACGAGGGCGCCCTGCAGGCCGGTGAAGGTCCATTTGTGGTGCGAGGGCGGGCAGATGTAGAGTTTGACGACGGCGACGGCGTGGATCTTGTTGGTGGCTTTGGGGACGGTGCGTTTGACGGTCTGTTTGTCGTCGTCGGAGAGGATGGAGGGCATTTTGGGTTGGTAATGCTGCTGCTGCTGTTACGACAGAGCACTCACTCCTCCGAAGACGCTGTCCGACGCCGGGGTCTAATCAATTCAGATCAATCGATCAATCAAAAGAAATGGTGAAGCCTGATCCGGGTATGGACAGTAGAGAAGTCAGTAACTCCACTGCAGGTAACATGAATTCATGGACGTCGCCGCAGCTGTTCGGGTTGACGTAGCCTCGCTGCTCGCTTCGGGCGACGCACCTGCCAAGCCCCCGATTGCGGCCTGTCCGTTCGGCACAAGCGGCTTCATTGGACACTCACGGAACTCTCTTGTGATATATTACTCTTCGTCGACGGCAATTCAAAGCACGTACAGTAGAAACAAATGATATTGTTCAGTAGAAATGGACAATAATGGTTCATGGGTTCTTTCACTCATTGCAACCATCCTTCCTTCCTCAGGCAATGCAGGCGAGAATTGAAACCCAGGTCGTCATATCAGTAGTGACTAGGAACTTTTTCTTCATAAAACCCATCTACCTCATAAACCATCTCCTCCTCTACGGGAGAAGAGAGCAGAACAGCGTTGGACAAACCCCACTACCGATCTTCTGCGCTTGCTTGCAAGGAGCACATTTGTGACCCAACCTTCGGCCCTCCCGCGTCTTATCCCATGAATCCTGCCGCCAAGAAGCGAGCAACAGACGCAGCGGTCGAGACATTAGGGCGGAAAGAAAGTCGAGCCAAAGCGCATAGCCCACACGAAAAACACCCTGTCCCCCCCCTCTTCCCCCCATCTGACCCTTCCCCAGGCGAGCAAGATTAGATATCATCAATATCCACCTCGCCACCACTGGAAGAATCATCATCGTCCTCGCCGAAATCAAACCCAATGCCTCCCTCCTCCTCACCCCCATACGTATCCGTCTCGTTGATCTTCGCGCTCTCCGGCAGCTCGCCATAGGCTTTCAGCGACCGCGCCTCGTCCGCCGAGTACTTCAGGATGACGTCCCCCTTTTCGTCTTGGTATTCGCGCAGGGAGAGGAGGATGATGTCGCCTTGGTTGATCCAGACTTTCTTGCGCAGTTTGCCCCGGATGTGGCCGAGCCGTTTGGCGCCGTCGAAGCAGAGCGCTTCGAGGCGGCCGTTGCCGAGCATTTTGACTACTTGGGCGTATTCTGAGGAGGAGGGTGGGGGTGTTAGTTGGTGTGTGTTGGGGGGAGTGGTGATGTGAGGAAGGGGGGTGGGAGGGGAGGATGGGTATTGAGGGGGCCGGAGGGCGAGGGAGGGAGGCGACAGGAGGGTGTGCAGACTTACCTTGGCCTTCCTCCTTGAAGGTCAACTCGCGCTTCTCGTTGTCATTCTCGTTCTTTCCTCTTCTGCGGTTCTTACCGCCCTGTTGTGAAATACTAGGTCAGCACATGTGATCGTAGTATCCGCGTGTTGGTCGAGTCATATTGTCCTCTTTCGCTCTTCCTTTGTCTTGTGGGCAAGAGTGGAAGACGATGAAGGATGAAAATACTTACTTTTCCCTTGTTCTTAGGCATGTTGACCCCTCACTCACCACTGGGGGTAATATATCAAGATTGTGTTGGGAAGGTGGGTTGTGTAGGAAAGACGGGAAGCGGGCTGGCCGAGTTTAAAAGTGAAAGAGTTGCGCTCTCGCTCTGGCTTTGGCGGGGCACACAGCGCAGAGAGAGAGAGAGAGAAGTGTGTCATATGGTTGTGGCGCTTCCCACCCCCACCTTCTGATTGGGCGGTGAAGGTCGGGCTGATCATTCCCCGACGCTCCTCTGTCACATGCATTGCCACCGCCTCTGGTCGGTTGGGCACAAGTGCATTCACTACACTCCACTCCACCAATTTATTACTATGTACATGGACCTTCTGACTCACTTATGAGATCCGGGTGAGCGCGTAGCTCGCTTGTACTCAGCGACCGCGAGAAGCAGGAGTCCATGTCCCGCCCCCTCCTCACCCGCGCCTCTCCTCGCATCCCCCACCACCATGTGAAACCTCACCGACCCCCGGCCACGCCGCTCCACCACTCCACCACCACCACCGCATCCGCACCTTCCACATCCACCTCCCCCACCGCCTCCCTCCGACCCCACCAAGTCCTCTCCTACCGCTACGAACCCCATCCCCGCCCAATCAACTGCACCACCCTACCGCCCACCAAGGACTTTCTCTCTGACCCATACCACCCGCACCACCTCAACGCCAAACGCAAATCTCAAACGTTCAACCCCGCAATCCTAAACTGGCGCGTCCACTGCCCCGTCGCCGCGAGCGGCAAGAAAGTCGTCCGGGATTGGTGTTATCGGCGGGCGCGGACGGCGGTGCAGGAAGCGCTGCAGCGGCAACTCCGTCTCAACAATGACGGGTCTCCGCGGGAGGAAGGGAAGGGGCTGCGGCGAGGGAACGGGAGAGCTTCCTCCCCGTCTTCCTTCTCCTCTCCCACCACTGCCGAGGTGGTGGGAGAGGAGAAGGAGGTTTCAGGGCGCGTTGTTCCTCCCAAGGGACTCAAAGGCGCACTGCTAGTCATCCTGAAAGCGGAGACGGCGCTGACGGCTTCGCGGGAGGAGGTGCGGAGGGCGGTCGAGTGGGTGCTGGAGAGTGTGCGGCGGGAGGATCGGGCGATGGAGATGAGTGGGGGGAAGGTGGGGAGGAAAGGGCAATCGCGGGGTGAGAGTAGGTCGATGAAGGGCGGTGGGAAGGGTTTACGGGCTTCGGGAGGGAGAGGAGTTTAGGGGGCCGTAGAGATGAGAGTGATGTTCTGGTGTGGGACTTTGGGAGGTTGGGTTGGGATCAAGGGTTTGGAGAGGGAGAGATATCCGTCGGGATGATTCGCGTCGGGATGATTTGCGTGCACGATTAAAGCTGTTGGCTACGGGCGTCTGGGAGGATGTGCACTTCCCGGATCCTGATGGAAAGATGGTGAATGGGACCACTTAATTTTTTTTTTTTCTTTTAAAAAAAAGGTGTCTTCAGCCTCGAGACCACTTCTCTATCGATTGGAGGAGACTGCTTGACCTACTGGCATTTGCCAACTTTGGAGATTGGCGAACCTAAGGGGCGTTTGTCCTTCGGCGGTCCAGGAGCAATCCAAGAGCTCAAGGAATCTTGTATTGAAGCAGTGGCGTTATCTGCAGTAAGTAGAATTGATACCCCCTGGCAAATGAAAGCCAAAGCATTGCGAGTTAGAACTCGGCGGCAAAATCATCCATCTTCCATTCACGTGATAATCCGCATTTATTTATTCCCCCTTTCGGGACCTCAATTCACTTGAACTGCGAGGTTCACAGTTGCAACTCTCTTTTATCGCTAGACAGGATTCTTCTTTTCGAGTTGCTTGCAACTTATATCGCAGCCGCCTGTTCGATTGACAACTCCTGAAAGCTCTCCTACCGGCCTGGACATATCGGTTTGCTGGGGTCCACTCGATTGGCGGACAGCCCCTTCCCTAGCCTTGCCCTCCTCGACCAGACAAACGATGTTCTCCCTCACACTCAGCTTCACCCTCTCAGTCGGGTCTTCCCAGCCTCATAAGGAAACAGCAGAACCCAACAGCTTACCCTCCACTCATCCTTACTCTCCTCCCCACTCACCCCCTACCGCTCCCACCCCATCCCACTCGTTCAACCAATCTCCATCCAAACAACCCTCCCGTCCAAGACCTCCCCATCCAGAACCCCTTCATCATCCAGCACGCCACCCTTCCACTCCTCCATCCCCGATGCCTCCCAAACGTTCAAGACCGCCCCTCCGCCTGACCGACACAACCTCCGCCGCCCTCTCCCCCGCCGTCCACAACCTGCAGCACACCGCCCGGGCAAATCTCCACCAACATCACGTCCACGCCGAGAACGCCTCAGACGACGCGGAAAGTCTTAGAATCCTCGAGAGCGTGACGAGAGGGGTTGAACAGCGATCGGCGGGTCGGTGGGGGAGTGGGAGGTCGGGTCGTGTGAACGCCGAGTCCTTGCTTTCCTCTGTTCGCAGTGGCCGCGGGAGGGCGCGCAGTAGTCCGAGAAGGACTACAGTTGGAAGGACCGCGGCTTCTGCTTCGACCAGCGACGACGACGAGGTGAGGTGGACGTTGGGTTCTCACGGGACCGAGGCCCGATCACGCAGCGAGAGAGGGAAGAACGATCATAGGGGTCGACGACAGCAGGCACATTCGCCCCTGGGTTTCCGTACTCCCGTCGAAACACCCTCCACGACGCCGGTCCCGAGGAGTGAGGGGCACGAGGATGATGATGAGGAGGAGGGGGAGACCTGGGACCTCATCGCCACTCCCCCATCCTCCAGCTTTACTGACACAGCGCTGATAATGGTGAGAGAGGGAAACGAAAGTCCGGACCCTTTATCGCCTTCGACCGAAGTGGAAACCCCTCCCCCTCATCTCGATCCGTGACCGGCTCGCCCTCTTCGAGCGATCAGAAATGGCAAGGGGGTTTGCTTCACGACCTGGACAAAGAAGAGGAAGAAGAGGAGGATGAGGAGGATGAAGAACTACCCCTCTCATTCGCAAACGGGCAAGAGAAGAAGCAGAACCAATTCCCAAGGACCCGGGTCAGTGAAAGGAGCGACACCTTGTCTTCTTCCTCTTTTGCCTCGCAGCGGAAGCAGCTGCTACAACCGCAGGAGGAGCACCAGAACCCTCGTTCCAGAGAAGAACGCTATTCGTCTCGAGCGAGCGGGAGGGTTCTTAAAGTCGTCCAGAAGTTTGGTATTCCCGGGGAGACTGAGCAGGAGAGGGGGGATAAAGAGGGGATTGGGACTCACACTCCGTCAGGAGGGGAGTTGTTGGGTTCTAGTGGTGGAGATGGATGGGGTGTTTTAGGGGGTGGCGGGGAGATCAGGGGCCAAGGGGAGGGAGGAGAGGAGGGGTGGGAGATGGTTTAATCATGTCCGGGGAGACAATGTGGGGTTAGATAAGGTATTCTTTTCCCTTTTTCTCCCTTTCTTACTCCGAGGGAAAGGAGAAATTAGGAGGCAGATGAAAGGGCGCGGAAGAAAATAAAGGGCAGGGAAGAGTCGTTACAAGAACGAGGACGAGGAATGATCAGAATGAAAGGATAGAAAGAGAGAAGAGAGAAGAGAGAGAGAAAGCAGTGATTATGCAAAAATATTAGCGATCGTACTAGACGTAGTGATATATCTAAATAATCCCTTTCCCACAAGCGATAAGTAAAAAGACCTCCCAACCCACACCCATCTATATGCTTTCAAAAGGAACGCCATGCTTTGATCTCGTCTGATAACAAAAAACGAATGTAGTTGGCCGGGGTTCAAAGTCACGGGTGACTAGCCCGTCCTTCTTTTCCCCTCCAGTAACAGTAGCAAAGATTTCATCATCATAGCCTTGTATGAAAAAAGAGATAAGGAAAGCCCCCCTTTCTCCCATGTGTCTTATGGGAGGATTGGGATAGTATGTACAATCGTCATGATAAGGATGAAAAGAAAAATCCCTTGGAAACCAGCTGAGCTCCGGTTATCGTAAGAGTGTCCAGCTTCTTAGAATGTGAACTGCATCATACCCGGGTTCAACACGAAAGGCAAGAGCAAGTGACTTGCGCAGACGGTACTGAGGGGCAAGATGGCGATAAAGCTGCCGATGTTCCAGCTGTACGGGATGAAGTTGCCGAGGGCCAGGATGATCATGACGATGATGAAGAAAGTCGCGAAGCCGATGGAATACTTGAACGCCTTGAAGGTCTTGGGGATTTCCTTCCAGAAGTTGGTCTGCTCGGCTTCCTTGCTGGTGCTGCCCCAGGACATGTCGATCTCGAACATGTGCGACAGGATGGCCTGGGAGACGTGCAGGGAGAGACCACCCAGGAAGATGGCGAACATGGGCGTCCATTTGAAGTTCTCGATCAAGCTGGCGAACCAGTTACGCTCGCCGATACGGTACCGCATTGTGGCTAGACCGAAGTTGCCCAGGCCGTTGAAGACGATGACGATGGAGAACCAGACTTTCCAGGAGTCGATGTAATACTTGTCGAGGTAGCCGTTGTACCATCCGATGGCGAAGTAGTTGGCGACAGTCATGATCCAGGCGGCGCCAATGGCGTAGTAGGTACCGATGTAGGAAATGATGGTGATCTTGGAGGTCAGACGGATGTTGGAGAAGAGGAACTTGCGGAAGAGCGGAGTGAATGGTCTAGTCTCGAGTTAGCATATCGTCTTTTTTTGACAGGACACAAAGGTAGCGTTTAACTTACCCTCTCCACAGCCAGGTGCGAATGGGGTGGAACAGCAGCTCGTTGCAACCGTACGCATACTTCTCCCAACGGGCAAGCTCGTCATAGACCGTAAGCGAGACACCTTCCTTGAAACCTTCACCAGCCCATGCGGCCAGGCGGATAATGTAGCCCTCACATTGCAGCTTCAACGACATCTCGAAGTCTTCAGACACGTGAGCCTCGGACCAGAACTTCTCGTAGTCATCAAGACCGTCGAAAGAACCGATTTGCTGAATAGCGGACCAGCGGACAATAGCGTTGTGACCGACGAAGGGAGCGACGTCACCGTTGGAGACGGTGTAACGGATGGCAGTGTAGATCAGGTTGGTGAAGAAGGTGATACCCTGTAGAAATGTTAGTAACCCATTCAACGATATTGTGAAACTTTGGATCAATACTTACGTTCTCGAAGAAGTCGCCAACGACCTGCATGACACCAGAGCTGAATTGCATAATACCGACTTCAGGCGACTGCTCCATCTCGCTAACGCAGTCCAAGAGACAGTCCTCGGGCACACGGGTGTCAGAGTCGATGAGCAGGATGTAGTCACCAATACGGATGTTGCCATCAGCCCAGGCGCGAGGGTTGTCCTCGAGAACTTCACGCAGGCAGCGCTCGTACTCGACGGCCTCGTCGGCCTGAGTCCAGCCATCGTGACGGTTGACTTGGAGCAGCTTCTCCTCGACACAGTTGGAAAGGTTGAGACCGTAGTTCATGTTACTGTGGCCTATGTTAGCAGCTTGCATCGAGACGCGGTCTAATACAAGTCATTCTTACCTGGCCTTCTTGAACTTGCCACGACGAACGAAGCCATCGGAGTTGTGCTTCGGCCTAGCAGTCCAACCGATCGAGTGGTCCGCATAGAAGTCGATACGAGCCTGGCGCTCCTCCTCGGAAATAAGCTGAAGACCGTCGTCGTTGTAGAAGATGTTCGCGGTACCGCCCTGAAGCTCGTAGGTAGCGATAGCCTTCTTGAGCGAGCGCACAGTAGGCTGAATGACACCAACGAGACCTTCCTTGTAGACGGGGCACTGGATCGTGACGTGCGGCAGGACAGGCGTGTTGAGCCTGCGGGGAAGCATTCCTGAGTAGAAGCGCGAGTTGCCCTTCATCTGCTTGATGGGTCCGACCAGCTGGGCGATACAGCCGACAACGACTTGACAGAAGAACATCGAGAAGAAAACCTGAATCGGCGTAAGGAGGACGAAGGCGATACGGATGTAGTTTCCGTCACCCTGGATCTCGGTGGCAATGGATCTCCATCCAAGACCAAGAAGAACGGTGACAAGGCAAAGGGTGATGGCCACAAGGACCGTGTTTTGCAAGTGAGTGGCGCGGACTTCGGGCTTGTACTCGCCAGACTCCTCGTCGATCTCTTCGGCAGTGACACGGGGCGGCTTGACAGCCTTCTCGTTCTCCGCCTCTTCTTCTTCCAGGCCTTGGTCACCGGTTCGCCAGACAAGATCCATAAGTTCCGACTCAATGGCCTGACCGTGAGGAATGAGGTTCCTCGCGTCGTCGTCCCAGACGACTAGCAGGCCTTCCGAGGCCACGAAGGCGCATGACTGGGCTTTTCTTGCCTTTGGCAGGTCGTGCATCGTTGGCAGTACCTGCACACGTGTGCCGTTCTTGAGCGGGACATCGACGGCGTTGGGTGTCCATGAGAGGTAGGTCTTGACAACACGGCTGTTAATAGTCATCGCTACCGGTGCGTTCAAGGCCATGACGCCGGCGGCGAATGTCGAATGAATGAGGTCTGGCGGGCATGCGAGGTAGCTTGCTTTTGCTCGTCTCATGAGGACACCTTCCGTCTCTCCGGATCCGTCTCCAATCCACATGATACCGCATTGTTGTTGGAAAAGATAGTTGACCATAACCTCGTGCTTGATCTCGTCCATGTATGTTGAACGGTGTGATGGTGCTATCGAACCTGGGCGGCTGGGTGTTCCATAGCCGCTTCCTCCTGCTGACGCGAATGGTGGCCTTGGAGGAGCCTTCTCGTCGATCTCGGGCTGTTGGGCCACTGCGGGCGTGTCATTCTGTTGTGCGGGCTGCGCAGGCTTGCTAGCCTTGAAGTAGTTCTTGAGACCCATGGTATGTATGAGCGCTCAGGCGCTCGGGGTCGTCCGGGGTTGTTAGGATAATTCGAATAGATATAATAGATGTACTTTGGGACGGGCTATGGTAAGGATGTGGTGATAGCGAATGAATGAGGTATGAATAGTGTATGATAACACTTGCAACGAAAGAATACTCCCCAAGGGGAAGTGGACGAGTCAAGTCCAAGAAGCACAATGAATGAAGATGAGGCCAGGAAGGGAGCAGATGCGGGAGATGTTCAAAGGAAATAAGCCCGTTTATCTTCTCTCACCTTAGGTTTACATCGCTCTGGGTTGACTAGACCGCGGGCGCCATGCTCCGCCAGCCATAGCGTGAGTCTCATCGCTGCGTTCAAGCATCGGCCAGGCCGCCAAATGAGTCCAAAGCAAGATGTGGAATGTGGGTACTGTGGCATTTGACTCCGTGCCATGTGGTAGACGCATGAGAGTTTACCAACGGCCAGAGCATGGGTGAAACGGCATGACGGTAGCTAGCCATGGCGGCTTCCAAATGGGAAGACCAAGCGAAGCCACGAGCCGACGGCATGCACGCTCCTTGCGATTTTAGGAAAGACCCTTGTCGAAGGTTCCGTTCCAAATGGCTCAAACGGGAAAGGAACGGGCTCAATGCGTGAGAGGTGAGAGTTTGGTGAGTTTGGACTTCAGCAGGAACACGGTGCGCCACGCCGAACTCGACCTCCATGGCCGAGGGATCGAGAATCCTAGAACGGCCTTGACTCAGCTCGCAGCGGGCAAGAGACCTGCTCCATGGCCACAGGAGTTGGTAGATTGGCTCATTGACCACTGCCGTAGGGCGCCCTCCCACTGCGGCAGCGTCCTCGGTCTCGGTAGGTTGCTGAAGGCTAGAGCTTAGCAGAGACCGTCCCTGTGGCATATGATTTGTTTTCCCGGGCTCGGCATAATAGACGTGTGGTGAGCCGGGACAGAAAGACGATGAGTACCGTATCCTTGCTGCCGAGTATTCCTTGCTAGCGACCTGCGATGTTCCCGTAGTCCGTGAAGTGGAACTCCCGAAAGTCTAAGACAGGCATGATTCGTTCACCTGGCCCTCCAGACGCCGGGGTTTGAAACTGATAGCCGTGACTCTGCCGTGTCGTTTTTGGTGGAACAGATAAGGTTTGCTGGCCCAAAACCGAGAAGTGAAGTCTAAAACTGCCACAGGTGGCTGTTGGGCCTGGCCCTAGCTTCGTCGGCCCGAAGTTTGTTCCTGGATACGAGCAGTCTCCCTGTTTGCTTCCTTCGTCCTGTAGATTGGAGGTACACATGTACAGTTGATCGTTCATTATGGTGTTGGCGATTTCATGCTGAAATCACAAATGTAATAGGGAATTGACCGTTCATCCTGTCGTTGCAATGGGAGCTCTCTGCATGTTTTGGAGAACACTGCTGCCAAATTCTTTGCTTGGCGGTCCAGAACCACGTCAGCTAAGGATTGTAGGTTTAGCATACACACATATGCCGCGCAGCAGCTCAAATCATTCCAACTTCCGACCCAAGTTTTGAGCAGCCGTGAGAAACCTTATCAGAGCAGGAACAGAATACCGGTAGCTAGGCTGGTGTACTTGGTAGCGAATTCATGATGATAAAATCGCCATCCTGTTTGGATACGATCTGTCATCTTCGTTCGTGTCCGTGCAGTCAACTTGCAACGAACCGGTTAGAACGGTACAGCAGCAGTGGGCAAGTCTTGTCGAATAACACCAATACACCAGCAAATGCATCCTCGGTCACATCGGAGTCCGGCAATTTCCAGCTGAGCATCATCGACGATGTTCAATCATGCAAAATGCTGCTGTAGGGAGACTGTATCGGCTCCGAGATTGGCTATCCACAACGTTCATCTTCTGCGTTCACGCTGAGAAAATAGCTGACTCGACGGTGTGAGACAAAACGCTTCAGAACTTGGCAAATCCCGCGGAACAACAAGAAATGCCCGCAGTACATTGATTTTTATTTTCCGATGTTCATTCTAATTCGCTTCACGTCGTTCTCAACCGCTGCGCGAGAAGTTTGAGGGCAGTTTGATAGCCCTGCGCATGGCTTGGGGTTGCATTTCACCATGCGCACTAGGCGACCAGAGCGGCTAATAAGTTACAGGCGCAAATCCGTTGATGTTACACCTTCGCCTTCGCCCCAAAGGCAATATGGACTTGCGATAGCTGAAGGATCGCTAGCACGGCCACGTGGCTGGCTCAGCAGAAAATCAACAGAGATAGGCTGCAGCAATACCATGATAGTTGCAAGCATTCTGCAGGTCGCTTGCGCTGGCCGCAGCTCGTGAAAGCGGATCGTCAGGATCTTTGCTTCCCTGTTGTCTCCAGACGTGCGCAGGGATGCGCTGAGATAAGGCACCTGACCAAAGCGCGACGGCTGCAAATCCCATCCATGGATGTTAACTATAAACCCTCATCAAGCGACGCTGTCTATGCTGTCTATTTACGCTATATGTTCATGTCTCACTCCAAGTTGTAGATGTTTCGTCGAAGAAAATGGAATACACCATTTGCGCAGATGGCATCATAGGCCATGCAAACTCCCGCCGACCGTACCTAGATGTCGTTTCCTGCCAGGCTATTTACGGCGGCAAGCTGCATATCCTTGCATGCGATCGGCCGCACCCCTGACGTACCTGCATGAATACTATCGACACTCGGCATATCAATTTCAGGCCGTTCGAAGCGGTTGATATCGTCGTGCGTTACTATTATTCTGTGGAGACGGATGATGGATGGGCGTTCCCCGTCATATGCTAATAGTTGCTCACCATTATGCCGACGGCACCGCCTTCCTTGCTGCTGCTCGTTGGCATCGTCAAGCGAAAGTTACCGGGGGGAGGTAGTGTGAAGTGGTTCCAGAGTGACGGGCGCCACCCGTCTTGGCAGGCTGGCGGGAGCCGTAGCTTGGATAAGATTCCGTCAATCCCAAATCTTCCAAAGTTACGTGCATTGGACTCTTGGTTCACTCGCGAACCAAACTGTGGCTCAGCACAAAGCTTCACTGCTATCGACCCTCTGCAATAGGTGCCCCTCCTACGCATCAGGGACAGTCGTCGCAGAATTCATCTCGTCTCTATCTAACAGGATAGTGACATGCCAATCGGAGTCCGTAAATATACTGTAGCAGCGTCTCGCTTCTGACTTTGAGCCAGTGAACCAGATTCCCAATGCGTTTACGCTAGTCGCCCACTTACTCTTCTTGGTCCTCAACTGGCTCTGCTGGCACGGTTCGGGAGACGGACTGGGCCATGAACGAGCCGGGATCTGTCCCACCCAACCTCCATCACGTAATCAACCTAGTGATCCTGGCTCTGATCGCTGACCTCGGACGGCGGCCTTCCAGAACGAGACGTCGGATGCATTGCTGGGTTTGAGGCGGGCGCAACTGTCTTGGGCTGCCTGAAAGTCAAAACCGTCTTGCGCCTAGAGCGCCGCTGGCCCACCCGGTGCCGTCCAGGCTTTGGGTGAGGGCGGTAGCGCTGTCACCATTGCTCAAATCTACCTTCCCGCCTCTGCTGTACGCCGAGCTTTACATATCTCTGCTCGACTGCGCCGCAGCTCTTCAACCCTTCCCCATTCGCTGTTACTTCTTCAACTACACTCATTTTGCCCTCTCCATCCCTCCCACTGTTCGTTCCTCATCCACCGACTGGACTTCTCATCCCCCTCCCGTGTGTCTGCGCAAGAAGCGCAAGAATCCAACATGGACAACCTCCACGGCACCGCCGGTACCACGGCCTCCAGCACACCTCGCCCTGGTTCGTTTGAGAATGACTCTATCGACCCGGCTCCAACCCCGGGCGCCAGGAGCAACCCTTTTGCATCTCCATATGGCTCCATGCCAGCTTCTGCCACGGGCTCTAGCACTGGCATTCAGCAGCCACCTCACCAGAGATATTTCCACTCGCGAAGAATAAAGAAGGGCGAGCTCGAGAGACCATGGATGGAGAAGAAAGACCCGAAAGAGAAATGGGTTACCATCATTCCAATCATCGGCATTCTCGTCGGTCTCGGTCTCACTGGCTTCCTCATTTACGACGGTCTGCAGAGTGTCTCCAACTTGAACTACTGCCCAGTCCTTGATGAAGACTTCTCCAACGGCTTCAACAACAAGGTCTGGACAAAGGAGGTTGAGGTTGGTGGCTATGGGTAAGCGATATAAAAAAAAAAAAAAAAAAATGCACCATGGGAAAGAAACGCCGCTAACAAGCTACCTAGAAATGGCCAGTTCGAATGGACCACCGACACGGATGAGAACGTCTTCGTTCAGGACGGAATGATGCAAATCAAGCCGACCCTTCAAGACCCTAAGCTGATGGAGACCAACAATGTCATCAACCTGCTTAAGGACGGAAGCTGCTCTTCGGATCTCTGGTCGAACTGTGTCGCCGTCACCAACACCACCAACGGCACTGTTGTCAACCCTGTCAAGTCTGGTCGCGTTAGCACCAAGACTGGTGCTTCTATCAAGTACGGTCGCGTCGAGGTCGAGGCCAAGCTCCCTGCAGGTGACTGGCTTTGGCCGGCCATTTGGATGTTGCCAGTCAACAACACCTACGGCCCATGGCCGGCATCCGGTGAGATTGACCTGATGGAGTCCCGCGGTAACAACTACACATACCCACAAGGTGGTGACAACATTGTCTCTTCGACGCTTCACTGGGGCCCTGACCCCAACAACGACGCATGGTGGAAGAACAACGTCAAGCGCCAGGCTCTTCACACGACCTATGCTAAGGGTTTCCACATCTACGGTCTTGAGTGGACTCCGAAATACCTCTTCACCTTCATCGACACCCGTCTTCTGCAAGTCACCTACGTCAACTTCAACAAGCCTTTCTGGGACAAGGCCGACTTCCCTCCATCGGACGCCAACGGTACCCGTATCGTCGACCCATGGAGCCAGACGGGCCGTGACAGCACTCCATTTGACCAGGACTTCTACCTGATCATCAACGTCGCCGTCGGTGGCACTAACGGCTGGTTCGAGGACGGTGTGCAAGGCAAGCCATGGGTCGACGCTTCACCGACCGCCCCTCGCGACTTCTGGCAAGCGCGCGACCAGTGGCACCCGACCTGGGAGAAGAACGGTATTATGCAAATCAAGAGCGTCAAGATCTCGCAGCAGCAGGGATTCAACGGATGCACCTAGAGGCACCTCCCTCTATGCTTATCCTTTCTCTACACCGGGGAATATACCACTTGTAGCATTTTTGGGCGGGCTAAAGGCGTTGGGTCAATATATGGAGTTTGAAATATATTTCGACTTGCTACAGGGGAAATGAGGCAACGAAATGGGGATAGATGTACCAGAATCTTACTTGACTACAGCTTAATGGGCACAGATTGGGAGCTATACAGTCTACACCAAATAAAAATAATTATCCTCTTCACCTCAAGGCTCTTCCTACCATCTACTTTTATCATCTTTATTTGCGATGTTTGGCCTTCAGTGGACTGACTCTGTGGTTGCTGCAGCACATACATACCGGTGCAGCACAGCATAACCTCGGCATGCCTTCTGCGTCCGCCGATCCGTCACGGTACTCCCCGAGCTCACATAGAGGCGCAGAGACCTCCCACGTGCGAGGCAGCAGGCTCGTCACCCGCCCGCGGACTGCATCATCCCGCTCTTTCGTCATTCCAATGAGCTCACTCACAAAGCCACAGACACCTATACACATACACAGCCTTCACGAAACGAACTCCCCTTTTCCCTTCAAATCACTTCCGCAGGGACGACGGGGGCCTGGATCTCGACACCGCCAAGGACCCAGAGAAAGGATCCAGAACTGCGCCTCAAACAAACCAGGGTACGGCCGCATGACACCATCCCGTCTTCGAGAGAACCATGGAAACAACAACCACGCGAATGCAATAATCCGTTTGGGACCTCGGCATAACAGAACCCTCCAGCTGGGCGCGCCTCCCGACTTTCCTCTTTCTGGAACCTAGCAAACATCGCGTGGCTGCAAGGGGATTTGAAATTATCACCCGTGCTTCGGCATAGTAGAGCCTTTCAATTGGGTCTGGAAAACCCACGCGGTTTGCGCAGTTTGGGACCTAAAGACGTCAGGGACGGGACATGGGTGGGCGGTGATGGAAAGGGAGGGTATATGTGTCTGGCATAATCCCTCGATCTCGGGATCTGAAAACTTGCACACGTGGCGTGATTCCAACATAGGGGAGTTATAGGGGAGGGGTTGTCTGATATAGGTCTCGGTGACGCTTTTCCTGGACGGGAAAGCGCATTTGGTTGCTTTGCTTTTCGACGTCAGGTTTTTGGAATGCCTCTTTTGCTTGGGGTTTCGTAATCGATGGGGACGGGATGATGATGATTGTGGTGGCTTGCAGAATGTGCGCAATCTTTTCTACTTTCACGTCGATCCCTTCGCCAGAACCGGCCAGCGACCACATTTCCCACTTCCTCCTGTCTTCCGGGCAATTTTTTACTTGGAAAGGAATTTGGGCATGCCTTTCCGCAGAGTGAAACCCCCCCAAAAAGGGGAGAGAAGTGCCCCCTCTGCAGGTTACCTGTTGGACCTTCATCTTCCTCGAACCCTCGAAATGCAGCCAGCAAGGTCAGAGGTAAGGGGCAAAAAACAGATCACGAACTTAACCGCGAGCATCATGTAAACTTTGCCAGATACATGTGAGCCAGCAAGACGTTCAGCTCTGATCAATCGACAAGAACCCATGAGTGGCCGTGGAATTTTTTCTGAGGTCATCGAGAGAGCTCCTTTCTATTCCGATAATACTGGTCCTATTGCAGACAAGCCGATAGTCCACTCAGCTTTTCCCGCCAGTGTAAATCGAATACTGACTCTTCAAACGGCTATGCACCTGCGGACGGCTGTGCCTTTACTCTAACAGATGGTCGATAGAACCCCTCATGCCGTCGTGGTACCGTCTTCGTTGAGAAGATGCTTCATTGACGATCCAGACACTCGCGGCAGCCTCAAATTGATCGCGTTACCTGAGGGGCATCCTTCACCTCTCCAAAAAAAATCCGCCTTCTCCCCCTCGTTCCTCCCTTTTCCTCGACTCACTGCGAGTCTCTCAGTCCTTCTCGCGAAACCACCCCTCTTCTCTCGACTGCCAGAACTTTGGTGGTAATAAAACCTATGTTGAATGTAGACTCCCGCACAACGCTTCGAATCACTTCTTGCTTCTGTACGAAGAAGCACTCGCACTGCTATAGTAGGTGAGCTTTCGATGGCGGTGATCTCCTTTTACCGTCCTTCCGTCCTTCTCAGAGCTCGAGATGCTGTCTCTCCCTGCATGTTTCTGTCCCTCTCTCTGACTCCCTTCCTCTTTTCTCGAAAGACTCCCCAACACAAGCGCCCGCCTGCACATTCCGGGTTCTCTGCTAGACAAAATCGATAAGAGATATTATGCTGGTCGCTTGGGGAGAGAAAAGACGAGGAAGAGGAAGAGGGGGAAAGGGAAGAAGAGACGTTTTGCACCTAGCGGCAACAGAAGCACTAGCTGGAGAGGTAACGAAAGGGGGCAATAAAAAGGAGAAAAGTAAGGAGATTAAAAGGTAAGGAGGAGAATGTCAAAGGAAACTAAAACCAAAAAATGAAAGAATGATAATGGAAGAACGTTAAGACTCAAAAAAGGTCCGATAATCTCCTCCTGCCCATCAGACATCCTAACGACAAGTCTACGGGATTCAGACTCTCAAGCCATTCGAGCCCGGCTCTTCCCCATCTCCTTTTTCCCTTTCCCCTCCTGGCCCCTCTCTTTTCCCTTCTTTCTCTTGTTTTCCCCCCAATTCCCACCTTCGAAAATCCTCCCCTCCCAGAAAGGGTACCCCATTTCCCATCCACGCTACCCAAGCCAAGACAACGCTTTCGAACTCGTATGATCCCCCTTTACAAGCTCGAATGCCCGCACCAAAAGACTTCGCTTTCATTTTCCCTTCCAGTTGGGTTGCCGCCGCGGCAGCCGGAGGTAGAGCGTGAGAGGAGGGGGGAAAGCTCACACTACATCAGTGTGTGAAAAAAACGATAAAACGGGATATTCGATTTCGTTCGTCCCTTCCTTATCCAGGAGCGGTGGTTGGTTTCTTTCCCCTCCCCCCCCCCCCCCCCCCCCCCAACATTTTTCTTCTCCAACCCTCTTCCCTCTTCCATCTGGTAACGGAAGCGTGTTGTTCCTATTGTGAGGACAGGAAGTGGAGAGGAAAGAAAAAATGGTAAGGAGATCGGTTGCGAGAGGGGGACAAGAGCGGCACAGGACAGCAAGGGAAACCCTAGGTTAAAGTTGGCATTTGAACAACAGAGAGAAAAGAACAAATATATTGGACAAAGGTGGAAAAGAGATGTGGAGATTTCGTTACTCCCACTCACTCCCCTGCGACGAAAGTGGACGACAATAGGGCGAGAGAGAGAGAGAGAGAGAGAGAGAGAGAGAGAGAGAGAGAGAGAGAGAGAGAGAGAGAGAGAGAGAGAGAGAGAGAGAGAGAGAGGGGGGGGGGGGGGGAGGGAGAGGGAGAGAAAGGGGGGAGGGAGGGAGAAGCGGTCAGCGGACCTGGTAGTCCTTAATCCTCCAAGACGCAATCCTTGTCCCGAGCCGGATTCGCAATCTCTCGAGACCAATATATATATATATATATATACATATACCAGCATTGCCCATGAAACGTCCCGAACAAAAAAAAAATCAAGTGCACCTAACCCCATCCACCCCCTTCTCTCTACCATGCCTCCCCATCTTTCCTTCCTCTCCATCCTTCCCTCGTTTGCCACATCTCCCCCCCCCCCCCCCCCCCCCCCCCCCCCCCCCCCCCTCCCACATCCTCCTCCATCTTTCCCCAACTACTTCTACAACACCCTCAAAACGACCCCTCAGTATTCCCCTCCCCCAAACTCCGACTCCCCGAGCTCCCCGCCTGAATACTCCCCAACACCCCATCGAGATACGCCGCGCCCGACCACTTCTGATGCGTCAGCACATCAACCCCCAATTCCTTCTCCCTGCGCTGCACGAGCTCCACATACGCCTTCATACCCTCCTGTTTAAACCCCCGCGCCAGCTCGGCGGAGATGGTAGCCGTGGAATGCAGGCCGGCGAGGGAGATGAGTTGCAGCACGAAACCGTGTTCGGCGAGGCTAGGGATGAAGTTTTGCAGGTCCGAGGCCGAGAAGCCGTGCGCGGACCAGTTGAAGGAGGGGGAGAGGTTGTAGACGAGTTTTTTCTTGCCGAGACCCGCGGCGAGGGTGGCGGTGTGGATGGCGGAGGCGAAGGAGGCGGCGAGGGGCACGCTGGGGTCCGCGGTTTCCAGCCACAGGAGGTCCGCGTACGGCGCGAAGGCGATCGCGCGTTTGGTCGCGGCGGGGAGGCCCGCGCGGTAGTGGTAGAAACCTTCGCGTGTGCGCGGGATGTCCCAGTTGAAGGGGACGGGAGAGCCGCCGGCGGCTTCGGCGGCGAGGCGGCGGCGGATGTGGAGCGGGGTGTTGCGGGCGGCGTCGGTGGATTGGACTTGGGTGAGGTAGGATTGCGGGTCGCGGTTCTGGGCCCGGATGTGGTGTTCGGCGGCTTCGTCGAAGGTGACGAGGTTGTGGGACTTGACGAAGTCGCTTTCGTAGGCGTCGATTTCGGCGCTGCTGGCGCCCTGGGTTTCCATGACTTGGAGCGTTTCGGCTAGTGGGGGGATCGACTCGTCTGTCACGCCGAGGATGTATTCGTGGTCGCGGGCGTCGATGGCGGAGCTGAGGAGTTTGCCGCTCTCGCTGTCCGTTCGGGCGATGACGAGGTTCTCGCAGCCCATTAGGTCCCATTGGAAGCGGGTGGCATTGAGACGGTTGATGTGCTCGCCAACAGGGACGAGGACTTTGCCTGCGAGGTGTCCGCATTTCTTGCCACCGTGTAGTTGATCTTCGAAATGCACAGCTGCCGCTCCGTTTTCAGCAAAGAGCTTGGCGAGTTTGAGGACAGCAGAGAGCCCTCCATGTCCAGTGTCACCGTCAGCCACGATGGGGCGCAGATAGTCTATGTAGGGAGTTTCCTTCCTCTGCTCCGGCTTCATAGCACGCCGGGCATCGTAGTGTTTGCGGTCATGTAGCTGTTGAGCTTTGAACAACCGCTGAACCTGATTCGGGACCGTGTTATAAGGGTAGTCGCCAAAGTCCGGACTGACCTCGTTGGTGGAGGTCAGGACGGAGGAGCAGGCCCAGCCGCTCACATACAGAATTTCCTGGTGAGGGGCTTGCTGGGTCATCTGGACGGGATCGATAGCACCCATCGTATGCACCGGCCTCCCCTCCGCCATGCGCTGTTCGAGGAGGTTGAATAGCTTCCTCGCCATCAGGCTGGAAGGGTAGACCTGCTGGAGTGTCCCCGCTTGCTGACCACATCCTCTGCTGAATATGGTCGCTTGATGCCTTTGTAGCGCGGCGATGCCCACCAATCCTCAACCTGCTTGATCTGCTGGGAGAAGACCTCGTCCTCTGCAGCACCGGCTTTCTCCGATTCCGGGAGGAGGTGGAAGGCATCGGTTGGGTGCGAGGAGGGGAGAGGAGGCTCGACGGGCGTGAGGGTGGAAGACATGTGGGCGGCGCCGTAGGAGATGGGACGGGCGGTAAGGGAAGATCTAGGAAGGCATCGTGGTCTTCGGGTCTGCGTTCGGAGAGCTCGTGTGGCGGCGCTTCTAAACATATTGGTCTTTTAAGGGTGCTCTGTTGGTATCTCGGCTGGTATGGTATTCTTGTTTAAGCTGCTCTCATCATGCGAGGTACAGGTGCTCCGCTGTGCAGTGTTGATCCAGTCTACGAAGCCTGTTCGTATACACCTCACCTACAGCCGCTTAGAAATGCAAGATATGAGTAATTTTCTTTGTAGATAGTAATAAAATGTTCATCAATACATACTATGTACGTACATAGTAGTAATAGCAGCGACATCGGCTCAAGACGGCTCGACGGCTATCGCTTCCCTTTCCCCAGCTCCGGCTGACTCGCTGAGCCGAGGTCTGATGCAGTGACGCAGCTTCACCGACCGGCTCAATGGCTGCAGCTCGACGATCAACCACTGCGAGCTGCTGTTGTCTCCTCAACTTTTTCTCGTATATCATTCTATCTGATTGTGAGAGTTGCTGTACCGTCTCAACCTTCTGTCTACATCCTCCTCATCCCCTGCTGCTGCTTCATTGCAACGACAAACGATAGCCGACCAGAAAGCGGGGTCGAGATATAGAGACCACCCGGCATTGTCCCCTCCACCACAATGGCATTGAGCACCCGTACAGCCACGAGGGCACTGAGAGCTTCCAAGGTATGCCTCAAATGAACTATGCTATATATTAAATCAACGTGCTAAACATCAACCCCAGCTCTCCCCGCTCGCCTACAACGCCCGCACCTACGCAACCGCCGAACCCGATCTCAAGACCACCCTCAAGGAGGTCATCCCCGCCAAACGCGAGCTGCTCAAGCAAGTCAAATCCCACGCCGACAAGAAGATAGGCGATGTGAAGGTGGAAAACACCCTCGGCGGCATGCGCGGCCTGAAAGCCATGGTCTGGGAGGGCTCCGTCCTCGACGCCAACGAGGGGATCCGGTTCCACGGCAAGACGATCAAGGACTGCCAGAAGGAGCTGCCCAAAGGCACATCCGGGACGGAGATGCTGCCGGAAGCCATGTTCTGGCTCCTCCTCACGGGCCAAGTCCCCAGCACGCAGCAAGTCCGGGGCTTCAGCAAGGAACTGGCGCAGAAAGCCGCAATCCCAGCTTTCGTGGAGAAGATGCTCGATGATTTCCCCAAGGACCTGCACCCCATGACGCAGTTCGCCTGCGCCGTCTCCGCCCTGAACTACGAGTCCAAGTTCGCGAAGATGTACGAGGCCGGGCTCAACAAGGCCGAGTACTGGGAACCGACCTTCGACGACTCGATCTCGCTGCTGGCCAAACTGCCCACTATCGCAGCCAAAATCTACCAGAACGCGTACCGCGGCGGAGGCGCACTCCCCGCCACCGTGGACGAGAACCAAGACTGGGCCTACAATTTCGCGGCCCTACTCGGCAAATCCGGGCCGGAGAACGAAGGCTTCCAAGACCTCCTCCGCCTCTACCTCGCCCTGCACGGCGACCACGAAGGCGGCAATGTCTCCGCGCACGCCACGCACCTCGTCGGCTCCGCCCTCTCAGACCCCTTCCTCTCCTACTCCGCGGGCCTGCAGGGCCTCGCGGGCCCCTTACACGGGCTCGCCGCGCAAGAAGTCCTACGCTGGATCCTGCAGATGCAGGACCACGTGGGAACCAACTTCACCTCCGAAGACGTCACCGCGTACCTCTGGAGCACGCTGAAATCCGGCCGCGTGATCCCCGGGTATGGCCACGCGGTCCTCCGGAAACCGGATCCCCGCTTCGAAGCCCTGATGGACTTCGCCCTGTCCCGGCCGGATATCGCCTCGAACCCCGTTTTCCAGCTCGTCAAACAAACGTCCGACATCGCTCCCGGTGTCCTGACCGAGCATGGCAAGACCAAGAATCCCTTCCCGAACGTGGATTCCTCGTCGGGCGTGCTGTTCCATCATTACGGGTTCCGCGAGACGTTGTATTATACGGCGACGTTCGGGGTGAGTAGGGGGTTAGGGCCGCTGGCGCAGTTGGTTTGGGATCGGGCGCTGGGGTTGCCGATTGAGAGGCCCAAGAGTGTGGATTTGAAGGGGTTGTTGGAGATGGCGACGAAGTAAGGAGGAGGGAGGAAAGGTGTGGAGAGCCCGCGCGGAGGCTGAAAGGGGGCCGGGGTTGCGGCGGCGGCGGCGGCGGCGGTTTTTCCCCGTGGAGTGGTCTGTTGAGAGGGGGATGTCATTTGATGAAAGGATGAATTAGTTGTGTGTATAGATTCCATCATATTTCCCTTTTCTCCCCCCCCCCCCCCCCCCCCCCCCCCCCCCCCCCCCCCCCCCCCTCTTGACCCTTTCCCCTTTTCCTTCACCTACCTCCTTGCATTCATTCTGCATGGGTTTCCCACCTCACCTGTCCGTCCATTTCTTCCCGACTGCGTACACCTTTCCCACAGGCAGCTACTACCACCGAAGGCCTTCAGTCCTTCCAGTCGACAGAAGAGCGCACACTCAGATCCCATGTCTCTTGTCCCTGAAAAGGTTAGATGAGTAAGGAGATGGTTGATTGAAGAGAGATCTTGATCTTTACCCCGGGCCCCTCTTGCGGGTGCTGGAAGGAGGAAACATTCTGATCTTCTCAGTGCCTGGACAGGAATTTGGGGTTTTGATGCACTTGGTTGTGAAGATTAGATGGGTAAGGCGGTGGTGTGTTTGGTGGGCGGATGGATGTTCTATGTCTCTTGGCCTGTCCGTCTGGAAGGGGCAGGAGGTAGTAAAAGGATATCCAATTGGTTCCGGTCTCTGCAGTTGGGTAGGGATGGGGGGAGGAGGTAAGGGATGAGAAGATGTTGAATGGGTAGATGAGGACGATCTTGGAACTGGCCGCAGTGTGCTTAGCGTAGTATCGTTCGTCTGAGAGGCAAGAGGGGACATTTTGGGGGTGGGGGCGTACAGGCGGCGGTGCACTGTGACCTGTTCCCCTCCGTCTTGTTGCGCTTAGATAGCGTTGATGAAATAGCTAGGAAGATGACGAATTAGACTGGTTGGGTGTCTCAGCGTCAGGTCAAGACAATAGGGTGCACTCATCGCATGGACAGAAGCTGGGAGACGTGTGGGAAACCATTCATCGTCATAGCATGTACAGCTAGCTCAATCTTGTCCCATTTACACGGTATGCCGATCTGAGCCTAGCTGAACACTTGCACATCAATCATATCTCGTTTTGTTATCGAGCCCGCGAAGTCCGGAGTGAAACGAAGCAACGCAGAGAACTCTCAAGACATGAAAAGTAGACACACACACAAGTGCTTCAACACAGAGGTTTTGTCATGTACGCACTGCATTGTACCTGCCCAACCAAAACGCCAGAGGCAGATTTCCCTCCTCCTTCATCCATGCATAATGGTCGAACATCTTCCTTATGCTCCGTCCCAACGCGCATGACAGCGCGCAGGACACCATGCTCTACCGCTCTTTCAGGAAGAACCGCCACTGCATCTCCGTTTTCATCATTCCCCCGATTCCCACTTCGTAGCGCATCCTACCCTTACGAGGTCGGGTTCGGGTTCATCTTTCTCTTGCCGCCGGTCATGGTGACGTTCACGAAACGGCGGGTGTAGACGACTCTCTTCTTCGCGCGGCCCTTGGGGGTCTTCTTCTTCTCCTGGGGCTCGACCTATCGGGTTGGAAAGAGTAACGTCAACCTCGCATTTCTTCACTCATCTCACGGCATCCGCAGTGGGTGAAGTGGACGTTCAGCAGCCGGATTTTGATGAGGTTGTGGACTGCCTTGCGGAGGCTTGCCACCCCAGCAGACCAGGGCTATGGATGGTGTTTCGTGGGAAATGCGTACCTTTGGTGTCTGAGACTTGACCTTACCGGCACGCGCCAATGATCCGTGGACCTTACCCATCTTCGCGAGTTATCGAAGTTGTGATGGACTGCGTGGCGAAGAGGCGCTCAAGTCAGCTTTTCTATCCCGCTGCAATCGTTTGCGTCGGCAGATATCCCCAGATTCCAGTCGTACGCTATTCCGGCTCTTTCTTTTGATGATGGGTTCACGGTGACTCACCAGATGGATGGATGTGGTTTCGTTGTCGTCCTGATCCAGCAGTCGGGGGCGGCGATGATGCTGGGCTTCAATTTCTCCGCTCGAGGTGCCTCTGCGCGGCTACTTCCGGCGGGGCTTGGCATACTAGACCACTTCGGGTAATACCCTCGGACTGATGATGTCCGATATCTTGCCGTCATCGCTGGTTTGGAGATAAATGGTCGACATTCACTCGATGTTTACTGCTTGTCCAAGCAACTTGACCAACAAAGTAATCAACGATAGGATCTACCACGAAAATGGTACATCCACTCTGGCTTGCTGCTCTAGCCAGCACCGCATCAGCTCGATCTCTCCTTCTCCCACCCATCCTCCAGCAAGACCCAGCCTATCAACATGACCCATCATCTCTCAAGCAAGACGACGATGAACCCTTCCACTTCCCAACTGTACACGAATCCGCCGTCATGGCCCGACGAATCATGCATCTCTCCTCCCTCAGCACCCTCGTGACCACCTTCCCCGTCAACACCACCACCACCCCACCATCCTCATCGGACTCCTCCGACTTCACCTCCCAAGAACTCTCCGTCTGGCAATCTCGACCCGACGACCTAGCAGGGAGTCCCATAGGCCTCATGGAATACTACTCAGACTGCGAGCCGGAGACAGGCAACCCCACGCTCCTCGCCATCGACATCGCAACACCCTATCGGAACTTCGCCCAGGGCTCCAACATCAGCATGGAGATCCGATGGTGGCCACGGCAATCAACGCACTACACTGCTTCCAACACCCACGCAAAGAACCGCGAAGACGACGACATCCCCACCCCTCACACCCCCGCCGCGCTCCCGCGGTTCAGCCTGCACGGCTACCTCGAGCCCATCCCCGCCGGGGACCTGGCGCGCCACCTCGTGCCCGCGTGCTTCATGCGCACGCATCCCGATTCGGCGCTGTGGCAGCCCGGGAACGATATCCATTCCTCGCAGTATGTGCGCTTCGTCGTCGAGCACGTCTATTGGTTTGGGGGGTTTGGGGATCGGGCGCGGATTCAGTGGTTGCCGGTGGAGGAGTGGAGGGGCGTTACGCGGGAGGAGGTCGAGGAGTGTAGGTTGCCTGGGGAGTGAGGGGGAAGAGATGTTTAAGGGAGGGAGAGGGGTGGGGGGAGGTGATGTGTGATGACGCCAGTAGAGATGGTGTCGCTCGAGAGGACGGAGGTGGAAGACTTCTTCTGTACATGGTTCACCTAGACGGAGAGAAGACACAACGTGAAAGGTCTCCGAGTTGCAGGGCGCGCCCACAGGAGCAACCTCTTTCCCGCCTTCTCTCTTCCACTCCAAGTTCCTTTTCCCGAAAAAATAACCAAACGGGATCAACATGCATTCCAAGCTTCCATCTCCACGCCTCCCATTATTACCCGGAGAATATCTGATACCCATCATTCCTGCCACCGAGGCAAACCTAATCACCTAGACGGACCCGGCCCATCCTCGCCTCCGCCTTACTCCAGACAACCAGAAGATCCCCACAACCAGAGTGACTACCAGACCCCATCTTCTGCCATCTCTACGGGCCCCTACCAAGTGTCCCAGTCGAACTGTCCGTCATTTCCGATAACACTTAACCAGGAACCCCCCGCCCCCGACTGGCCCTTCCACATCCAGCATCCAGACATATGGCCTAGCAAATAAGACGTTATAAAACATAATTAATAATTTACCTAGCACAATCGGCCACAGGTTGCAGAGAACAGAGGATCCCGTCCGCTCTCCTGTACTTAAGCTGCAAACCGGCAGATTAGTATTACCGTGGGTGACCAGGTGAGAATCCCTGCTGCTGATTGTTTTTTTCTTTTCTTTTTTTGTCTTTTTGAACTTGTGATACACTCTTTTTCGGGTGTTGGGGGGTTTTGATGCCCAGCTTTCCATGTCTTTTGGGGTTGGCGAGGAAGGGGGTTTTGGGAGGAGGGGGGCGGGCGGGGAAGGACGGGATATAATCCTGTCAGCAAGTATGGGCGAGAGGGACGGCAGTGACGCTGCTACATTACTGGGCTTATCATGTACAGGGGTTGCAAATATTGTAGGAGTATAGCGAGAGAAAAGCAAAGCATTAACCCGTTAATTACTGCATCCCCTATCTGATACACTCGACTCTCTACTACCGCTCCTTTACTGCAATCGAGACCCCCATCTTAGACACGTTATAGATAGCGTACGAAAGAGCGGGAGGAGATTCAGTAGCCCCGGTTATTGAATCTGTAGCCTGTATCCGGCTGATGACAAAAGACGGAGTGCATTCCGAGACGTGAGAGAACAGCCACGGTCGACAGAATGCCTTGGACCTAGTAAAGAGAGAGAGAGGGGGAGGCATAAGGGAGGAGAACAAGACCAGACCTTGTACCGCCAATACCTTTCTTTGAGAACGACGGCCGAGCCTCAATCGATCCATCACGGAGACTTACCGGCATCCACATTGCTCGCACAATACAAGGGCGAAAATTCAGGCCAAATGGCAACGTCAGAGATCGTAAAATCGGTCATATCTTCGTTACCAAAAACTATACAAAACAGACGAAAGACATCACTGTTTCAATGATGCGCGTCTTCAAGCGGCGTGAACCGACCCACCGCCAGCTCACCGACGAAGAGTCCCGCGAGCACGGAGAGGAAGTAACCGACGTTGAAGGTCATGACGGCCAGCATCCTGTAGAAGACGAAAGTCAGCCGTGCACTCGGTGGAGGTAGCATGATTCGAGAAAGCAAGACTTACAGCAAATATCCCACGCCGGCCTGGACGGTGAAAATACACGCACGCGGGAGATCGGTCGAGAAGCGCCAGGGCGGACGTTCTAAGCAGCGCCCCCCGCTTTTCACGACTCTAACGCGCTCGTCGAGACCATTGGTCGTCAGGATCGCCTCCTCGCTCTGACTACTCTCCCCCGCTTTCCGTAATGACGCGGGGAGCGAGGATGAAGAAGACGAATCACCACCACTCAGTTGCGCTCCGCCGCGTTCCTTATCCTCGGCTGACTGCTCGGCAACGAAAACGTATCGCCGGTGCGTCGCTTGATCCCGCCATTTCTGCTCGATGAAGTGGCGGTATGCGAGCATGAGGCGGGAGATGATGGCCAGGACTATCAAGAATATGCAAGTCCCGGCGTAGGCGCCGGAGGTCTTGGGTTGCCAAGCGTGCGAGAAGAGCATGGTGGTGTGCGAGTTGGTGAAGGCCATGGCCATCCCGCCGCCTGAGGACATGTCCATGCCGGACATGCTGCTATCTGAGGAGGAAGATGACATGGAGGTGGGCATTGAGGCCATGCTCATGGAGGTTGTGGTGGACATTGATGACATGTCCATTTTCGGGGAGAATGTGCTGATGTGGTTGGTATGTTCGTGGAGGTATACAGAGGCGAGCTTGCCGATCTAAGGATGGTGTTGTTCCTGAGGCCACTGGGGCCAATGTTCGTCGGGTTTGATTCGCGTGGGCGTCGGGCTTCCGGCTTCAAGTAGAGAGTGTGTAGATCCAAGAACGATGTTGACTAGACTACGGGCGATTTCTTCCTCAAGACTCGTATACTTTGAACACGCGACAGTCGTTCTTCGCCCAATGTGGTCTTGGCAGGGGAGTGAGAGTAGAGGTATAGAGTGGATACTAGTATTGAGAGTCGAGGGGGTATGTTCACGGGATATGGACCAGGAGAGAGGAGACAGAGAGAGAGATGGATTGAAGATAGAGAGGGGGTGTATGGAAACGTGCTCATACCAAGAGAGGGACTTACCGTATGCTACTCTACCTGACGTCCGTCCATCAACCACCATCGTCGCGACTGCCCCCAAACGACATGAAGAAGTGGAAACTGCCTCATTCGTGTACGAAAAGGGAATAGCAGCGAGCACTTTTTCGGGAGCGCGGGTAAGAGCCTCAGGCCAAAAGCTTGCGGCTGGTCGCGGCCTGGCCCGGGGAAATTCGAACTTGCCCGGTGTCTCTATGCGGGAACAGCCTCTAGCGTATCTCTTCTACAACCAATGGGCCGTCGAAAAGATCAAAGGGTATCCGGTTGCTGACGATAACGTTGTTGCATGCGAAAGTTGAATGGTGAGAAAACAAGATACGGTTTATCGAAAAGGAGACGTCTAGTCCACATCCTCAATATGATCTTTCTCGACACTAGACGCACGAAGTCGAGGATCTGAGACGGAAGCTGCGGATGAGCGGTGACGTGGTAGCAACCCCACCAGCAGCCGGAAGATGATGCTCAATTGGTCATCCGTCTATCCTCCCTGTATGCTTCAGAACTGGTAGTAGCAGTCTCTGGTCGCAATAAAGATATCACTGTTGATAGCAGGGCTCTCCGCGTGGCTGACTCAATCCCGGCAAAAATGACCACCCCCCGCGTCTTCATCATCCGCCACGGCGAGACGGAGTGGTCACTAAACGGGAAACACACCGGCACAAGCGACATCCCTCTGACCGTGAACGGCGAGAAACGTATCCGGGCAACGGGAAAGGCACTCGTAGGCTCCGATCGACTCATCGTACCGCGAAACCTCGCACACATCTACGTGAGCCCGCGAAAACGGGCCCAGCGGACCTTAGAGCTGCTGGGACTAGGCTGTAAGGAACCCATCCCATGGCACCAGCACGGCGACATTGCCGCGCCGAATGCAGGCGGCGATACGGTAGGCGTTGGGGAGGAAGGAAGATCGGGTACAGGAGCGAAAATTGAGATTACTGAGGCAGTCCGGGAATGGGATTATGGCGACTATGAGGGGGTCACGAGCCAGGAGATCCGGGAACGGAGGGAGAAGGATGGGGAGGGCGAGTGGGATATCTGGCGGGATGGCTGTCCTGGTGGGGAGTATGTCACCTCTCACACACCTACGCAAAAGGACTCAAGGCAACGAGATGGGAGCTCGCTAACGCGGAATCGACATACAGGTCCCCCCAGCAAATCACCGCCCGTCTAGACGAGCTAATCTCAGACATCCGCGAACGGTTCCACGCCCACGCGATCGGCAAGCCCAAGGGGACCGTCAATGAACCTTTCGACGTGCTAATCATAGCTCACGGACACATCCTGCGGGCACTGGCCGGGAGATGGGTAGGCAGGAATATCGCAGATAACCCGAGTCTGATCCTGGAAGCGGGCGGGGTGGGCACGTTGAGTTACGAGCACCACAATCTGAACGAGCCGGCGATTTTGCTGGGAGGCGCGTTTATGAGTGATGTGGTTGAGCAGGTCGAGGAGGGGAAGAGCTGAGAGGAAGATGTGTGTGATGATGAATCCGTTCTACATGGCCAGGGCGTTTTGTGTTGGGTGGGCTGTTGCTTTCGCCAGATATACCCTAAATGCAAAGAAGATCACACGGTAGACTTCAAAGCCAAAAAGAGTCACGGTGCGGAAGAGTCATGCCGCATACGTAGATGTACAGTAGGTGCTCCAAGCATGTATACACTGGGAAAGAGTCCCAAAGAGACTCGAAAGATTGACGCAACAAAGTCCAGCTTTTGGCCCGAACAGATGACCAAGAGAGGAGGGGAAGAAGCTCCCTTGACGCCGTATCTGCTGCAGAAACTATTCATATCATGTTTGGCCCGCAATCGACAAAAATTGCTGCCGTAAAAGAGAAAAATCGTACCAGCAGCTTCAATTCCGGGGCCTTCCTAAGAAGGAAAGGACGGCTTACTCGACCTCATTCTTGTTCTCGAAGTTGCTGCCCTCGACCAAGTCCGGGATGTCGTCGTCGTCATCGCCGCCTTCCTTCTTGCCCTCCTCGCCTTCGCCGCCCTTCTGCATGCTCTGGTAGCTCTCGGCCAGCTTGCGCAGCGAGGCTAGGCTGTCCGGGCCGAGCTGGTTCAGGATGCCCGGCACGAGCTCCGTCAGCTCCTTGTCCTCGCCGTTGCCGTAGAGGGCGAAGGTGTTGGAGGGGACCGAGGCGTGGACTGCGAGGGATAGAAGTGTTAGCTTGGTTCTTCGAGGGCGCAGAGGGTTGTCTCGGTGGGTGTAGCTAGCTAGCTAGCCGGACTTGGTTGCCATGTCGTGCTGGAGGTAGACTTACCCTTCGGGGCGGAGAAGTGGATGACGTTGCCGTCCTGCTTGAACATGTTGACCTCCTCAATCGCGGTGATCGGCTGCACGTTCAGCTTCTTGAGGGCACCCTGCAGCTTCTTGTCGTCGGTGCCAGAGCTCTTGTGCACCTTTTTCATCTTTCTTCTCGGGGTACCCTTGCCACTATGTCCTTCCGTTAGCACTTATCCAGTGGTTATCGCATTCGGCTTTGCCATTCTCCTCCTCGTGCATATCCGCGTGCTGCGTGCTTTCCGCTCGTGGTCATGTCCTGCGGGCGATCTCGTGCGGACCTGAGGGCGAAGTACAAGGGGACTCATGCTTACCCTGTAACATTGTTAGCTCTACAGATCCATATTCTACACTTTGCGAAAGGGTTGCAGGCGCTACCGCCGCCATATCATTCACATACCAATGCGCACTGCATTTTGCATGCGGGCCAGCTTCTCGTGATCCATCTTGACTTGCTCTTTCTTCAGCACCTCTCGGTACTTTCTTTGAACTTGGTTAAAAGGTGGTCGGAGTGGTTATATCTCAATTGCTGAAGCAGCAGAATGCAGCAAGATCCTCGACAGCGCTGGCAATGGGTCGTCGGCGACGAGGTTTGTCTTGGCAAGGTGCGTGACCGCGAAGTTCGATCGGGTGTATCCGTCTCTCAGTCCGGCTCGGCCCGTGAAGGGCTGGAGGGGATGACTGCATCTGTATGATCGGATGAAGGCGTGTCTGTATTCGCGACGTTCTCTTCGCCGGATACACCGATCACTTGAATCAGGCCGACTGGCCTTGTGAGCAAAACGTATTGCTTCCCATTGATCAGGTATTCTATTTGCCGATTTAGTGCTCGCCACTCAATGCTTCATTAAAGCCGCTCGGCCGTAAGAAATGTTGCTCCGGTGCCCGATTAACTTCGTACTTATACTTACTTCTTGATGTCGATGCGATTACGCACTTAAATACCTTCCACCCCCATTGCATTGTCACACATAGCTTGAATCGCACCAGACAGCAGACTCCAAGGCAAATAGAATCATCACCAAACGCGCACTAGATCCTAGACCTCTTTTGAAAGACATCCAACCCTATCCAACCCTAACGTACAGCCTACGAGTCCTCTGCCTTCCAAGCAAAGGCCTACTGTTCAGCGGCAGCACATTCATTGGATTAATAGACCCTGAGAACACCCGACGGCAACATCCAAAATGTTCGATTTTCTAACAGGCGGTGCTTGGACGCCCGAGCAAAACATTCCAAGCCTGAGTGGCAAAGTCATCATTGTAACCGGAGGTGGGTACCGTGCCAAAGCTTGACAAAAAGCGACGCTTGCTCTATGCTAATATATGAAAGGTAACGCCGGTCTCGGGAAGGAGACTGTCTTACAGCTCGCCAAGCACGACCCTAAGGAGATCTTTCTCGCCGCTCGTACACCATCGAAAGCCGAGGCCGCCATCTCAGAGATCAAGAAGGCCGTTCCCAATGGAAACGTATCTTTCTTGCAACTGGACTTATCGTCCTTTGAATCCGTCAAGAAAGCAGCCGAGGAGTTCAAGGGGAAGAGTGACAGGCTTGACGTCCTCGTAAACAATGCAGTAAGTCACAGAGGCCACCAAAGCCGCAGTGAACCATGCCTACTCACACCAGACAGGGCATCATGGCAACGCCATACTCCAAGACGAACGAGGGCTACGAGATCCAATTCGGCACCAACCACATGGGCCACGCGCTCTTCACCAAACTCCTCCTCCCAACCCTACTAAAAACAGCAGAGACGCCCGGCTCCGACGTCCGAGTCGTCAACCTCTCCTCCGAAGGCCACAACATGGCGCCCAACGGCGGGATCCTCTTCGACCAAGCCGCGCTGGAGAAAGTCGGGCCCTGGGCACGCTACGGGCAGGCCAAACTGGCCAACATCCTGCACGCCCGCGAACTGCAGAAGCACCACCCCTCCCTCACCGCCACCGCGCTGCACCCGGGCGTCATCGTCACGGACCTGTACAACCCCTTCTCCAGCACGACGTTCGGCGGCGGTGCTTTCAAGACGCTCATGGGCGGCATGACGAAAGCCGGGCTGCTGTACGACGTCCCCAAGGGCACGCGGAACCAGCTCTGGTGCGCTGCGGCTGATAGGGAGACGGTGCGGAGCTCGCATTACTGGAAACCTATTGGCGCTAAGGCGGCGGGGAGCAAGTACGCGCAGGATGAGAAGTTGGCGGAGAGGCTTTGGGAGTGGACGGAGGAGGAGCTGAAGAAGCATGGGTGCTGAGCTGATGCATTGCTTGCTGGAGTCATTGGATCATGAGGATGTCGCTTTGGGACCTGCTGTGATATTTTCTAACGGCGCGGTAGGATAGGAATGGGGGTGTTTTTTTTTTTTTTTTTTGTTGGCTTCTGCTTGTGATTATCTGAGTTAGATTGCTACAGTCTAAACTTCCTATAAGAATCATGAAAAATTGGTTAAATCTCATTGCTACAGAGCGAGTATTGCTAATCGGAGATGATATACCGTAGCTTAGAGAGCAAAAAAGCTAACAGAGATCATGGTTATGGAGCGACATTGCTAGTCGAATGATTCCTATATCAAGTTCGGACTGTACATATTTGCCTTTCAATGAAACCCCGAAAGACTTCCGTCATGACTTTGCTTCATGAGATTGCGCATGCCGCTCAGGAGTATGCTCCAGCATACATAAATTTCAGTCAGAACCAAGCATCTGGCCGCGGCAGGAGAAGTGGAACGTGGGACATTAAAGGCCTTTTACCTCATATATTTATTCAAGATTTCATGCAATACTCTACATCCATCATCCATCTACTCGTAGCCCAGAACAATCCCTCTACGCACCGGTCTTACCGTCAGAAGTATCCACGATACCAGTCGGAGGAGTCCTGTTGTTGTCGATGAAGACTTTCTTGAACCTGCCCGCCATGAGGTCCTTCGCCGTCTCCATGTTGTTCTTCGCGTTCTCCCGCACAATATCCATCGTGGGGCGCTGGAAGATGAGATCGATCTCCTCCAGCGTCTTGTTCTTGGTCTCAGGCATGAAGAAGATCTGGAAGACCCAGCCGAGCGCGCACAGGCCGCCGTAGAAACCCAGCAGGAGACCGGTGCCGGTGAAGGCCTTTTGCATGCCGGTGAAGTTGTAGGTGACGATGAAGGAGCTCAGGAACAGCCATCCGTCGCTGGTGGTCATACCGTAGGATCGGAGGTAGGTGGGGTAGACTTCGGCGGGGATGACCCAGGTCAGACAGGCGTAGGAACCGAAGAAGAGCTCGTAGGTGATGAGGCCGGTGAAGTAGAGGCCTTGCTTCGTCATCAAGTCGGAGAACTGGTAAGAAATACCGGCCAGAATCAGGCCGATGAAGGCGCCTGGCAACATAGTGTTGGCCCAGAAACGACGACCGCAAGTTTCCCTGGAGGAACAAGTCAGTATCTCATGTAAGATCTGCAGTGCTCGTGATAATGACTTACATGAGAAAGATGGCAGGAATGGTACCGAGCAAGAGAGAACCACCACCGACGAGCGACATGTAGTTGGCGTCGAGCTTGTTGAAGTTCATCGTTTGCATGAGGACGGACATGTAGTAGGTGCTATAAGTTGTCAGCATATCATCCAGTTCAGAGATGGGTTGTAAAACTCACATGGCGTTAATACCAGTGAACTGGCCCAAGAAAATCATGATGTTGGCGTAGATGATCGCACGGCGAGCGCGAGGCTTGGTGAAGAAGTCAAGCCACGGAGCGTGTCTGCTTCCAGCGCCAGCAGCGACTTCAGCCTCTTCCTCCTCCGTGGATACCTTCATGACGAAGAATTCTTCGCGCGACTCTACGTCACGGATGCCACGGATCCTACGCCAGACCTTGTATGCCTCCATGACTTTGCCCTTGTGCATATGGTAACGGGGACTCTCAGGCATGAAGAGCATGCCAATACCCATGATCGTACTGAAGACGAGCGAGGATCCGAGAATGTAACGCCAGTTACCAGGGACGGTAACGAACATGGCTGCGACAGCGTACCCGAGCACCTCACCCAAGGCGATGTTGAACTGGTAAAGCGACACCATGTTGCCACGCATTCTGCTTTCCACGGTCTCTCCGACATAGATTGGTACCGTACCTTGAAGAGAGTCAGACGCCGAAAAGATAATCAATTCGTATGTTCAACTTACCTCCTTCCAAACCGACACCTGCGCCCAAGATGAGACGAGCTGCGACGATCATGCCATAGTTCATTGCGCCGGCTTCCAAAGCACCTCCGATCGTGTACAGGATACAAGAAATCAAGATTGACCATCGTCGACCGAAGTACTCGTTGCAAGGCGACAAGAGAATGGCACCAGCGACGGCACCCAATGACATTCCAGAGTTCACCATGCTGTTCTGCTGATCCGTAAGACCTAAGTCATCTGGAAGGAAGAGGTTGGCACCGGAAATGAGCGATTGGTCGAGACCGGAGAGCAGACCACCCATGGATGCAAAAGCCACCAGCAACCATGTGAAGTGCTTCGGGTTGTTGAATTCGAGATCAAAGATCCCCTTCTTGTCACCCATCTCCTGGAGTTCTTTCTCCAATTCATCGATCAAGGCATCGGCCTCCCATCCGCCCTGTTTAGCGATGTCGATCGCTTCCTTTTTCGAATGAATTGTAGGCACAGAGCCGGAGCGGATGGCATCTGCGGCCTCGGCTGAGGACATGTCCCGACGCTCTTCGTACGTCGCCATTTCATGGTGGTTGTCCTGGTGGCTGGTCTCCGCCAGGTTCTTGCTGTCTTTCTCGGCTCCCATGATGGCGAGAAGTAGGGAGCAAGGGCGAAAAAGAAGGGGAAAGTCGAACAAAGGAAGGGGAGAGGAATCAACGCCCTTCGAGAAAACAGAACAGGAGATAACGAAATCAGACAGACCGACCTCGTCCCCAGCACCCTCCTCTCTTTATATCTCCTATGGTGGAGAGCCCGAGGGGTCTCCAGTGCCCCGTCTTTTTCGCCTCGTGCGGCTCTCGTGCAATGAGCACGTCCCATTTCGCTCCAGACGGAGCACCATGGAGACGCAGCAGTCTCGAGGTTGCTTTAGGTTTGATGTTGGACGAGGCCAATCATGGCCAGTGGAGTGGAGCTAGCGGTCAAGCATTAATGTGGACATGATTGACTTCGGACCGATTTCTTCGTGGAGCTTGACGTTCTTGGTGCCTTCTCTCCGCATTCTTCGCCCAAGTTGTTTCAACCTTGTCGCAATCAGCCGATGCTGCCGTCACGGCCTCGTAATGTTTTCCTTTCAGTCCATGAGCATCGAGCGTATAGTTCAGTCGGCCCATAATTCGAAATTTGACCAACGAGGATGAAGTAGAAGCAGTCGTTGCGTCTTTTTCTACGTTCCGGGTACATCCGCGGCAATGCGGCGAACAGGATCCGGAACCGTCCCCAGCCTTACCCGTCCCTGCCGCTGTCCCTTGCAATCCTTCGCCTTTCAGGGCATGTCTTCGTCGGACTCCGAACATCTGCCAAAGACATTCTCCTGCACTTCAGTCTCAACATTCGACAGCTCAAAAGGCTAATCTAGCCGCGAAGGATTCGATGGACCGAGCAGCAGCTTCAGGAGGTAATAATGCCTCTGCTGCTTATACATGGTGAATTTCTGAATGTAGTAAAGGGTCGCAACCAGCTGGCACAGCAGACGGCATCTTGCGCGATTCGTTCCATTGCCGCCAATTTACCATGCTCTGACCACCTTAGTGCATGCAAGCCTGGCCCGTCGGTAACCGGCGAAGTGCAAACGAAGATTAAGCGCGTAACGAATCTCATATCACTCCACCCGGTATCCATGTGTTCGCAGTTGGCGCGTGGTGGTCACCCGGCAAGCGCTGAAAGCACAAAGCACGTATGTATCCATGAATACATTTTTCTTTTCTCGATAAGCGACGTAATTCGATGGCGCTATCACGTCAGCATGACGGGCCTAACAGTAGTAGGACCTTAGCCCTCCTCGAACTTCTCATTGCTCCGCCGTCTCGACCTTGACCGGCCTTTGCCCTCATTGACACCTGCGAATCTTTGTGATGCTCGTCTGAACTTCCCATGACGTGAGCTGCCCGGTACATCGACGCTATCTGGTAATTCATCGCCAAGCATAGTAAAGCTCTGCGGTTGCAATCGAAGCCTCATGGCATCGATAGGATACAGACGCTCCTGGATTCGTCGCAGACTCCATGGAAAGAGAAGTGCAAGTGCGATCGAAGTAGCGACAATCGGTATGGCAGCCCATAGGTACCATATCGGTGGCCAGGTAATTGTGGTGATGCCGAACACGGACGCCAGATAAGAGACAGGCAGGAAGATTGTTGCGACAATAGACAGGAATTGCGAGTTATCTGCTTGAACGGCGTTTTGAATATTGAACTCAAGCTCGATCAGATTATTGAAGCCTGCCATTAGATCAGCATCTGGCTTGATACCGAGGCTGTGTTGCTCACTTACGCTCTTTGAGGCTGTCAAGAGTAGTGTCGTACTGCTCCAAATCCTCCACAGCATCATCCATATCAGTCCAGAGCGGGTCCTTCTGCTCTCGTTTCGAGACGTCAGCCTTCAGTCGCTGGAGCTTCTTGAAGGCACGAGTGTGGAAATGGAGATATTCTTTAAGCTCGTAGAGGCGGGCGACTTCGTTATGCATTAGGCGGGTCCTGGTCTTGACTGGAAGGTGACGACTATGACTGTTGACCTCTGCTTCGTCAAGACGGGTTACGATCTCGGTGATGATGTTTTGCCAGTCAGTTAAAAGCCAATACAGGCGCGAAAAGAGCCAGCAGATGCCTTCTTCATCCTCGCGAGGTTGATCGAAGTCTCCGTCTTTGAAAAGATAATCAAAGAGCAATTCTGTCACGACGTATTCTGCAACTGATGTCGGTTTGGTGAAGATAATTGCAACCGGGACGTCGGAGTCGAAGCGACAAGCGCCACGCCCGCATTCCCAAGCACCTACACGAAACCGATAATGCTCAATGCTCGGCAAACCAAAGTCTTCCGAGTCAGGTGGGTCTGTGTTCGCCGACCAGTAGTAGACTTGGGGGACATTCATCTGATCCAGCACGAACGTCCATGGGACATCATGACCTTGCTGGCTGGCCCGCTCAGGGAATTGCATCGTGCTTGAGAACTGAACTTGACGGTCCAGCTCTGATATAGCAGCCCAGTGGTCTTGAATGCAGGAGCTGAGGATCTGCTCGAGCCAAGGTTGGTACCCATTGATGGCAATCACGAGAGGGTCTCGCGGAAAGGCGCGTACTTGATCGGCTATGAGGCGTGCCAGGCGCGGTGAGTCGCGAGGACCAGATACTGTGATTTCATGAAAGCTTTGCTGGCTCCTTCGGCTTCCAACGCGGATTGAGATTGAATGGTCGCGGAAGTCCCATGATCTTCGGCGACGTGTACGTTGCCTTCTAGCCATGACAGAGCGATGAGGCGAATTCGTTTCAGGAGTCGTACGGGTACACAAGCCGTGTATGGCGTCTTTTCCTGGCGGAGTGAGGGCGTTTGGGGGATGACTTCAGCAGAAGACGAGACATGGCAAGGATGAACATCGCACCTGCTTACTACATTCGACTCGTCGCCCCTGCCTCCAAATCTATCTAGGTACCTAGGCAGGTAAGAATGGAACCTTGGAAGTCTTTTGGCGGAACGACGCCGCCCTTTGCACCTACAGAGTACGGCTGAGCTGACATCCATCTACATAGTATGCAGGTGGGTGTTTAATATCTGGAGGTACATGTACCTACCTACATGCAAGCAATCAGATGACGTCTTGGCTCACATCAGATGCAGGTGGCGCTCATGTCAGCTTCAGCCTCGGCCAGCTGCGGAGCGAGAAGAACACTGATGTGCCAAGCCGCAAACTAACTTGTCCGGTATTGCATGACTGTGTATGTCATGCCGAATGAGTCGTGATGCCTTTAATGTGACATCGAATTCAGACCTCACTCCGCAGCTTCTTGCTGACATCTTTCGCACATGCATTCAAACTCCCACGCCTCCTTCAAGCGCTGTCTCCGCTCTGTAAGAGTGAGGTCTTTCTCGTCTCCGCCAAGATAAGATATGCAACATTGTTTGCCTTCCTCGAGCTCCAAAGCTGTCCAGAACTCCCATGCGTTACCAACACGGCGCTTCATGAGGTTTGGGATGCATGAATGATTGAAGTAGCTCGCGGATGGGTAAATTGCCCAGCCCATGTATTCCTCGCCGTCTTCGCTCCCAGAGCGGATGCCGAACGCATTGTGGCTGCCAGCTTTAGCAATGACTCGGCAGAGGTCGGCAGTGCAGCTAGACTGAAGCTCAGGCGGCAGTATCGAATATAGTTGCACGAAACCATTGCAGTGCGCCTCAAGGTCCTCGACGCTTCGATAGGGTGCGTGGTCCATTGCAAGGGAGAGAACCTCATTCTTCCAATCCTCGGGTTGCCGATGGTGGAAAATGACACCAGACAGAAATAACCCTAATATATCAGGGTTGATTTGCTTCATGAAGGGTTTTAGGGGTTTCGAAGATCCATTCTTGTTGTGAGAGCGCTTTGTTGTTTGCTTGCCAAATGCATCTACTTGCTGAGCAACTTCCGACCAATGCCTGCCTACATTCTCTGCATCAGGCTTGCCAGTCTTAGGAGCATCGCTCCAAGTGTCTTCCACGGCTTTGCTGTTAACTTGAGTGAAATTCTGCAAAGCTTGCCATGCCGCTACACCAAGGTCCCCTTCCTTCCGTTGCCACTTCTCCTGGCAACTCGCGTCGCAGAACACTTTGCCCACGCTGGCATCGCGTACAGGCAGCGTTCTACCTCGGTCATACCGGAAGCAATAGGCGCAGACTTCTTTTCGATACTGGCGGAAAATTACATGCGCAGCCGGAGACTCGCTATCAAAAATGACCGTCCCTACCGGTATACGCGAGCTCGCAATGACTCCCCGTCCTGCACCAGGGATGTCTTGGATATTGAAATACTCAGACACGGGTGGGCTCATTATGCTTCTCACATGTTTCAACACAGCACAACGCATACCTAGCATTGCGTTCTTGGCTTATCGCGCCCCTCCCCAGCTCGAATTTGCTGACTAATATCGCGTCGAGCCGTGCGCGCAGTCAGAGATTCTGAAAAGGTATTCTATCTAGGACTACTCTATTTGCTTTCTTTGAAAGTATTGAAGTCGAATTGCAATCTATTATAATTACTTTAAATAATGTTTATTTTGAACTACTTTAGTTAAAGCCTTTTTTATTGTAATTATTGTAGTTAAAACCATTTTAGTTAAAGCTATTTTACTTAAAAATATTTTAGTTAAAAATATTTTAGTTAAAAATATTTTAATTAAAACCCCTCTCTCCTTCCTAATTAGAACTACCTTAGTAAAAAAGCTTAAACTAAAATAAAAGATTAAGGCTTAGTAATTATAGACTAATCTTAAAATAGTCTAGCCTAAAAAGAATAGCCTAAATGGTATATAAAAGTCTCTCTTCCCCTCCTTTTTCCTTCTGTCCTTATTAAAATCTTAGTATTCTAAGTTAGTTCCTAACTATTTTCGTTTAAGTAAAATGCCTCCTTTAAGTAAGGCTATTCCTTCCTTTACTCCTATTAGAGAGACTTCTCCTCTTAAAGAGCCAAAGAAAGGCGGCCCCAAAAAATAAGTATCAACTAAAATACTTTTTCAAATAATTACTAACTGAATTAATAAGGGCTGCAAAGGTGTCCGAAAAGGAAAGCCGAATGCTTTCAAAAAGGAAGACTTCCTCTTTCTTATAAAGAGACTCAACACTGTTGAAGAGCAATACAAACAGCTTCAACATGAGCTGTCTACTCTGAAGACTACAAGAGCAGAGCAAGCTCGGAGAGAGTAAGTACAAGAATGAGAACATCCATTGAAAAGATGGTATACTAATTTGATTGCCGATGCGCCTGCATCCCATGGAACCGGACCTTCAAATCGCAGTGAAGATGCTTGACACCAACAAAACTCGGTCACAATCTGGAACGAATGCAGGGTCATGTGTCATTCATCCATGAAGGCGGAATGTCGACCAGTTGATGCGAGAACGCCAACGGCTTGGAATGCAGAAAACAATGGTCATCTACGAGTACAATGGCGAGATGCGCCCCGAAGTAAATACAAATGCCAATCTACGCCATAGGAACAGTGCACGAAAGCCTTAAGGCTGTTTCGTTGGATCCCTGGGCACTGCCATGCGCTGGCTGCGTTGGTCCAGACGTAATGACTGGAATGCTTTCAATGTTGACACTATCCCTTCTTCGCCATGCAAGGAAGGCGACGCGAAGCGTAAGTTCCTTCCAGCTCTCGTTATTCTGCGTCTTCCAAGACCAAATCTTCCTCAGATCATTGAACCTCACCGTAATGGCGGGACTCTCGTTGTTGCGCAGCTTAGCTGTGCTTTCCCTCTTTTGCGGTGGCGCATTCTCACAAACCACAGACCCAAGCAGTCCAACTAGCTCGGCCTCTTCAGGAGCTGCTACTTGCACCTCCGCCGTGTCTCCGTCAGGACTCCCGACAAATTGTGGTGGCAGAGCCGCATCTGCGACGTTCATTGGCGTGTGGAACGATACTTGTGGAGTGCAATACTCCGTGTATTGCCATGCTGAAAGCTACCCTCAAGCTTCTGACATTACCAATGCGACCAGCATTTCTGCTTGCATGGCAAATTGCGACAACTATGTTTTTAGCGACGGGTCTCGCTGTCAATCAGCGACTTTGTACCAGGGCAAATGTTATGTCAAAAAGAGCTTTGATGGGTTCAACACCGCTACCACCGATACTACTGTCATGATCCGGAACAGCAATCAAAACTTGCTCCTTGCTGCGAGCAGTTCAGGCTCGACCACAGCTGCCCCCGTGAGCAGCACTTCGACGAGGACGATACAAACCTCGTCTACCCCTTCGCAGTGCTGGAATCCAACACCTACTTGTTCAGCGGGATTGTCGAACAATGCAAATAACCCTAGCGATCTCGGAGGTCGCTACTACGACCCAGCTTATGGTGCGTTGTGGAACGTCCAGTGCGCACAGGGTAGCAGTAATACGGCCTACTTCGGCAGCTGGTCCACGAACGGCCAAGGCATATATGCTTGCTGGAAGGGCTGTGAGAAGAGAATCGGCTGTACTGCCATCAGTTTTGACTCGACTAACTACCAACAGACAAGTATGATTGTCCTTGTCCCTGTCTTAGGTCCATACTGACGAGTCAATAGGTCCAACTGTAGGAGGCGGTAGGTGCTATGGCTACTCTGATATTGGCAATTACACGGCCTCAACGCTCTACTATGCTTCCGCCAACATAATAGTACCCAACACGTATTTCCCGGTAAGCGTCCTGTCACGTCGGCCGACAAACGGGCGGCAAGGTGTTGACGAGTTGCACAGTGTCCTACATATAACGGCTCAACCTACACTAATCCGCAAGACGGCTCCGTCTGGCAGATCAGCTGTGGTGTGTCCCTCGATCCTGGTACATCATACGCTTCAAGTTCAGAGGGCCAGATAGTGGATATGCCGTCCTGCCTAACAGCTTGCAACGGTGTAGCCCAATGCACGGCAGCCTGGTGGCAATACAACTCGAATACAGAATTTAAGGATACGGATGCTCAAGCCAAAGGCAACTGCTATTACCGTACCGGAACTGTGACATACAATGCCAATCCCTCGGCCGCGGCTGTGAGGATCTCCAGCGCTGTTGCTGGATGGGTTGCGACATCTACTTCAACGGCCCGGCCTACGTGCACGGCCTACAGCTCTACCGTCAGTTCTGTGGCTACGACGACGTCGAGTTCCACTTCTAGCTCTACCTCCAGCTCGAGTTCCAGCACGACCTCCAGCTCCACGTCGAGCAGCTCAACAACCAGCAGTTCGACGACGAGCAGCTCTACATCGAGCTCAACTTCAAGCTCAACCTCCAGTCCTGTGTCTAGTAGCTCGACTTCCAGCTCAGCATCTAGCTCTACGTCTAGCTCTACGTCTAGCTCTACGTCTAGCTCTACATCTAGCTCTGCATCTAGCTCTATGTCAAGCTCTATGTCAAGCTCCATGACCCCTTCTACATCTTCGCAGTCTTCATCTACGACTGTAACTTCAAGCAGTACTTCCTCAACCTCAACGCCAACATCCACATGCACAGGCTCAATAACGCCCAATAACTTGCCCGTCAGTTGCAGTGGACAACCTGCCGGTCAATATGGCACCTTCCTCAGCACTTGCGGCAACAACTACACGCTCTATTGCGGGTACGATAATAACCCCGGTGCAGCTTCTACCAGAGCAGCCTCAAGCCTCGCTGCCTGCATGGCGCTCTGCGACGGATACGCGGGATGCAGGTCTGCGTCCTTCAATGGTAACACTTGTTACATCAAGACGGGATATCAAGGTCTCACCAATGCCAATTCGGGCCTTGGTGTCATAGCCTTGAACGTTCCGCCGAATCCAGCATATCCTGTCCCAGTCCTGGCCCCTGGAACCAACACTTCTTCTGGATGTGGCACGCCACTTCCCAACGGAGTAACGCCGGACGGGGCTTCTACGACTTTCACGCTCGCTGGGCCTGACGGATTCAGTCGCGAATACGCGATCCATATTCCGAAGTATTATGATACAAATCGTGCATCACCGTTGATCATGGCCTTCCCCGGCAACGGTGACACTGCAGCAAACATTGAGCCACAGACAAGAATGAGCAATTCAGAGCTGAATCCATACGGTATAGCAGTCTACGTCACGGGTGTCAATCGAGGCTTCGTTTCAAACCCTGGCTGGGGCGTGCCGGGCAGCGCTAATGCGAACGTTGATGACATCGGTTTTATCAAGACACTCGTGGCCTATCTCACCTCGAACTATTGCGTTGACACTGGCCGCATATTTGCGACCGGGCATAGCAATGGCGGTGGCTTTTGTAATGTCATGGCTTGCGATCCGGTTCTGAGCGTAACCTTTGCGGCGTTCGCTCCCGCGTCAGGGGCCTTCTATACCGGTGCAACAAGTGGCAACCCAGAGACCGTCGAGCCCGTAAATACGCCTACCCAACCGCAGTGCTCTCCTGGCAGAAACAATGTGCCGATGCTGGAATTTCACGGCACCAACGATGGCACAATCAACTATTATGGCGGCCCACGAAATGGCAGAATTCTTCCAACGCTTCCTCACTGGGCTACCGCATGGTCCGTCAGACAAGGCTACGGTATCACAAACTACACATCCAGCAATATCCCGTCTCTGAACCCAGCCATGACTGTGACCAAGTATGAGTTTGGTGGCGACGCTGGCCAGCTGGGCATCGTAACACATTACATGCTTGGAGGATGGACACACAACTATCCCAACGTTGACACTACCTCTTCTGCGCCGGTCAATGGACCGCAACTAGTCATGGACTTTTTCTATCGTTGGACTAACCCGTCAAGGCAATCGGTCTATTTCCCAGCCAACGTGACCAGGAGCAGCGCAAGCTCAAGCATGTCGTCAACTTCTGCTACAGCCGCCAGCTCTACCAGCAGTAGCACATCTTCTACAGCCGCCAGCTCTACTAGCAGTAGCACATCTTCTACAGCCGCCAGCTCTACTAGCAGTAGCACATCTTCTACAGCCGCCAGCTCTACTAGCAGTAGCACATCTTCTACAAACTCAGCAACGACAACATCTAGTCCTGCCACGAGCAGCAGCAGTAACCAGGCCGCCTCAACAGCATCATCAACTGATCAGACCTCTAGCTTCAGCATCACCACCGCCTCTAGCTCAAGCGCTTCCGCTTCGGCCACTGGAATATCCTGCCCCCAGGCCAACGGGACTACGGTCACTGTGGACGGCCAGGACTTCGTTGTTCAATGTGGATGGGACCACGCTGGCGGAGACATTTCATCGCAATACGTCGACAGCTTCTATCAGTGCATCTCGCTTTGCGTCGCGACACCCGATTGCGTTCTGGTTACATTAAGGTCAGTATTCTACTAATACTTTCGAGCGTCTAACACAAAATTGCTGAACTGACTCTTCGTAGGGCGAATTCATGTTTCTTAAAATCGCTTGTCGGCGATGCCGTCCAAGGCGATGTCTCCGGCGCGATCCTCGTGAGTGTAATGGGCCCCAGTTCATCTTCGACTTCATCTGCCTCGTCTACTGTTAGCACTACATCAACTTTGCGCCCAGCAGGCGCGCAGTTTACGGCTGGAAGCGACAGCTCTGTCTGTCCGCAGTATAACAATACTGCCTACACAAGCCCCGGCGGTCGAACTTACACTCCATACTGTGGCGGATTCCAGGCGATTGGAACTGGCCATGTCCCAAGGGATGTCGTCGCTAGCACCTTCGAGGACTGCATGGTTCAGTGTGACGATACTGAGGACTGCAATGCTGTAGACTACTATGTTGCATCCTCCACTTGTGGTCTTTTGATCGGTGGTGTCATTACCAGGACGACTCCCCGAAATGGATACGATGCGGCTATTCTTGGTGAGCCGTCACCTCCCGCAAGCTCTTCAATGGCAGGTGACATGAGTATGTCCGAGACAGCATCTGCGTCGACCCCAATGGCTACGATGAGTATGTCCGTCAGCGATTCAACTTCTATGCCATCCGAGACCCCATCGTCAACGCCAAATGCGCCTTGTGCAAACAACACCGCTGTCATGTCCGAGGACGGAACCTCCTATACCCTCTTCTGTGGATACGACACCGAAGGTGAGGAGGCTTTCGACACCATGACATACGAAGACGGTGACTGGATCCAATGCGAAGACTTCTGTGATGCTTCGGACGACTGCGAAGTCTGGGTCTGGCAATATCAGATTTTAGGCGGCGGTACCTGTTCTGTGAAGAGGCTCCCGCAGACGTTGCGACTTGTAAACGATTACGACGCACAGAACTACGTCGTTGGCTTCATCTCGAACGCTGTGCCTTCCGCAAGTAGCAGCGTAGCAGGCCCGGCACCAAGCACGTCTATGATGATGAGCACCTCGGAAGAAGCTAGTGGACCTTCGAGCTATCAGGATGCTACCGTTAGCTCGACCAGCGGCCAGATGAACGGCATGACTTCTTCTTCGACTGAAGCGATGATGACTTCTAGCTCGACCAGCAGTCCCCCCATCATCACAGATTATTACACCCCGTCGTCAAGTGAAATTCTTGCCACAACATCAACAATCAGCAGCGCTTCTGTATCCATGTCTGGTAGCATGAGCATGACAATGGATCAACCTCAAAGCTCGATGTCATCGGATATGAACAGTCCCTCTGGATATATGTCCGATAGCATGAGCATGAGCATGACTAGGACAATGGATCAACCTCAAAGCTCGACGTCCTCGGATATGAACAGTCCCTCTGGATATATGTCCGATAGCATGAGCATGAGCATGACTAGGACAATGGATCAACCTCAAAGCTCGACGTCCTCGGATATGGACAGGCCATCTGGATACATGTCCGATAGCATGAGCATGAGCATGACAATGGACCAGCCTTCAAGCTCAATGTCATCAGATATGAACAGCCCCTCTGGATACATGTCTGAGAGCATGAGTATGTCTATGAGCATGAGCATGAGCATGAGCACGAGCATGGGCCAGTCTCAAACTTCCATGATGTCGGACATGAGCAGCTCTTCGGGAGCCTCCAACCCACCAGGTTATACCTTGACGCCGGATGCTATGAGCACTTCGACCACTTCCTCTGGCATGAGCAGCTCCCAAGGAGCATCAAATCCGCCTGGGTACAGCTTGACAACAGACTCTGTCGGCTCTGCCGTCTCTTATAGCATGACCAGTTCGTCTGGAGCATCGAACCCCGCTGGTTACACTTCATCAGCCGGCGTCCCCGGTGGCTCTTCGACATCATCCAGTGAAACACCTCCCCCAGGATATTCCCAGACGTCCCAAGGGTCAATGGCTTCAGCATCTGGAGGAATGACTCCCAACCCATCTTCCCCTATTACCTCATCTGCGTCTCTCCAGGGATGCAGCGTAGCAACAACAGCGGCGGCGTCCGGCTCAGCCTGTGCCGACCCGTACGGCAACACGTATAACGTGTCCTCAGGAACAAAGTACATAGGCTCCGTGCGCGCCGTCGTCAAAGCCCCCTCCCTCTCATCCTGCCTGACGACTTGCGACGAAACACCAGGTTGTGTTGCAACGAATTACAACAGCACCTCTGGCGCTTGTTACATCCTCGACAACGTCACAGGCGTCGAGGAGGTCTTCGGACCAGATGCTGCGGGAGTGCAGGCTGCTAGTAGACCTGCCGATGTCACCTCCGTGGCTAGCACGCCACCACCCATGTACACCACTCCTCCAGAGGATATGTACCCTAGCACGACGATCACCGCGGGCCCTGATGGATCACCGGTCGCTGCTGAGGATTCCGAAGCGTGTTCGATGGCTGAAGCAGATGGGACCGAATGTATTGATTCTTACGGTAACTCCTTCACAGTGTCCAGTGGAACGAAGTATCGTGGCAGTGTCCGAGCTGTCAATCATGCGAGGAACTTGGACGAATGTCTGGCTTTCTGTGACGCCCTCGGCAGTGATTGCGAGGCAGCGAATTTCGATTCGGCCAGTGGGGACTGCGAGCTTCTGGAGGATGTTACGGGGATTGAGATCGTGTCGGGTCCTGATGCCAATGGAGCGTTGGCTGCCAGTCGACCGGCGGATGTTGCGACGATTTACACCACGCCCCTGTCCGCTACGACTGGCATGACGAGTCCTGGGACGTATGCGGGGGCAACGACAACAGCTGCCTCTATGTCGATGAGCCCGAGCGATTTCCAGACTGGTCCTGGTCCAGTCCCGAGCGCAAGTCTTACCAATGTCGGTCCTATTGCCACGTCCTCCAGCGCTGCATCACCTGTTTCCACCGGTGCTGTCAGTGAGGATGGGACTTGTGGTCCTGAAAACGACGGACAGACTTGTAAAGGTTCCGGGTTTGGCGACTGCTGCTCTGAGTACGGCTTCTGCGGTAGTACGGATTTCTACTGTGATACGGGCTGCCTGGTTGGGTATGGGAAATGTAACAACGCTCCGGTGCAAAGCAACAGCGCTAGCACTTCTCCGACGCAGGAAGGGTCGACTTCTGGCGGGAGCAACAGTCCAACCAGCACTACCACGAGAATGAACTCCGTCTCCGTCGTACCTTTACCAGGTAGTTCCGCAACCGGCAGTCCAAGCGCAGGAGCCAGCTCATCCGGGGCAGCCACCAACCCAGAAGGCTACAGCGGCTCCCAATCAACCAACCCAACGTCCTCTGGCGCCTCAACACCTTCAATCCCCGGCTCCAACTCCTCCGACTACCCCGACAACACCTCCTCCAACTCCCCACCACCACAAAGCCCACCAACCACACCCACCTCCTCCGGCCCCCTAACAACCCCAACCTCAACACCTTCCTCCGACCCCCAACTCTGTCCCGCCTACGACACCCGCTCCTACCAAGATCCCCCCACAGGAACCTCCTACAACATCTCCTGCGGAACCTCTTACACGGGGACAACGCTCTCCCCGCAACTCTACCGGCGCCAGGAATCCTACGCCCAGGACGTCACAGCGCGGGAATGTATATCGACCTGCTCGGACAACCCGGACTGTATCGCTATCACGTTCGTCCCTACCAACACCACCACCACCTCGGCTACACCGGAGGAGGCAGGAGAGCAGGAAGAAGGGAGCTGTACGCTCTTCAGCTCGCTAACGGGGATCTCCTACCAAGCCAACGCGGTCTCGGCGCTGAAAACGGCGGTTCCGGGCCAGGAGGGCGGGACGGTGGGGGTCGTGACTGTGACTGCTTCGGTTTGTAGGGTTAGTGGAACGCCGTCGGGGACGGGGACGATTACGGTTCTGACGACCCAGACGATGACGACGTGTCGGGCGGATGGGGTTTGTGCGGGGAGTTCGACGGCGATGGGCGCGGTGGGGTCGGCGGGGATGATGGGGCGGATGGTTGGGTTGGGGATGGGGATGTAGGGGGCTAGGAAGGGGAAAGGGAAGGGAAGGGAGGGGGTAAGGAGAGAGGAGGGCGGGGTTGGAAATGTGTCCGGTGAGAGAGTGTGGGAGGAATCTGCTTTTCATGGGACAATTTTGGTCTGGAGACGAATGGGAGGGAAGAGAAGGGAAGCGAAGGGACCAGGGAGAGCGTCGTAATGGTATGCAGCGTATACAGTATCTTTTAGCCCGCTTCGTTTTCAACATCGAATTCGATTTTAAGCCTGTCTCTCTCGCGAGTTTTCCTTTCTCTTCTCCCCGTTTCGTTTCTGAATTCCTCCAACCCCGAGCTCAGGTAAGGAGTCGTGAAAATCCCACACTGAGACGTATGATGATAAGGATGTGGGTGCGGAAAAAGGAAACAGAATAAAGGAAAAGAGAAGGGGTGAAAGGAAGGAAAAAAAAAAAAAAAGGCCGTTGACCTTCCATGGTCAAACATTTATGTACTAGAGATCAGAGCCGCTGAGGGGGAGGTAGGGAGATGTAGACTTGGTTCGAAGAGGAATAAGACTAGCAGAGCCTACTTCCCCCTACCAATCAATTCTCTAGACCACGAATGAAGAATGAACGAGTTCTCATCGGCCATACGTCAACCCTTCTCCAATACCTGGTGAAAATCAACTGGAAAGCAACCGGGTTGAGGCGCGAATCTTACGATTTTTCTTTCCCTTCTTGAAAATTCCCTTGGGAATGGTTCTCTAATGATGAGGCAGCTGTACAGGAAGCATCTAGGGGGGAAAAAGCAGGGAAGATGAAAAAAAAAAAAGAAAGAATATTGTTACACCATACCCACGGCGGCGCACAAACGCACATAGGGAAACACGACCCTTCCCGGGATCCTCCCTGCTTGCTTTTGTCTTCCAACCCCCGTGAGAACCACTTCCTCTCCTCACTTGGCTCCTTCCCCCTCCTCCTCATGAACAACGATTCCTCCCCCTCAACCTCCCCATCCTCCCCATCAAAACCCCCAATCATCCCATTTTATCTCCCAACCTTGTCAACAAACCCCCGCTCCAACCTCCCGACTTCCCGCTTAAACTGCTCAACCTCCTGCCAGCAATCCAACGGCCTGCGGTCATTGAGCCGGAGACACTGCGACATACTCTCCTTAGCCTTCTCGACCTCGGGCGAAGCCTTCTCGGACCGCTTGCGCTGCTCGAGTTTCGTCTTGAGATCCATGATTTCCCGCGCGACGCTGGCGTGGCTGCGGCCGGAGTCGAGGGGGGTGTCGAGGGTGTGGGCGGTGGAGGTCGCGTTGGTGGCGGTGCCGCTGTGGTCTTGGTAGAAGGGGGAGCTGAGGTGGTAGGCGAGGCTGGTGGGGTCTTTGGAGGGGTCGGAAGTGATGTGCGCGGTGGTGTTGGGGATGGTGGTCGGGTCGTCGTCGGCGGAGGTGGTGAGCGAGGCGGTGAGTTGCTCGAGCTCTTGCGCTTGCGTGTCCCGGATCCGTTGGAGCTCGGCGTTCACGCGGTGTTGGACCTTGAGCTCGGCGGTGCGGGCGCGGGTCGTGTCGGACTGTGATGGGGTCACGTGGGGATTAGCTGCTGTTGCTGGGAGAAATGGTGATGATGGTGGGGGAGATGTACCTCGGGGTTGGTCTGAAGTGAGTTGAGGACGTTCTGACTGAAGCTTACTGGCGCATCGCTGTATTTGGGTATGGCTGGTCAGCTTTGCGCTTCTTCAATGCCTTCTCTGCATGCTTGCTTCTCCTCCACCCGCATTGATTGCCAGTCAGGTCAGGTGATGGTGAACATACGCGTTGAAGATGTGCTGCTCCGGCTTGGAGCTCCCGCTGCCCATTGGTGGTGGTGATGAATTCAATCAATCAAGCTTAGACTGCTGAATTGCCCGTCACTTCACTGGCGCCGGCTACTCAATCGCTCGTTCCAAGCCTTTCCCAATCCTCGAAGTTTTGGCCCCGGCCTCGGATGCCGACCCGGGCCTACTCCCGAAGATGTTCCGTCCACCTTGGACAGTCTCTCACCTGTGCAACATAGGACTACGGGGAAAACCGCATACGAAAAAGAAATAAAACCATGTCCAATGCCCCAGTCCTCCTTGACAGCATGGCTCAACAAACCATCCACTGTCAAGACACCACCTCCTGCCATCACCCCTCGCCAGGATGAGAAATCCAGCGCAGCTTCTCAGACCGGCGAGGCCGGAAACACAATCCGTCCAACGCCACCTACCCAGGAGTTAAGAAATGATAATCCAACCAGCACAGCGACTCTCTTGAAAACCGACCCGGAACAAAACCCAAGCAAAACCGAGATATCATTCCAGAAACCCCTCCCACCCCTCCCACCCAACATCCACCTCCGCGCCTGCACCCAAGCCGACCTCCCGGCCTTGAAACGCCTCAACGCCCTGCTCCTCCCAATCCCCTACCCAGAAACCTTCTACCGCGAGATCCTGCAGGACGAAGTGACGAACAATCTCACTCTACTGGCGCTCTGGCACGATGATCCCTCGCAAAAAGACCGGGAAAAGGGGATTCTAGTCGGCGCTGTGAGGGGGAGGTTACTCCCTTCTTCCTCCTCCTCCTCCTCCTCCTCCTCTTCTACTTCTAATTCCTCCTCAACTTGGACGACAATGACGAGTGCCGGGGGCAAAACTCCAACTCCAACCACGACAGCAAAAAGAGAGGAAGAAGAAGAAGAAGGGAAGGAGAAACTCCTCTACCTCTCCACCCTCGTCCTGCTCTCCCCCTACCGCGGCCACGGCATCATGACTTGCATGCTGCGCCACCTCGTCCAGCGCGGTGCACACTTATACGGGATTTCTTCCGTCGGCGCGCATGTCTGGGAGGCGAATACGGAGGGGTTGGAGTGGTATGCGCGCAGGGGATTTACGGTTGTGGGGAGGGAGGAAGGGTATTATCGCCGTTTGGAGCCGAAGGGGGCTGTGGTTGTGAGGAGGGGGGTTGGGGTGGGGGATTTGTTGGGGTAGGGAGGGAGGGTGGGGGATAGAGGGAAGATGGTGGGGCGTGAGAGGGGAGTGTTAGGGGGGGTGGGGAGGGTTGATGTCTAGAAAGGGGCCCTTTCCCTCCCTCCCTCTCTCTCTCTCTCTCTTTAGTTCAATCTTCCAAAGGCAAGTTGATGAGGAGGCTTGTGTGATGATGGAGGAGCAAGATGTGGAAGGAATTTCTTCAGTTTGGTGGATTTGGGTCATTGTTCCATCTGTCTACCTGCCGTATCGATGACGGGCGGCTGAACTGATTCACCTCTACTTCGCCCCGTTGCTCTGGCGGCAGAGAATGTCCATGGAAGGCATCTATAGAGCGACCTAGGGACTTCACCTTCACCTGGGCAGTATCTGCTCCCGTCAGGTGCCTGATTTTGTGGATGCCTGAGGCTGCAGTAACTTGTGGAAGGCACAAGCGTCTAGATTCGTCGATTATTGCGGAGACTGCGAATACGCTACTGCAAGCTTGACGTAAATAGCAAAGCTCAAGCGGCCCCGCACCTTCACAGTCCTTCTTCGAGGCAAGCGCCTTCCCCTTTCATCGCCCACACGTTCCCTACATGAGTCGCTTCAGAACCCTCTAACCGGACAGAGAAGGCACGCGATGTCTTTCGTCTCGTGTCCTTGCTGCCGCAATAGTAGCAGTTGTAGCAGTATAACACCTCAGTCACCGCCGTGATATTAATCATGCGACTGCGTACATATTACAAGTGCGAACGCCACAATTGCCATCCAGCCAATCCTGCGCGATCGCGACGGGAGCCGGCCTTCCGCTCTAGCGCTGCTGCTATCTATCGCGATTCGCAAGCAGTCGCAGCTGAAGGGACCAGTAGTTTCTTTCCACTTAGCGGCCGTCAGTCAGCTGAAAGGAGCTGGTAGGATGGGGAGGAGTGTTCCCGCCCCGCTTTGCGCCCCGTCCTGTACAAGTGATTGAACTTGCCCTTTCCTGTCACCCTGCTTCTTTCGTGCCTTCCGCTTTCTTCCCTGCGCTTTACTCCGTCGAGCAACTTCTTAACTCTTTCCAGCGTTGCCCCTCGCTGACTATCACTTTCCAAGCCTCGTTGCGAAGCATTTCGGTCGGGCTCTAGTTGTTGTCTTATTACCTCTTCAGGTACCACCTGTTACCTCTCTGGGTGGTTCTTGCTGCTCGTCCTTCTAGCCTCAGGCTCCAATCGGCTTGCACTCATCTATCACCTCAGTCGGGTCGGTGTGGGATTCACGCGACGCCGAGTGGAGGTCGCACTCTCTGCACCTACCAAATAAAGGTAAGGGACACCCTCTCTATCTCTCCCACGCGGGATCTGCCGTCGCTGGTGCGCTCGAAGCCGCAGCTGCCCCAGGCTCTCTGCGGTTGTGTGTGGTCGCAACATTCCAATCCCCTTGCACCCCGACTCGCAAAGATCGCTCCATCACTGTGCACACTACTACTGCCGCCCACCGTCTGACACACACCCATTCACCCACAGACACCCACGCCCATCCACACAAACACGGGTGCGCGCGCACACACCCACTCGCTCTAACCGCATTCATCCATACAGGTACCTACCTAGGTAGGAGTGTTGGCCTTGTTGCCTGACTCAGGTCAAGTCGCAAGCAGCCTTGGAAGCGGTGGTTGCTGCTCGCTGCCGAAAGTCCGGGCCACACCCTCTCCAGCGCTTGAACTCGAACAGGTAATCACCTGGGCACTATACCCGACGGAGTGTCCATCCCCTTCAAGACAACCATGTCCGCCGAACTGGGCAACCACGATCCCACCACCGCTCAGGATGAGCACGAGGACCTCGACAACAATGCCTCCGCCGAGAACCGCGGTGTCAAGCGCCAGCGCACCAGCACTGCTGCCGCCCCCGACGACGACGACGACGATGATGACAAGCCTGGCCGTGAGCGCCGCAAGATTGAGATCAAGTTCATCCAGGACAAGTCGCGTCGCCACATCACCTTCTCCAAGCGCAAGGCGGGTATCATGAAGAAGGTACGTTGTCGCTGTCGCTGTCGCTGTCGCTGTCGCTGTCGCTGTCGCTGTCGCTGTCGCTGTCGCTGTCGCTGTCGCTGTCGCTGTCGCTGTCGCTGTCGCTGTCGCTGTCGCTGCCGCTGTTGTTGTGACGGGTGTCCCGTCGCGTCGCGACCTCCAACGCGACGCGCTCCGGTCGCGCGCCATACCCATTGGACTACCCATCCGCTAACATGTACTCCTTCGCAGGCTTACGAATTGTCCGTCCTGACCGGTACCCAAGTCCTGTTGCTCGTCGTCTCTGAGACCGGTCTGGTCTACACCTTCACCACCCCAAAGCTCCAGCCGCTGGTCACCAAGCCAGAAGGCAAGAACCTTATTCAGGTGCGCACCATCAACACACTGACACCCATACCACAATGACTAACTCCCTACCAGGCTTGCCTGAACGCACCAGAGCCCGCCGACTCCAATGGCGTCGATGCCGAATCAGCCGTCGATTCTCCTGAAGAGCAACACGCCGCCGCGCCGCCCATGCCACAGTCTATGCCACCTCAAGGCATGCCCCGCAATCAGGCTCCCCCTCAGCCGTACGGCATGACCGCAGATCAGACGCAAGCCCTACAATATCAGGCCTACCTCCAGCAGCAACAAGGCCAGGGCATGCCACAGCCCGCATATCCCATGCCTCCACAACAGGGTATGCATCAGCAGCGCTAGGAGCCGTCTGTTGGTTCGTACAGTGCTTCGAGCGACCACCCTTTCCACCATCCTTCTCAGGGCCTCAAGCTTGAGATGATGGACGTGGGTACGACTGTGGAATGATATGATTAGCGGGGGTCTTTCACAAAAGAGAGATCTCTCTCTCCAAAGGGCAGAATACGGCGCAAGAGTATGGGACAAGACGACCGCGACTGTTTTTTCTTATTTTTCTGCCGAGGAGAGATGACATCTCTCTTTGCCCAACTCGATACGTGCGATGGCGTTTTTATGGCGCATTTTTTTTGGGGGGTTTTCTATCTTCCCCCCCTTTACTTAAAGAAACTGGACAGCTGTGTGAAAGGGCGACGTACGAGGCAGCCCAAAAAATCAACGGTGGTTGCTCTGACTTTGAGTGGTTCGTCATGGGAGCGCATCTTAGCGGGCGGCTGATATTGCGGGTGGGATTTAATTACATCCTTTGCCACTGTTGATGCACCCTTCGTCTCTATCCTGCTATCCTCTTTTTCTTTTTCTTTTTTTTTCCCCCCTTCTCTTCATTTCGCTATTGAAACCCCCCTCTTTCCTTCCCTCGCTATGCCAGCGAGTCAGCCACCTACCCATCCTGTCTATACCGTGGACGGTGCGGGTGGACGAAAGACAGAAAGACGGATATCGGAATGTATGATCCATAAAAAAACCATAAAAGAAAAAAAAAAGAGGAATGGGGAAAAGGGAATGGGAGAGGTTTGATCTCGGTTGCTTTCTTCCTCTTTTCCATAGTGTGAGAGTGAGAGCAATGGGGAAAGGGAGTGGGAACTATGTATGGAGAAGAAGCAAGGTGATATCCATGGGGGGTTTGTTTTATGGGTTCTTTTCTGACTGGGGTTCGGATGTTGTTGGATGTATTATATGATTGAATTCTGCTTTTTCATTACAATTCGGTGGCTTTCTTTCTTTCTTTCTTTTTTTTTTTTCTCACTGGGGTGGGTTTTCTTTTTTCATTGCTAGGTTGGTTGGCTTTTCTTCTTTTTCTTCTGATTATGGTGGGTTTGTTCATTTTGATGTATGGCAGGGAGAAAAGGGTTTCGTGTTGTGCTTTAGGTGGTAGGTGTGTGGGCGTTGTGCTGGGGCATGAGGGATGGAGAGGGGTGTTGGGTTGGGATGGTATGCGGTAAGATTCTTCTGGCGGAGCCGTGATTGAAAGAGATATGTACAATCGTTACAGTCGTGTCTCAAGTAAGCGTCCAACCCCCCATTTCTAAACGGGAGCAGCAACAGTAACCCATTCGCCCCTCTCTTCCCCCCTCCCTTGGCTCTCCTCTTTAATGCATGACCACCGCCACATGATCATCCATATACTTGCTAATATCCCCCAAAAAGCAGGACGCCACGATACTCACGCAGCCAAACGCAATACTCACATAATACACCCACTTATACGCCTCCGCGTACGCCATCTGGCCCGCCACAACCACCATCTCGTACGCCCCGGGCACACCCCCAATACCGGGAATCTCCTTCAACGCCGGCAACAACGACGCCCCTGTGATCTCAATCGCTTTCCCAATCAGCTCCTCAGACGTAATATTCAACTTCTCCGTCATAGTCCCCCCGATATAATACGTCGCCGCGGGTACGAACTTGTTGATGAACACGTTGTAGTAAACACAATACCCTATCGACCCCCCAATAACCCGGATCGCCAGCGTCAGCGCCGCAATCGTCGCGATCAGATCATCCGGACAGATTATTGTGGTTATGATACTAGCCGGCACCACGATCCCGCCTATCCCCAATCCCGCGAGGACCAGCAGACCCCAGAGTTGGTGCAGGTTGTCGATCCGCGCGATCGAGAGCGAGCCGCATCCCGCTGTCATGAGGATGGAGGAGAGGATGAGCAGTTCGCGGTTGTGGCCTCGGAAGACGGAGAGGAGGTACAGGACTAGGCAGGCCCCCACGAGGATGGAGAAGCCGACGGGGAGACCCCGGATCCCGACGCCCAGGGGCGAGTGCCCGTACATGTTGAAGGCTTGTGTGGGCCAGAACATTAGGATGGAGCTGGGCGGGGGGTCAGTTTTGATTCTCATTATTGATTTTTCTTTGCGCTGGGTGAAGGAGGGGAGGATGCGAGGAGGGGATGAGGAGGAGGGGAGGAGGAGCAATGGGGACCCGCCCTTTTGCTTCTCCATACACGTTGCTATTTGCCATGCAACAACGGCGATCGAGAGGGGATCATCAGAGAGAGAGGCGAAGGGGAAAAGACTTACAAGAAGTTCGCCCCGGAGATGAAAGTGATGACCAATGTCAAACCGAGGATTCGCGGATCTTGTCGAAGTCGCTTGGGGAACATGGGATGTGTAGCGCCGTAGGTCTCCCAGAGGCAGAAACCGATTAACATGGCGGCTCCGAGGATTAGGGGTGCGAGGACGTGGGCGCTGCCCCATGAGTACTGGTAGCCGCCCCATTGCATTCCGGCCATGAAGAGGAGCTACGAGAGGTCTCGTGTCAGCATTTCGAGAATGTGGAATTGTAAGGGGAAGGATGGGGATCCTGTGAATAATACTGACCATGCCACCAATGCTCAAGATCCCCCCAACATAATCAATCTGACTCAACACCTCCCTCCGACTCAACCCCTCCGAGTTGACCCTAGGCGGCGGGAAATAAAACACGGCAGTCAACACCAACCCAATAAAAGCCCACACCCCACACAACAACCCGACATACCTCCACGACGAATACGCCGCGATGAGCTGCGCCCACAACACCGACGGACAAAACGGCACAATAGTAAAAATCAACACAGCCACATACTTCCCCCTCTGACTCGTCGGCGCCAACTCCGACGTGACAGCCAAAGCAGTCAACTCATTAATCCCGGCCCCAACCCCCGCAAACACCATCCCACAGATAAACACATTCATCGTATACGCCGTCGAGCAGACGATCATGCCCAGGACAATAAACCCCGCCCCGATAATCGCTACGTACCGGCGCCCTAGCAGGTCGGACAGCGAGCCTACGAACGGACATACGGCCGCGAGGCTTAGCAGGTTCGCCAGCACGAACCAGATCCACCGGTCCGCGCCCCCTATGTCCGAGTAGATTAAAGGTGGGATCCCGCCGAAGAGGTAGACGGGGATTTGGGAGCCGGTCCACAGGAAGGCCATCGCTGTTAGGCTCATCAGGCGGCGGAAGGTCATGCGTGGGGTCGCATTGTGGGACTCGGGGTCCGTGGCCGTGGTGGTGGGGTTCTCGTAGGTGCGGAGGCCGTTCTTCTCGTAGTAGCCGGTATGCCCCGGTACGCGGTCGTGGGTTGGGATCTTCTCGATGTGGGAAGGGGCTGTTTTTTCGTGCGTGTTGTCGGAGGGGGATGGGGGTGTTCCAGGGGAGCTCGCTGGAGACACGGTCTGGTTAGCCTTGATTGCTCTTTTGATTTGATGTACTACGAAGACCCCGAGAGGTGTGGAGATAGTTGGTTGGTACCTGAGCTACTGGTTCGCTCCATATTTGTACAAAACTACTTGGGCTGAGTGAGGTGAGAGTTGGCCTTGCAATCGGTGTCGATGCTTCTGCAATCTCTTCTGTTTCTGAGGAACTCCGAGAGGAAAGAGAAAGTAGAAATTGAGGATGTGAGAAACGTAATGGGCAGCGTCTGCCGATAGAACTCCCTTCAATGTAGTAATGATAGTTGCTCGACAAGGTATAGGAAGGAGAGATGAGATTAAGAACCAAATCGATCACATCTCTTCCGGACAGGCTCCCAAGTCACCTTTAAATACTTACCTTCATATCGCAACTGCAACGATAGGTACCTCTCTACGACCCCACGGCTTGCCCGGCAGTTGTGGGCTCGTCATTATTCCCACCAACCCCAGACTATTTCCACTGGCCACCCCCGCACGAGGAATCCCACAGCGTGCATACCATGCATCCTCCCTGCAGGGCTAAGCTAGTCTTGGTAGTAGGCTTGTAGCCCTAGTCAAGAGTCTAGGCGTAAGTAACGCTCTTTGTTGAAAGATTGTCTGGTAGTCTTTTCATTGGTGCGAGGAGCCATTTATATATGGGGCCGTGGAAGCGAGTATAGGCGGACATGTTTCGATAGCTCGTAGTGAGAAGACTGGGTAGCTTTGTTTCACGGTATTCTCTTAGGGGAGCCGAATGTTGATCGGTATCTTGCTGTCCTGCAAGACCTCACCGAGGATGCTGCACTGCTGTAGTCTATCGTGCCTTTTTGTAAAATCCCGTGATTCGGAGTCGAGCAGCCTATCTGAGGCCGACTCGTCTCCTGCAATAGCCTGTAAGAGATCCACTAACTATACCTCGGCAATATTATCTCAATCGAGACTGTCAATGGAAACCTTCCTTCCAAGCCAAGTGGTGAAGCTTTCGAACTTCATTGCAAAGTGGGTCTTGTTTCCCCGCGTTCATGGACTCCACGTGAGCTAAAACCGCCCCACGCGGAGAATGATGAGAAAGAGGAAGGTCGTAATGGCATCCGGAGCGTATGATACCTAGGTACTATCGAACTGTTGCTCTCGTGGCACGCATAAGTCATTACTCGGAAATGGTGTTAGTATGCACGTTTCCAGCCGCCTCTGACTTGAAGCAAATGGCATTCGAAAAGAGCGATCTTGAACCCCAGGGTGGACAACCAAAAGGTGAATCTGACCGGGTTTCAACAAAGGCATTTTCGTACGTCTTATAGCGTCCGAAGAATGAGGTGGCCCTGAGACGATTCACTCACACTGTCACCGTGTTGGGCTTCTTCTCTCACGTCCTATATCTTCTGGAGCCCTCCCTCTATTCCTTTCTCCCTTCCCTTCATTCCTCCCTTCCTATTTACAACTCACTCCCTCCATGTTCATGATGGGAAAGAAGGATGCAAAGCCCAGCGTACAGTCAGCCCGGTGGCTTTTCAGCTTTCGCGTAGCTACAGCGTGCTGACGTTCTCCTATCTGGAACGAGTCGAAAAGCCCTGCAAGTCTCAAGTCCGGATACTCCTCAGTGTCTGCACATTAGGGATTTTTTTTGGTTTCCTCCTCACCTTTGAGGAGTCCGTTTTAGGGATCAAAAGCTTTGTTCTACCACTCAATCACCAGCTAGAGTATGCTAAAAGGGGCGCCTTGCAGCACGCTGAACATCGCTTATTTCAGCCGCAAAGCGAGGGAAGAAGGAATATTGTCAAGAAGACCCCAAATGGATGTCTGGATTACACAAGGCTATTGCCAAGCAGCGTCAATTCATCAGCTGTAGTAAGCGCTTATTGTACACGACTGTAGGAACACAAGATATGAGCCAGAGAAGATCCCCTCCTGGTAGACTGCAAGGATTTTTGCCCCATCACCCGCCGTTGCACACCCTTCAGGAACAAAATACTCAGACTGTGCAAATCCCTTGAGACATTAGGAAGCTGAAGTATATCTCAATTCCAGCCACCACCTTCATCGACGACAATGGCGTCCTTTATCCGCGACGCTATGGAAAAGACCATTTACAAGGAGCCGTCTCCGCCTCCACGGAAACGTGACCCTGCGAAACCAATGCAAGTCATCTGTCCCGGGTTCCCTCGCTCCGCAACCGAATCGTTACAAGTCGCCCTCCTGAAGCTAGGCTACGACCACACGTTCCATGGCTACGATATCTTGTTTGAAGTGCCACACCGTATGCAGGCCTGGACCAAACTCGCGCGTCGCAAGTTCGACGGAGCAGACGACGGAGACTGCACTATCACGACAGCAGAATTCGACGAGCTACTGGGCCATGCGACCGCCGTAGTCGACACAGCCGGGTCCGTCTTCGCCTCCGAGCTGATCACCGCCTACCCCGAGGCCAAAGTCATCCTCAATCACCGACGCAACCTCGACGCCTGGCAGGCATCCTGTCTCGCCAATCTGGGACCAGTCAACACGAGCCGTATGATCTGGCTCACCAGTGTCTTCACCGCCTACGGCTACTGGTCCTGGCAATTCTTTTTCCGCTACGCCCTCCAGGGAGTCTTCCGCGCCGGGACCTCCGGCTCCCTAGGCGTCCTGGACCATGCTATGCGGAAGAACGGGAAGTGGATCTACCGCGAACACTGCGCGATGATTCGGGGCCTGGTGCCATCGGAACGGCTGCTAGAGTGGAGCGTGGAGGATGGATGGGAACCCATTTGCAAGTTCCTTGGCAAACCGGTGCCAGAGGAGCCTTTCCCGCGGGTCAACGATCCGGTCGGGTTTGCTTCGAGGATCGATCGGTGGTCGAAGCTGTCTGAAAAGGCTTTCATACGGAATTTTGGGATTTTCTGCGCGGTTGTGGTAGGTGCTGTGGCGGCGAGTGTGTATGCCTTTATTATCTGATGATTGAGAAGCGGGCCGAGGAACTTTGGTGAGACTGCTCATGAGGGCCCTCTCAACGCTTCCCGATTCGCCCCGGGGATGCCTTCCGAGCCAGAGAGCGGTTCCATTCGTTGGAAGATTTTCTTTCTCTCTTATGCCCTCTCATTGACGACCAGAAGGTCGAAATTGATGCTATTCGCTCTCCAGTCTCTGGTTCCTCATCGAGGGTATGGCCGTCGTGTCTCTTTACAGTAAACCCTGATCTGTGACAGTGGTACCATTTCGCCGTCGAAAGTACTCCCAATCAGCCTGTGAGACAGGATACGCTCCAGACTTATTATAGTCGAAATGTCTTAAATCAAATGTCACATCTTCCATACTTGGTGCGTTCGCATTCCCGCTAGATGCGACCAGATCATGCATCTCCAAGTCGTCAGCTAGCGGATCAGGCAAGTAACCGGTCTCGCTCAACTCGGTCATTGGGCCCATGGGTAACGGTCCGCTGCCGTTTGGCATCAGAGCGTTGCCTGCAACTACTGGTCTTCTCTGGTCATTCAATGGGTTTCCGAAAGGAAAGTGGGATTCGTCGGGTTGGCCAAATGCCCATCCGTTACCACTTTGATCATTGTTTGGCTGTACTCCAGTAATCTCGTTGTCCCACATCTCCCAATTAAGGTCGCTGTTTTCGAGGTCGAGCATGCTCCCAATGGTGGAAAAATCCATTGCTTGTTGCTGTTGTTGCATTTTCTCACCTCCTAGCAGTCCGTCGAGCTGGAAAGTATCTGCGGCGTTGCCTGTGGATATTGCATTCCCGTTGACTGGAATATCACTTGCTGGCGCTACTTTCCCCTGCACAGGATTACCTCTGGCTTGGAAGCCTGCAAAGTCTCCAGTAGAGCTCCAGGAAGCCATGTTGCACATTTCCATAAAGCTCGGAGCCTCTTGCTGTCCTACTGGCTGTGCGCTCAATGCATCATTGCGCTGTTCCTCGACGCCGGCAAAACCACTCAGACGGCTTCGTTGTGCAGCTTCATGATCCCGAAGTGCTGGTCCAATCCCGCCAACACAACCACTGACCATCTGCTCGCCCTGACGATACCCCCTCGCACCGAACTGCTTCTTCACCTTTTCCAACATCAGGCCCAAAGCTCTAGCAGCTTTCTCCGTATCGTCGAACAACGATGTGCTTCTCTTTGTAGGGTCTCGACCAAAAGTAGTTCCACCCTGACCATCGGCGTTCACTTTCGTCTTTGACGCTGCCGCCTCGCTCCAAATCTTCTGAGACCGCTCGAGCGCTTCCATCATAGCGCCTCTCCGCGGACATGCGAGCATCGTTTCGGGGTGTCGACCAAATGCAGGGTCGCTCATCTGTTTGGAAAGCTCAAGACAGATGATCATTGCCGCCAGTAGGAAATCGTGGGTCGAAATCGAGCCCATGTACCATTTCACGGACTCCAGTTGACCTCCGACTTGGCTTGCCGTGTAAATGGTGTGGTGATGCTGTAGCACTCTAAGTGCACACTCCGTGCACAGCCGCCTGCTGGCTCCGATGCCAAACTCCTGCTCACTCGGGCTGAGCCTTTCATATGGGACAAGCATGTACCGTCTGTGCAGCACTGTCTTGGTCTTGAGATATAGCAAGTCAAGGTTGAAACGGCACATCAGTTGCTCCGGCGGATCCGTAATGATAGCTGTTGAGTCCTCTGGCATCTGCAGCGAGGGCGGGACCGCCGCCTTTGCCTCCTCTAGCTCCCGATCAAGCTTCATCATCTCGTCGTAGGCAGGCGGCACAGTGGCGTGTGATAGCTCGGCTGCATCTGCGAATACTCTCACAATCCTGAGCTTGGCTCTGGTATATGAGGATGGTGTCAGCTCGTCGATGCCTCTACCTTGAGGCAACAAGCCACAGTCAGGGCGAAAGTCTCGATCTAGGAGGTTTGACGGAGGCTCCGCATCGCTTTGGATAGTTTTGACCATGCTTGGCAGGCCAAGCTGAAAAGAGATCAAGACATCGATCATGCTTATGATGGCCCATATCCGCCGTCTCATCTCGCCACTGAAGGGAGAAATGTTCGGGTAGTGCTTTCCGTCCCTGTGGTATCCCATACGCAACGCAAGGCGGATGATTAGTCCGATTGAGAGCCAAACGTTCATGAAAGCGTTATCGCTTCGCAGACCAGCGGTGTAAAGGATCAAGGTCTCAATGGTATGAGCCTTGGGCTTTGTGAAGTCCGCTAAGACGGCCGCCGAGGCTGCCATGCTGTGGTACCTGGTCACACCTGCAAGGACCTGCTTCGTTCGTGGACTTGAGGGGTCGCTATCTCTCAGTGCGAAGCTTGCAGCAAGGCTCAGAATGCTGAACAAGAGACCGAGCCACATTGTGGGAGTGCTCTTCGGCTCACGCCAAAACCGCTTGTACTCTTCTTGAAACGTCGGTGCGTGGATAATCGGTTTGAAAGGATCGGGTGAGTTGAACCTGGGTAGGATAATGTGTCAGCAATTTTTTTCAATAGCATAGAGAAACAGTTGTGGGTCTCCTGCCCATCAAAGTCTTACCATAGACTCAACAATCTATCTGCTGTTCGTTTCTCCGGTATAGCAGCGATCAATTGCTCTTTTGTCACCGCGCCGGCAGACTCAAAAATGAACCCCATTCCCACACTTGGGTGCGTCTGCCCCCGGAAGTCAGGTGGACTCGCCGAATCGGCGGAATAACCATGAGACCAAGGTCCTTGTGAGCCTCGGCGAACTCGCGTTGGACTCACATCACCTTCAGCATCGTCATCGCCCTCTTCATCCTCGTTGCTTTCTCTGTCCTCGCCCAGGTCCTGCTTCAGCTCGGAAATGGAATTGAGGATGGCGTTCCAGTGATTGCCACCCACGTATGAGATCTCATTTTTGCTGACCTTCATCTGCCCAAAAGGCGTGATTGCTGCATCAACCAAGTCATCTTGAAAAGGTGGCGAGGTCTCGCCTCTGAATTCCATTTGCCAGTCTTGTGATCCAGCATTGGCCGCTTGGGAACCGATGTCGCTGTCGCTTGGTGGAGTAGGTTCTGAAAACAGAGCCGTGTCCCCTTGGCTGATGCTGCCATGATTGTTGCTAGCTTCTACGGGACCAGACGTCGACGAGCTCTGCTTCCTGCCGCCTTGGGCACGATGCTGTGGCTGCTGCTGCTGCTGTTGTTGCGTCCCCATGAGACCCACGACCAGCTCCTCTAGCTGCCGAATCCTGCCCTTGACATTTTGCGGCTGCCTGCTTTTGACAGGCGGAGGCACGTAGACACATTGCTCGGATCTATTTCTTTTGCCACATTGATCACAGGCTGGCTTCTCCCGATTGCATTTAAGCTTGCCATGTCGACAAGGTGTACAGCTGAGCTGCGATCGCGCACGCTTCTGTTTGAGATGAATGGCACTGTTGCCACCTTTGGCATGGCCTGTACCAGTAGCAAGGCTGGTGGTCAGTGCGCTATTGCTAGCTGGAGATGTGTTGGAGTCTGTTGTAGTCGACATTGCTAGTCGTGTCAGCTTCTCTTACCGTGCGGTCTTTGTCATGTCTTATGTTACTGTTCTCCTTATGAGGCGTCAAAGTGTTGACGTTGACGCTTCTGCAGCTCAATTCCTGCCGCCTCATTTGGTTGAATCACATGAACCTTCCGCTTGCTCAGCAGCTTACAAGATCAACCCCAATGATCAGCGTGCTAGGCATTGCGATACAGATAACGAGCAAAGGTAAAAACGGCATTGCTTTTAAGCTTTCAAGAGTCTGGCATTCTCTCGGGCGCAACGTGTGTCGCGATTGTTTTCGGAGCTACGATCACGTGTGCGAAGTAGAGCGCAGTAAGCGCCACACAAAGCCTCGCAAACCATTGCTGAGTCGAAGCTTGCTACCTTCTACTTGGCAAAGCCATTGGGTAGATCGTTGGATATTGCCACAATGTCCCTAGCGCCGCCCTTCACAGTGGAAACAGCCCACGCCAAAGTCAAGAAAGCTCAAGACTTGTGGAATACTCAGTAAGGGCTCCCATCACTCTCTTTCTGCCGCTCATCGCTACAATTCATCGTGTACATGAGGCTGACAAAGGTGTCCACGTTGAAATTTAGAGATCCTGTCGCGGTGTCAAAAGCATACACTGAAGATTGCATCTGGCGCAATCGCGACCACTTCTTCACCGGCCATGCAGCTATCATTGACTTTCTTACTGCCAAATGGCAGCGTGAAAAGAAGTACCGCTTGCGGAAAGAGCTCTTTGCATTCTCGGATGACAAGATAGCGGTGCAGTTCTGGTATGAGTATCAGGATGTCCAGGACCAGTTGAAGTAGAAGCGATGCTATGGCCTCGAAGACTGGACGTTTATGCAGGATGGGCGGATGCGGAAGAGGATGATGAGTGGGAACGATGTCGAGATCTCTGATGCGGAGCGGTGGTTCAAAGACGGTGTAGATGTGAATGAGGTAGAAATCTCAGAGTCACATTGGTAAGACGGCGGCGAGAATGCAGGATCTGCCCAGTCCGGGTATCCTGTCTTGATGTCTCGGACGAGGAAGCGGTCTCAACCAATTAGGTCTTGGAGAGGCTTCTGAAACGGAAGGCGTGGAGGCTCCCATATTTCGATGCCGATGCATAGCTTCGCGTTTGTATGATCGCACTCGTAAATTCATTTTCCCTGTTGGTCGGAACAGACTTAGGCGGCAGGCGTCTCATGAATCACACACAGCAGAAAGCGTCCTTCAGGAACCACAACCACCTCATTCTTCTTCGTCCTGACCCTGATCAATTTGCCCTCGTCACCCTCTCCGTTCAACTCCTCAACAAACTCGCCCACATGTTTCATGAATCTCCATACCAAGCTCGCTACTTCCTCTGCCTTGCGTGTGCCTTTGTTATTCTTTTGCTTCCCATCTGGCCCACCATTCTGGGCGGTATTGTTGGTCTCGCCGCCGTTGAGGTAGGTGCCATTGGCAGTCGGAGCTGCCTCTTCGACTTCAGCGTCTTCGGCAAGCACAAGACCTGAAGAGCGCACTATAGCTCCCGTGTCTCGGGACAAGATCAGGGTGCTTTGGACTCCTGGGCGGTTTGCAAGTCGCGCGAGAAGTGCCTGTGTTGAAGCGGTCGGAGACGGTTGTTGCATCGCCATGATTGAGCACTGCCAAATGACAACCTTCGAACGCAGTTGGGAAGTAAACGAGGAGTCGTGCGCTTTCACGGAGAAGGGCAATCGCAAACAGGCAAATCAGGCAATGCATCAACAAACCATGTCGGCATGACCAGGTCTGAGCCCCGATGTGCCAAGACCTCGACAAAAACTTCTGGGACAGACTTCTCTGTGCAAATCCGGACCTTTCAAGTTACTTTGCGCGAGCTTCGTCCTACTTCCTATTTTGGATGCTCTCTGCTGTCCATCAGACTCGCTGAAGGATTCAACATGGGCGCGAGCGCGAAACGTAAGAAGGAGAAAAAGCAGGACTTTCAGAAACCGAAGCTCAAAGTCGGCAAGAAACGCCCTACCAACACCAACGCCACAGACACTTCTTTCTCTGCGAAGAGTATCGTATTCAAACAGCAATCCGTTTCTTCTGGACCACGCGATACCGGTGCTCTCTTCAACCATAATCTGTCCCTTCTCGCCAGCAAGAACGAGACCCAACGCCGTGACGCTCTTCAGTATCTGACTACAGCATGCATGCTCGCTCAGAGCCCGGAAGGTGAAGGCTTGCCTCAGCCTGCAAGCGCGGTAGTTGCCAAGGCGCAGGCGTTGATTTTGGATGGAAATGGTGGCGTGCGGAGTCAGCTGTTGAAGTTGCTGAAATCTCTTCCCGTGGATGAAATAGGGTCTCTGGATCAGCTTCTACTCTATGCTAGGGCCGGAATGACGCATCTATCTACAGACGTCAGGTTATTCAGTCTGGAAGTGATGGACTGGATCTTATCATCTCCAAGCTTAGGCGAGGCAGTCATGATTGTGCCTGGCGCGTGGGTCAAGACTCTGAGGACTTTCGAAAACTTACTGGGTTGGCGCGCCACAAGCGGGTCACAGAATGTCAATGGCACAAAACAGGATGGCGAGAAGTGGACGAGACAGATTGCTTCCAAAACGTCATCTTCAGGCCTGGAGAAAGGAGGCAACAAGCTGCTCGTACACCAACTCGCTACTATGGCCTCTTTTCTCGCAGTAGGTCTTACGCCGGCTCCTGCTGACCCGGAGGCTTCAGCAAAAAGAGCTGCACAGATCTTTCCACTATGGCATACCGATGCACACTTGCCCTCCACCAAAAGCAATCCATTCGGTCACCTGAATCTGTTTGGAGCCCCGAGAGATGCAGAGAGCGAGGTTTACGACAGTGCTGAAGAAAGGCTCGAAGTCTTTCTTGAGCTTGGGTTTCTTCTCACGTTCCGAAATGGCACACAGGAAGCCAAACGGGAAGGTGGAGAAATTGGTCGAGCGGCCGCTGCAGTGGACAAGGCTTTGAGGCTGGCCGAAACAGGATAGACGCGAACTTGTTCACGTCACATGACTATATCCTCCGAGACCAGAACTGAGAAGTAAGCCTTGATGATATGTCGGCTGTGAACCAGCTTGAGCCGCAGAGTTGATCCAAGAGATCTTGTGGCGCTGCTCACCACTACTCTGAACCTTCCGCAGCCTGCATGCCCCACCGCTCATGATGGACACTCGCATTCGGTGACGACTGACCTGGTTTGCAATTTGAAATATGGCTGCGCGGGAACGTCTCCCTGACTATGCAACCACCAGTCATATGCCAACACTATCAGGGCTCAGATCACGTGTATCACTGCCGCCTTGCGAGATGACTAGCGAAGGTCTCGATTGTAAAGCGTTCTCGCTTGCTTCGAGCTTCGGAATAGCTCTCATTAGAGAAACAACTTCCAACTCCGCCAATGTGGGAATCATCACCAGAACTTGTTTATTTTCAAGATGACTGTTCCGATACCGCCGCTCATCCTCCCTCACACGCGCTCCGAGAGGAAATCAGCTCGATCAGTCCCTCCGCTGATTTTCCCATCACCAGCAAAAGCTACGCCGCAAAGGATGACAACAGACCTCACTGCTATCACGCCCAGAGGGCAGAGGAGGCAAGCTACAGACAATGATGCTCGAAGTCTTCATGTACCCTACCACGATGACAGTCACACCAACGGCAAAGCCACTTTAAAGAAGAATGACCGAAGTCCCGGAGCAAGGCAAAGCAACCACCGGAAGCGGAGAAGTACGGGACCGGAATCAGCGAGCACACAGCGGAAAAGAATGCATCGGCAGTCAAACACTTTTCTCGATCGCTTAGAGAGCTTTGCACAGGACAACGGGGTTGAAGATTGCGATAATGAGAACAAGTCCAGCACTCTGATAAGTCAAGACGAGGCTGTTGAGTCCTTCGAAATAGAACAGCCACAGCGATTGCAGCGTCTAGTTGCCAGCAAAGTCGTTGACTTCTCGGACTGCGTCACAGTCCCGCGACAGCCCTCGGCCGAAACCAAAAACGACCCAAAGTCGCACGGGAGGAGTCGGCAGTCGTCTCCTCACGCAACAACAGATCAGCCGAGATCGAGATCGACTTCGAAAACGCGCAGTAAGCACTCTCGCGGATCTTTAGGAGGTGTGACGAGCTCGTCACCAGTCGGAAGTCATATGGACAGTCGCCGTCGTTCTCCGTCGAGAGAGAACTTGAATGATTCCAAGACTGCGGACTTGGCGGATACGGTGAAGCGAGAGGTGCAGAGGCAAGTGGCAGAGGTAGAAGTGAGGATGCTCGTGGAAATTGATCGGAGGGTTGAGAAAATGGTGCGACTTAGGCGGGAGGCACAAACGAACGAGGGTAGAGAGAGCAGCAAAAAGAAGACTTCAGTGGAGGAACAGTGGCGCGGGCGGGAATAGGTGCACAGGCAAATTCATACTCACAATCACGTGAGACTGCTTCCGCCCCTCACATTTCAGAGCCTGAAGTATACATTATTTTCAAATGATTAGATTTCCTCTCTTTACAAACCGGACTATACAAATGGGCAGGCCAGTAACCAAATCGTGCGTCTCCAAAGACGCTGGTATCTGAAATGCCGGACTGAAAAATGCCTTATGTTTTAAGATGTCATCCCCAAACGCGACACTGATGCCACCCAAGATTCATCAAGCCCACTTGCCAGAAGTGGACGACCTTTCCGTATATCACAGCCAGCCTCTTTCCGTCATGTCGGATCTCGAGGCTCTCTGGCCTTAATTCAGGTCGCCACGGCCTCTGCCCCGACCGCGAAAACCACCGCCGCCGCGTCCTCGACCTCGAGGTGCATCGCTGCGTCCTCGCGGCTTACCGCCTCCTCGCCGATTAAGCGAGAAGTCGATTTTGATCAGCGGATGCTCAACCCACTCCACACCCTCGAGACCAAGCCTCTTCTTCTCGGCTTGAGGAAGTCGCCACGCCTGGAAGACCCCCATCAATTCCTCCGTCTCGCTCACGCTGCGCTCCTGGAACTTGATCACATCATCAATCTGGTACGTCTTCTGATTGCCCTTCCCAACGTCCCGCAATTGAGGGATCCACGCCCGGACGTAGTCGCCGTTGCTGTCGTAATCCAGGGCCTGCTTGACCGGATTGAACACCCGAGCGGAGCCGCGCGGATCGTTGCCCACGCCGGCGACGTATTGCCAGTTGCCCCAGTTGCTGGAGACGTCGTAGTCGACCAGGTTCGTCTCGTACCACTCGGCTCCGATCCGCCAGTCGATGCCGAGGTGCTTGGTAAGGTAGGATGCGACGTTCTGGCGGGCGCGGTTGGATGTCCAGCCCGTCAAGAATAGCTCCCGCTGAGAGGCGTCAATCAGGCCTGTGCCCGTCTCGCCGCGCAAGAAGCGCTCGACGGCCGCCTTTGTGCTCTGGTCGTTGACGCCTTTGGTGTTTTTCCGTTCGGTGGTTTTGGAGTACGGGCTGCTGATCATCTTGAACTTGGTCTCTTTGTCGCCTTTGTAGCCTCCCAGATAGAAGAGTCTTGTGCCGTACTTGCGCGTGCAGAGACGCATGTAATCCCTCCATAGTAGCTCAAACCGGACGCCTGCGGTGCCTTTGTTCTCGCCCTTGCCGTAACCTTCAACGCCTTTCCCGACGTCGGTTTTGGCGTCTTCGAAGTCCATGAGTTGCCAATGAATCTGGCGTGCGGTGACGCTGCCGAGAGCCAGCCATGCTGAGAGCTTGGTGCTGAAGTCAAGGCCGAGCAAGCCATTCCTTGTGTCTTTATACGAGGTCATAGCCCCAGACTCGATGAGATGTCGAAGGCGGGCGTGACCTGCTTTTGATCCGCCGATGAACGGATGTGCGGAGGAGACACCGGGTGGCATGCTCGGCATTCTCGGTACTTCCAGATTCTCGTGGAGGGGTTTTTGCAACGCCTCTATCGTTCCTTCAAGCGTATCTGGAATTTTGAACGGCGCAAACTGCTCGGGAACATGTTCCGGCATCGGTGGCAGACTGCGTGGTTTGGGGAGCTGCTTTCGCGGCGCCTCACGCAACGGCTCAACCGTCTTTCGATATTCCGTGAAAACATCGGACAACTTCTTAATGTCCTTGAATGGCAAGTCCCTGTCATCGATGTAATACTTCTCGTCTGTCCAGAGCTTGAACTCCTTGTTCTCTTTTTGCACAAGGTCTTTGACATGTCGTTCTTCTTCGATCTCTTCCCAACCTTCCTCACTGGTCATCCACAGTCCGTGGACTTCCGTATCGCTTCGTTCGCGGTACCCGTCTAACAACGACTTTACAACATCTTTCGTCTCACCTACTCGGATCGCAAGGCCGCTGCCAACACCCTCGAGGTCTTTCTTCAAGTCCCATACGCTCTCTGCGATGAATTTGGCGCGCAGCCTGCCGCAGCGCCAGAACCGTCCAGCAATGCTCCTCGCCTCTGGGTACGGTGACTTATCGTTCTCGGAGCGCAAGAAGCCAGAGATCTCAATTTGGTTCGCCGGGAAGACGTAGACGGGGAGTACGTGGGTGAATGGTTTCTGAGACTGACCATGCAGTCTCTCAATTTCGTGGAAGACGGGGTTGTCTGCAGTCCGAAGGTCGCGGCGGACGAGGTATATTAAGACGCGTGACATCCGCGACATATCTCAATACTGGAATCGACGTTGCTGTCTTCGTAGGCGTCGTGTATCTGTAGCTGTGCCCACAACTGTATCAAGGGCGAAAAGAAGGCTAAGCGTAGTTGAAAAGCAGTACGGAGGAAAGAGGTGTTCAAGGAATATGTCGTGTACTTTCTCGAGAAACTGTGTATATGTGGTCGGAGCGTAACGAAGTTGTCCGAGGGAATGGCTAAGTTTTGTCTAGACACCACTTGACGTGTAGGACGCTGATGTAACCGGAGGCGGGCATCACGACGACGTGGACCGGACAAACGAAGCGTCCAGACTAGGTTGAGCACCGCGTCACACTACGGAGCTTTTCCTGTGACGGTTCCTAGGATGTTGCAATCGGCTGCATGGGCCACTGATTTGACAGCCTGGCGTGTCGTTTCTGCCGTGGTCATTGATCATTCGAGCAGCCCTTCCTGCTCGTGCAGGCGGACAAACATAATGAAACACGTGTGGCCTCGGTTGAGCAAGGAAGGAATGGCGAATAGGGCCGAGAAAGAGGCAAATCTTGGGTGCGACCATAACACTGGGTCAGGTGCGCCCGATCTGTGTGCCGTGAAGATGATGAGATGCAGATCGATGACCGATGCGATTTGGAGATTCAGATCCCCAGGGTACACAGCTCTGTCCAGATCTTCGGCGTCATCCGCGGTCGGGATCGTGGGGGGTTCAGCCTATATCTCATTAAATATCCCGATAGCACCTGGCTTTTGCTTTTGAATTTGAATTTCGCAGTTTGCGAGGGGACTGGTGAGCAACGTCGTGTATCTTGCCGAGTTGTTGACCGACATAGAGTGTCGATTTAGTGACCTTGACGATCGACAGGAAGTCCAAAGTCGCGATCGAATGACGACATGTGGCGTGCGGGAGCAACGGCACCCGCGCAACCGCGTGAACGCGTGAATCGGTGGGCTTGGCGTACCGTGTTTCTGCTGCATCGGCTCGCATCGCTAGTAGTAAGGGGGTAGTAGTACTAAAAAAGCTACCTAAGGCTGTCGAAGACACAACCAGCCCAACAATCAACAAACGAGGCTCATCGAGGCGTTTCATTACCTGATGCTGTGTCCCCACTGTGGATCTTTGGGTCCTCGGGGATCAAGAAAGGCCTGTCGAGGTGCGGGGATTGGAGAACTAGCCAACAACAGACATCCGACTGGGAAGCATGATTCATGGATTGCCTCCTGTTCCAGAGTAAGCCTGCTCCATATCCAGGGCCCGATCGTAGTCACGATTGGTACGCAGTGGCAAGAAACAGAGTCATTTGACGCGTTGAGACAACGTCATGACCTTTCGAGGAAGACAAGGACCAATGTAGTAATATGGTACTACCTGTCTTGCGCTGCAATGCCGATTGCGAAGTGTACCGGAGAGACGATGTGGATTATGATCAGTTTGTGTACCCGTGCTAGGGTACCGGTATTGAGCTTGTGCAACTAGAACGTGGCTTCAGATCAACAGATCTGTGTTCTATTTCCAAGCTTATTATCCCTGTAATACTAGTCTCTTGTATGCAACCTCCAATCGCCACAAGGCTGATTTGTCGGGAAGAGGAGCACACGACGTTTGGATGAAGAAGATCAAGGTCCCAAACCACAGAAGGCTATATTGGCTACAATAGGCTCAGGTACTAACTCCTGCTGCCCCGGTCCTTGACCTCATGGTCGGAAAGGTCAGAGCAAGCCGAACGCGGGTTGATTACACCGCGCACATGATCGAATAGGTCCCGGCAAGCCACCTGTCAGTTGCCTCAAATGCTTAGCAGGCCTTCATTGACCCAATAAGCACTTGTTTTGGCCTCTTGATCCAATTGAAGTGTACTTACCTTACTTTCGTTGCCCTAATGCCTAAAGAGACAGCCTTGAGAGTCGTTTGAACATGCTCATCGCAGAGGACGTGAATGTGTCCACTTGACAGAACGATTCTGAGATCTCGTGCAGGAGCTTCGACAGGAGAGTACAGCAGCATCCATCTTAACGACTAACTGCCTGCACGCTTCGAAATACGGTAGGTTGGTGAAGCTAGCATAAGGAACTGCATTTTAACGCAACGAAGCCCTAGACGCAGCTGCAATCCTCGAGCTCATCATTGCCGTACGAGACTAGCCGGGTCATGTTACCCAGAAGTAAAAGGCTGATACTTCATGCTTGGGTTCAAGAGAGTCCCAGAAGCATAGGTGAGAACGCGCAGATCCAGGCCAAGACTGAGACTCCCGACCCATTCATCTTAATGCAAAGAGCAATGAAACGCTCACTCATAGGAGTCGCGAGCCGTCTCTCGTTTGAAACGTTCGGTGGAATGAGGTTTTGATCCAATGCTCGCGGAGGGTCAGCGATATGTGTTAATGACTATCCTGACTCACGCCAGGGCCTGTCTAGGACTATACCAGAAAAGAAGGCTCCGCCAGAAAGGACGGTTCTGTGACATGCCCTTTCCGAGTAGAGACGTTTTCACACATGTCTGTTCTCTTCCTTTCTTCGCCACCATCGAGGCAGGACAGCCTTTCGGGTTTGCTGATTCAAGCGGGCGTCTCCGCGCTGCACTTGCGTTTCTTCCGACGTCACACAACATGGCCCAAGCTCCACCCCGCCCGGAGCATGAACGTCTCTGACTGCAGCTGTAGTCGTCTAGAGACAGAGACAACAAAGTCTTACTTGCTATAACTTGCGTCCAAAATGCTTCCAACAGCGACGAGAATGTCTTTCTTCAAGAACCTCTTCAAAGAGGTACGTATTCTCCTTCCTATCCTAGCACGAGATACCTACGTGCTCCTGCAACAAACCTACCTACATTCCAAAATACGCACATCACACCCATCGCGATGCTTGCTAATATTGTGGCTATTCATAGGCGGGCGTCAAGGATGTCATCACCCTCTTCCATGCCCCAAGCGTGCCAGCTTCGATGCGCGCTCACGCCATCTTGAAGCAGGCAGCCGCAACAGCACAGAGCAGCGCAACCGAAGACCAGGCGAGTGACCACGACAACCAGAGCAGGCTTCAAAGGACGGAATTCAACCTCGGTATGTCAGCAAACAAGTCATATCACTTTGCTCGAGAGACAAGAAACAAGAGCGGGAGACAATAGGCAGAAAGGCTGCCGAGTCGCAAGGAACGACGAGTGGCAGAGCTATGGAAAGCTGGAAATGACAGCGCCAGAGTCATACATTTCGGACAACGCTGACATGTTCATTTCAGATGTTCAAGAGACCCCGCCCACTCCTGACCAGCTGACCAGCATCTTGGACTACGTGGGCCCATCAAAAGCTGGGACTGTTGTGGAAGAGGCAACTGGAACCAGCGATGCCCTAAGGAAGTTCAATGCGAAGCAGCAGGCTTTCCAGAGGCCGGTGACCGTGGATTGGAACAATGGCAGAGCAGGTGAGTACAATGGCCTTCACATTCAGGGGATGCCAGTGAGACGAGGGACAAGGTGGAAGAGGGGTAGCATTGAGATTTACGGGCCAGACAGTGAACCTAAACTGACATTCTCATAGTCGTTGGCGATGACGAGAGCGAGCTCATGAGGCTCGTCCGTACGCTGCCCAAGGAAACGGACCAGGTATAAGGCGCGTGCCTTTACTTGACCTGCACCCTATAGATCGCAGCAAGCGCCGTCTTTGCGGCATCGTTTAAGACCAAGATCCCCAAATTGAAAGTGTAGAGATACTGATTGTACATGACAACTCGCACGATACTTGCTTCTTGCAGAATAGCAAACGGAAACAATGGCCGTCCAAAATTGATCGGCTAGCTGCATTCTGTCGGTAAGTATGAATGCCATTGACTGGAAAATGGTGGGTATTGTCTCGGGAGCGGCTTGCAAACGATCACATCCGCCACCTTTTCCTTTCGTGTCTGGCGTTGTTTTTCTGTCTGCGCGCGGCTGTAGGTATACCTTTACGCACTTTCCGCCGAGAGGTGAATAGGGCATCGTCACAAGATTGCTTACTCGCGGGTTTCTGACCAGCATGTGAATGTGACGATGACGTCGCAAATTGTTTGACAGGCCGGTCGTGCTTGCCGTTTGTGCTGGCTTCAACTGACAACTTCCGACTGCCAACTGAAGACTCCGAATTACTTCCCCCCAAATAGACAGCGGGAAGATACACAGCAACCCTTTGCTTGTCCACCGAAAGACTTGCAGTCGACTTCAACACGTCGTTGCGTCGCCAAACGGCGCCTCAACTTGTGGGTAGAAGCGAGTCCCCCTCCAGCATCGCTCCTTCCGTTTGGGCAAACCTCTAGCCAACTCACCACCGGCCCCACTTCGATACAAATCGCACTTGTCGCCAAACTCCAGTCTCCGACCTCTCACGTTCACCTTTCACTAGAGGTGCTCGCTCCACTCTGACGGCGACACCCCTAAACATTGGTCCCATTCGCCAATATGGCTACCTCTGGCGCACCGTTGATAGTCAGCAGCAATCGTTTCAACGACATCGCGCCGTTCACTAAACGCCTCTACGCCTCTGACCCCAAGAAATGGGGCTCCATCCTTCCCTGGGAATTCCCTCAGAACGCCTCAAAGAAAGCGGAAGAAGACTTCCTGATTCTGACCTTCTCGGCTAAGACTATCCAGGAGGCCGAGCAACTTCTCGGCAGTGCTAGGAAGGAGAAGTTCCGGTTTCTAAAGCAGGCCTGGTATTCACTTGCTTTGTGGAATCTGAACTTCCGGGTCCATGGTGCCGCGCAGCAGTGGCTGCAGGAGAATGAGGGGCTCTGGAAGGACAGCGAGATGGTCGGCAGCATTTGCGGATCTGAGACCACTCTAAACGCCTTCTTCTTTTCCGCTGATCAGAAGGCTGATTATGGCGAGAAATTGTTGATGTGGGTAATGAGGAGCGTGCAGTATGAAGTGAGGCAGTGGCACGGATTGCCACAGCCTGCTCAGCCGAAGATGGAAGAAAAGCCGGAGACGGCGCGGCACATGGCTCAGGAGGCTGTCCAAGTCAACGACAACATCAAGATGCCGCGTCCTGGAAGTGCCGGTAACGTGGAGAGTGAACCAAAGAGCAGGCCGATACCTATGTCCGCTCAGCCGGCCAAGGCTCAACTTGCGAATCCTGCTTCGCTCATCAAAGATTCGAGTCAGACACCTACATTCAGCCTCCCGAGCACGGCGCCATCGTACATGAGCCGCATGACAGACTTCACGGTTCCAGCTAATCAGCATTCGGCCACCTCGGTACAGCCAAAGCACGAGAATGCCAATCAAGTGCCACCTAGTCGCCAGCGCGGGAATAGCCACTCGAAGCGCAGCTTCAGTCAACGCTGGAACGGCAGAGGCCAACCGCAGCTTCAGCCGCCATTTCAAACCCCTTCTTTCCCCCCACAGTCGGGTCCCAGCTTCCAAGCACCACCCTCAGGGGCAAATAATATGGCAATGCAGGTGCACAGCCAGACAATTCGGCCGCACGCCCCCGAAGGCCCACCTGGTGTCTCATTCAATCCCATGGCCATTGAACATGCCGCTCAGAACATCCACGTGCAGCGGTATCCTGGACCGCCTATGTCAAACTTCAACAACAACGCATTTCAGCAGCCGAATCCCTACTATCAATCCGGTCAGGCGCAACCTCCTCATAGCGTGTTCGCTCCACACAATGCGCCCCAGCTGAACTCATACTATCACACGCCCGCCTTACTCGATCGTACCAACATCGACGATCGTTACGATAGGCGGATGTTCAGCGGAGCCAGTGAGAGTAGCGTCAACATGTCTTACCCCTCGACAGGAGCCCCTGCTATGTACCAAGACCAGCATGGCGGAGGTAACGACGGGCGCGGTGGCCATAGACGGCAGAGCATGTCATCCAGAGGTGGCAATGGTAAAATTCGTGGTGGCTACAAAAATGGTCGCGGTGGGAGTAGCAGAGGAAGCAATAGTTTCAGCGCTGAGAGCGGTCGCGGTGGGAAAGAGATGTTCACTAGACACGGCACTTTCACCCATGAGGACAAGCCAAAGCAACACAGAGAGTTTGAGATGCCGCATCCACCAGCGAGCGCTTTTGCGAAGAACAGGAATAGGAATGGCAGCATCACTTCTTCCAATTGGAGGCGTGGAGATCAGAAGCAAATGCCACTGGCCGGCAATGACGCTGTCAAACCTCAGCAAGCCTTCAATGGTATCAATCAGCACTTACCTCCGCTATCGGCAAGCGCTTTCCAAGGCTCTGCTCCTCCTCCGATGAGGGTTATGAGCTCCGAGCAATACGGTCATGCCCCGCCTAGAAACCAGGAGGACTGGAACAGGAGGCATTATGCCGAGAAGAGGGCTTTGTCCGGGCCTGGACCTCAATACCAACCTCATGGCTATACTAATGTCTTCCCTCCGATCGGTAGTGGCTGGGAAGGCAGAGCTCTGCACACCACTCCCATGAGGAATCATGGTGCTCCAGCACCTCGCACTGTGCTTACTCAGGAGGACCGAATTGCGCTCCAGCCGGTGAAAGGTGTCATTCATGATGAGGGAATCGCTGAGCGTCTGAGGGACAAGAGCAAAGTGCTGATTCGCAACCACATTGGGGACGAATTCACCTACGTGAACAAGCTCATCCTTTTCGGTATCGAGACTTCAGTTGAAGACCACGAGATCCAAAACCTCTTCACGTCCGTCACGGGCATCAAGCATAGCGCTGCTTCGGAATTCGACTCGGAGCGGCGCATCAAGACAGAAAACCCACACATTGCGGCGCGCATAACGAGCAAGACCTACAATACCAGTTCGCGTCCCCAGCATTCATGTGTCTATGTCATCTTTGAGACCTCGGCACAAGCAAGAGAGGCTTTGAAATTGAGCGGCAGCATGTCTTTTGGCAACTACACTGTGAAAATCGAAGTTCCTAAGGAGTATTGGGATGTTACTCATATGAACTACCCTGGACTTGGTGCGACGGGGCCACGAGGTTGGCATAGAACATTTGCAGGATCCCGTGAGGGTTACGGCGCGCCTCCACATGCTCACAAAACTTCGGCCTCTTCGTCACTGGGAGAGTTGAACGCGGGAAGCCAGAGTATACATGCCAACGATAACAAGAATTCAATCGCTAGCGGCCTGGACGCGGCCAAGACCAAATCCGAGGACACGACCCCGACTCCGTCCGGCGCCTCAACACCCAGAGCCGGTAAAAAGAAGAAGAACAAGAACAAGAAAGCAGTGACTGCTGCTGCATCCGGTGGGGACTTGCGTGTCGAGGCGCTGCAGAGTAGTTTCAGCGGGCATGCAGAATCAGCGACTAGAATCTCTAGCCCTGTGTTCAGGTCAGAGAGTACTGATATGGACTGTGCGAACGCCGGCGTTGACGGAAGAGCTGCTGATGAAGCAATGAGCGACAAATCCAACGTCACAATCGTTCGTGATCCAGCGACCACCTCTGACATAAGTCTCTCTGAAGCTCTGGAGCCAGCTAGCGTTGATGACAAGGTGAGCACCGCCTCCCGTGATGACTCGCAGACGAAGAGCGAGCCTGCTTTTAGTCCGGAGGTGGCCAAGGATGGAGGTTTTCCCAGAGTCGTAATGCCAACCATTCAACAGCCCGCTGACGGGGTGGGAGAGCTCGATGAGAGCGTCAAGAATGTCGCAGAGCAGTCCTTTCGTGGGCCGACGAAGGCAACGCAGAAAGCAGAAGGCGCGACGAACGACAAAGTAAACAGGCAAGCGAGCATTACTACCAATGCCGAGCAGGACGACACCCCATCCAAGACGGCGGGGCAAGATGATGAGAACGTGGACGATAGCTTCCATACGGCCACTGGTTCGCCTCATGGATCTGACAATGAGCAGAAGCAAACTCAGGGCAATGCATGCGACAGTAAGCCTTCAGGTGACATGACCACGCGAGTCGACGCTACAGCATCAGCAACTTCTTCGCCCATTTCTGCTCGCATTCAATCGCCAAAAGACGTTCAATCGCCAAAGGATGCGCAGACTGATATGATGGCGAAGACGCCTAAGAAAGCACCTGTTCCACAGCTGCCGAGGGTGAGGGTCAGTGAACCAACTACTTTGCAGCTCAAGTCAAATGACGACAAGCAAGAGACAAATGATCAACGCACAGCCTCTGGTAGTACAGTTCCGCCGCTCACCCCGGCGTTTCAAACAGCACCTACAACTCCAGCTTATGTTTCTGACGCCTTGGGTGCCGAAGAGCAAGACGAGCCTTCAACTGCTGAATCTGCCGACCATGGCGCTGATGTTGCGGCCTCTGTCGACCATCTTGATGATCGTGCGAAATCGGAGCAGAAGGTCAAGAAGCCTGAAAAGCCCAAGGGCCCGTCGCAGACGCCTTCACTGTCTGTATTTGCAAAGCCGCAACGCACCCAGGGAAAGTCAAAGAAGCCTAACAAAAAGGTGAGGAAGGGGACTAGTGCGGACCTGCGTTCGTTCTCCGACACGACTGGTGAAACCCCGAGTAGAGTTGTCAGTGGTGCAGTCGCATCAGATTCCGAGGCGCCAGAGACATCTGTGGTGCCAACGATATGCGACTTCTCGGCCTCAGCAGAAGTGAATGACAAGGAGGTCACGACGCCGACCGAGGACATTCTTACCTCGGAAGTTGGGTTGGCAAGAGGTTCTGAGCAATCCGGCGATAAGAGCGAAGAAAAGGCTGACAACGAAGTCGATAAAGCAGCAGGAGAAGTTGATCTTGCAGAAGCCATGGAGACAGCGTCCTCGTCAACTTCTCCGTCTCGACCTTTGAATGAGCGCCGCGGCATCGTCGAGATCTTCAATCGTTTAATCCCAGGCTCTAAGCAGCCGGCGCAGGCATCCCTATCAGCGCCACAAGAAGACGAGGCAGTCGACAAGATTCAGGATGCTGGCAAATTTACGGCTCCAAAAGGATCGTCACCGGTGACATCAAGCAAATTCCCAGCTCCTATTGCTCAGATGCAGACCAACGATAAGGAGACATTCAAGACCGACCATAATAGCCGGCCCTTTTCACAAGCTTTGGGCACTCATGGTGCTGACGGGCCTCGTGATAGCGGCCACAGCGGGGGTTCTATGGATCAGCAGTCTACTTGCGCTATTGGCGCTCCCGCTGGACTAGGCATCAGCACTGATATGCACATTGCTGGTGACCAAGGTGCCATGGGTAACACTGGTAAGGTCAAGAAAAAGAAGAAAAAGGCTGGGGGCAAGAGAAAGAGAGCAGCACGTGAAGCTCTGGCCGAGAGCGAAGCTGGCTTGTTGACCGAGTTGAAAGAAGGGTCACTGGAATTCGTCGACGATTCAACGTCAAGCACGAAGGGGGAAGCTGGCGACAAGGAGCCCTTCCAATTCCTGTTCCAGGCTAACAACCACCCCTATCCTTCACAGTCGCTTGCCGAAACGCATTCGCAGAGTCCTAGTCAAGCCAGCAACTTATCAGGAAGCGGCTCGGAGATGTCTTCGCACACTCTTAGAAGGAGTTCACAAGAGGAGACGCTCAGTCCACCCGGCAGTCTTTCCAACGACTCGCCAACTCGAACGAAGAAAATTATGGAAGCACAAAAGGCTCAAGGTAAGAACAATCTGATCACAGCCCCTCCGTTGCGCCACAAACACAAGCGCATCTCCAGTCGCTCCAGTCGCAAGAAGTCGGCCTCAGGGACATCCCCAACGACTTCAGACAAGAGCAGAACTATCTATCTGCACAGAAGCTTCAGTCATGAAAGCGACTCGGACGATGAGGATTCTGGGCCGAAGCAGTTCGACAAGCTGATCGATGCGCAGAAGAGACATAGTAGGCGATCTTCGATGCTGTATTGGTATCTTGGCCCGGGAAAGCGTTCTGAGGATCGTGGACAGGGGGAAGAGGTCGAGGATAGTCGTAAGCCAGAGACTCCACTGAAAGTTCTGAAGGCTAAAACGAAGAGAATTACTGGTGATGAGCATGATGAGGATTTGCCCGGATGACTGACCGGGCGTGGCTGAGATTTACCTGATGACAAGTGCGAAGAAAGACTGTGAAAGGGGGTCCAAGACAAAGTAATGTATTGCGTGTAGTAGCTCAGAAAGAAATGCTTTGCCCAACTCTCTCTCTCTCTCTCTCTCGTCTTCCGTGTGCCAATGTCCAGCGACACCTTGAACGACAGAGGAGGAAAATCAAGCCTGTTCTCGTATACGCTGCAAAAGTGGCTGCGACTCGCCATCTTCGCCATCAGGCTTGGGATAAGGCATATACTTATACTCGCCCTTCCGGACTTTCCCAACAACCCAAGTCCCCTCATCCCTCGCCGCGTTGAAGAAATCTTGATTCTCCTCAAACGTCCGCCCTCCAGTTTCCGGGATGTAGAAGTATGTCCAGACCCCTGCCACGGTATTTGTCGCGGCGAAGACTAGGAAGATCCAGTAGTCGAGGTTGTTGAATAGGATCGGCGTCAGAAGCGTGACGGCGAAGTTCGCCAATCCCCAGATGATCACGCTGATAGCCGTCCCCTGGGCTCTAGCCGTGGTAGGGTAGATCTCAGTCGGGATGAGCCAGATGGTAGCTAGCCAGCCGATTCCAAAGGCGCCGGTGGCGACGAACAAGCTGATGATGCCGGGGATGGCCACGCCCTCGCTCGTGAGGCCCGGGATGCGGTAGGTGTTTCGTGATAGGCCTCCGAACAGCGCGAGCAGGAAGAAGCAGATTGTGAGTGCGCCGGAGCCGAAGAGGAGCAGGGTCCGGCGGCCGAGGGCGTCGATCAGGAGCCAGGCTAGTGTCATCAGGATGAAGTAGGAGATGTAGTTGCCTTGGGTCAGGTACTCGGCTTTCCGGACGCCGTAGCCGAGAAGTTCGAAGATCTGGGGTTGGGAATCTGTCAGTTTCCTATCGGAAGGGATGTGGGAGAGGTTGGCTTTCGGACTTGCCTGAGGGCCATACACAGATACTGCGCCGTAGCCCGTGAGCGCCTGGTTGATCTGCCCCATAATGGTGATGACGGAAGGATGGAATTGCGAGCCGCCGGGGATCAGCATGTCTTTGTAACCGATTTTCTGGCCACTTTCCTGCTTCGCACTCTCACTGAGCTCCTTGAATTTCTTCTCCGCTTCCTCCTCGCCGAGAATGAGGTCAAGACTCTTCTTCGCGTCTTCTTCCCGCTCGTGGAACATGAACCATCTCGGGCTCTCGGGCAGGCTTTCAAAGATGGCGAGGAGAGAGAAGGGGTAGACCTGCATCACGACAATGGGGATGCGCCAGGCCCATTGGTTCCATTTGCCTAGGGTGACCGTCACGGCGAGATTGATCGCGAAAGCCATGTTGAGACCGAAGATGTTGCTTTGGAATTCTTGCGCGAGCGCTTTACCCCTGGCACCATCAGACGACAGCTCGGAACTGTAGACGGGCACAACGCTGTCCACGCCGCCTACGCCTAGACCCATAATCACTCTGCCCAGGTACATGGCGGCCAGGGCACCTTTGCTGTAGCCTAGCCCGGAAACGAACATGACGAAATTTCCCACGCTCGCAGTGGCAAGACACGCAAACAGCGCCGGCTTTCGCCCGTACTGGTCAGCTAGCCAGCTGAAGATGACGGCGCCCACGGCACAGCCGAGATAGTAGACGGAGACGATCACGCCGACCTGCGGATCGTTCTCGCGGATCCCCATGGTCGTCAGGTAGTCGTAGTTAGTGTTGATCAACGACATCATGCCCTGGTCGTAGCCATACAGGGCAATGGCGGTCGAGGAGAAGAGCACGACCTAGCATGGTGAGCATTGGGGCGGACTGGAAACGCCTATAACAATGGGCTGTGAGGGTGACGGCAAGGCTTACTTGTGCCTTCTTGTCATAGTAGAAGCTCTTGAGCCAATCCATGTTGGCTGTATGTCAATGGCGGAGTTCAATGGGTGAGTTCTCTACGGAGTAGATGTCGAGACACTGTTTATCGATACTCAGCGAAAGGTAAAGTTGCCCAAGCGCAACGGAGAGACAACCAGAGGCTACAAGGCCACTGGTATACGATACTGAAGGGGAGAAAGGATCAGAAGGAAGAAGTCCCGCATCGCTTTTTTCCCAGCTTCAGCCGGCACGAATTCTTGCCCAGATGACGCGTGATGCCAGAGCGCAGCGCAGCAGTAGGAGATCTTGAGATGCTGCAGACGCCGGGCCCGTGCTCAGATCGCGCTATGACGTCCGCGGGTGGAGCCATATCGCATCTCTGCGGCATCTTTTTCCACGGGCGCTTCGCATGCGAAACATCACGGCACTTGAGATCTGTGCAAGATAGAGATGGAGCTTGAATTGGTTGAGAATCTGTGCGTCCGACATTGTCTGACCTGGATGTTGTACTCACCGCCATGATATCTCCAGAATCGCATCTCGCTGGGCAATTGGGGAGACACTGGCATAACAACCACCGATACATTGAATTCTCTTTCACAGCCATTGTAGTAATATACAAAGGCGAAGCATCTTCAAGTACTTCATTGCCTAGACCACTCCTGGATTCCATCAGATGGTGAGGTTTTCCAGACACTCCATCCCCTGACGGTATGTGTAGACAAGCATGCAGCTTGATGAGCAAGTCTTTTCTGCACAAAACTCCTCCACTGTGTCTTGACCGTATTTTCCACAGATGTGCAAACAGCTAAGCAAGCGACAGCCTTGATTGGCCTGTCCCATTGCTGCCAGAAGGTCTAGTGTGCTACTGGTGAGCTCGCTGTTAGTCTAGCTTCAGGGGCTGCGGCACAGCACAACCTCTTGCCATGAGAACAGCACATGAGGCTCCAATCCACATGCCTTGACCTTGGCTCATGGCGTGACAGACCCAATGGCATCGGATGGCAGACCTCTACAATAGAGTGCTTCTTCCCGATGGCGCCTCAATCATCTGCGAGTTCCGCTGCCTCGAAGGCCACATCCACTCTCTAAACTCCGAATAGGTAGATTTTGCCGCTTCCTGCACTCGCTCACCCGTCCTCTGAAGCACATTGCTAGCCTCAAACCTTGCTTTGGCCTTGACACATATCCTCGCATCGAGCGTCTCCAGCGTTGCCTCATACTCATGTCCACCTCGGGGCTCGTTAGGGACGATCTTCGCCGGATCCTGCTCCAGATCCATCGAAGGCTGCACGCGGATAACGTAGAAGTCGTTCGCCAGCGTAGGTTTCACGTAGCTTAAGTTAAGCTGGGCCGGTTCGTCTGGTTTATCGGATGGGGCGAACATCTTCGCGTGGTTGCCGGTGCCGGGCATCCTTTGTGGAATGGCAGCCGCGCTCGTGGTCTGGCTGTTCCGGTTTTCTGCTAGGGAAGCAGCAAGCGCCAACTTGTCAGACAGGGCGGTGGCGATGGCACCTCCGTGCGTGACACCTGGCCATCCGCACAGGGATCCGCCGAACCAGATCACTGCAACTAGCTTGTGCTCTCCCCGATCCCAGAATAATCTCTCCACCCCCAAACCCTTCGCGCCTTGCATCTTTTCCACCAAGCCATCTGCCCTCAACCTTGTATCCTCAGGCGGCGGAGGCACAATCTCTACCCAACCGCCTTCCGCGCCCTTCAGCTGCTTCGCGACACCCAGACACTTTCCTCTCAGGACTTTGACCTTGAAATCCTCATCAATCTGCCTGTTTAGATCGGCCATCAGGACGCCATCTTCATGCGTGCCAGGCTCAGGCATAGGAGGCGGAGCGAGGGTATGCGAGACTAGACTGCCGCCCGTCAAGCCCAAGGCCAGAGCAAGCGAACTCCATAGTATCGGTGATCGAAAGCGTTTGAGGAAGCTGGGTTGAGATGAAGGAGTAGCTGAAGTGGTTGTTCGTCCAGCAGCTGTCGATTCGGACCGGCGAAGATATTGGTATCGGCTCGAGAGATGCGGTCGGAGCAGACGAGGGCGAAGAGTGCGTGCAGCGTTCATGATGCCGCCTGTGACTTGCTGGTTAAAAGTAGCCTTCATCTTCCTCTGCCTCCCAAGTTCACGCTCGCGGCGCTGCTCTGTCGTTCCGAGCCGCTGAACTTCACCTCGGCGCGAGTGGGCCGCCGCTTCGAGCAACAACCATGACCGTTAGTTGCTGCTTATCGCTCATGATTACCCCACGAACGTCAACTCCATCTTGCATACAGTAAACCGTTGATAATCCATCATCCCGCTGACTTGAAAATTACCGTCTTTCGTTATCTGTAGTGTCGTCCGGTTGCATATTCCCTCAGGTCCCATCAAAATGGACAATTCCCCACTTCTGCGACTCTCACCAGAGCTCCGAAACGCCATTTACGAACACCTCTTTGACGACGCCTACGCAATCACATTGCAAGATGGCCAAACCCAACAGGCTCTCACGAAGACCTGTCGTCAACTGCGTAAGGAAACATTGGGCATGTACTACTCGCTGGTCCGCCTGAATGCGCATCTAGATGACGGTCCCGCCACGCCACTGGCCCGATGGATGGAGACTATCGGCCGGGAAAACTGCCTATTGCTAAACGAAGTGAATATCTGGGACCTGCACATGCTGAACGCGACTCTCCATGGCGAAGAAGCAACGCAGCGGTTCCTCGACAGCCGACGACGAAACGGTGAAGTCTTGGTGTTGAGACCCGCGGGACCGTGGCTGGTCGATCGGGGTTGGTACTTGAAAGATCTCGTGATGGGCCTGCAGACCCTCGGGTTGAGCTTGAGGATGTTTTGCGAGATTAGTGAGGATGAGGCGCTGCCGAAGCTCTCGTCGTACTTTGCTATCGTCCCGTTGGATCGTGTGGCGACGACGCCCCAGGCTCATTTGATGCAGCAGCTTGAAGAATTAGGATTCGATGACGAGATGAGAGATGACGTGATGCAACAGATTCACAGGCCTGTCGAAGGCGGTGGCGGTTATCAGGAAGTAAGGTTGAGGAAGGGGCGGAGAGACTTCTTCCTCGTCCTGAAAGGTGCGGAGCTTGTGACCATTCGGCAGACTTTCATCCCTCGCGAGGAAGATTGGCTGTTCTGAACTCTTTCTCGAAGTTATGCAAGAGGTACAAAAGGAGAATGGAAGCTGGAATGAAGCAAGCGAGATAGCGACAGCCGGATGCCGGACGGTAGTGCTAGAAAACTGTCGCGCAAGAAAATCGAGGCCGGAAAGTTCTCAAAGGATGATACGTTCGGTATTGCTTAAGATGTTCAATACAGCTACAAGCTTTCGACAACCCTGCTTGCTATATATACATAGATGTATCGTCTCCAGATGGCGACCCTGCACGGTGTAGACGAGACAGAAGAGGCGGCTCGACGAATTTCCAAACTCCCAGATCTGCAAGAACCTGGCTGGACCATGAACGTTGGAGAAACCGAAAAAGATAGGGAGTCAAACACAAGTTGACCAATATTCAAACCATAAGGAAGGAATGGATTGCTCAAATGCATAAAAAAGTATATCAGATCCGCGACTCCCAAGCCTCGCGGAAGGCGCAGGGAGAGCGCAATCCTTCCAAAACGCCCCATGGCCCACCTCATTCATTTCACTATCCGTTCCGTGAGAGGGATGGCAAAGGCCATGCCCCACTTCATCTATCAAATCTTCCTTTCCCCGCCTCATTGCATAAAAACATCCCTGAGTTAATACCGCCATGAAGAAAAGTTGCGCAGCCGTGATGCGCGTTGGTATCATTTGTGAGATGTCTCCCCCCCAAAGAAAAGGCCGTTGCAAAGTTCCAAATCAAAAGAGAGAGAGAGAGACGGGAGGGGGGAAAACGAGCCCTTGTACTCCACCAAAAGAACGCCGCTGTAAACGCTAGTGCAAGGATAAGGATATCTTGATAAAAAATCATCATAAAAAAAAAAAATTCATAAGGTCACCAGCGCCAATTATGCGGGGCGTGAAGCGTGTGTGTGTGTGTGTGTGTGTGTGTGTGTGTGTGTGTGTGTGTGTGTGTGTGTGTGTGTGTGAAACCAACCAGTGCTGTGGTCTACTGGTTCGCAGAGTGCTTAGGCGTGAGACCCAGAGCGAACTCCTCCTGTTCCTGGGCCGGTGTAACGGAGGCTTATGCTGTCCGAGCACGCTTGGCGGTAATGGGAGGTTGCTCAGGGAGTCAGCGCCGTCCGCGGAGCTGTAGGTGGGTGTGTTGCTTCGTGGACGGTTTGACTTCAGACTGCCGGCGCGAGGGCGCATGGAAGGGGCCGGGACTTTGCCGATGGTATCGCGCGTGCTAACATCACCTCCGACGCTGAGGGAGTCCGTGCTAGTTCTTGGTCTGGCCTGTTCTTCAGGCGCAGTCTTGCCTCGAGAAGGCGCCCTGAAAATACCCTTCTTGTTCGCTGGTGCTGACGGCGCCTCGACTGGCTCGTCTTCTGGCACATGTCTTGACATATCGATGGGTGTGAAGTCTTGATCATTTGTCTCGGTCAGGTCTCGAGTGCTCCAGCTAGGTCGATGGGACCTTGCGCCGAAAGGCAAGTTGGTTTGGCTCACGCTCTGAACGCTAGCTGCTCGGCTTCTCCTGGCTGGAGTGACAGTCTCGCTCCGGTCAAGCGCATCTGTCTGTCTGATCGAAGCTCAGTCTTGATGCGCCAGGGTGTTGCTGCATCTCAGAGGCAAAAGCAGGATCCTCATCTTCGATCTTCGCCATCCGTCGGGCACCCTTGAACTCAAACCCATACTTAGGCTCTTCAGGCTCCACGGGCTCAGGCTTGGGCTTCGGCTCCCTTGGCACGTCGTTGACCACCCGGTCGAGATGATTGAAGTACTTCTCCCTCAGGCCAGCCCATTTCCTGGGCCTAAAGTCCTCCCTGTTGCGTGAAACCGACATCCAGCTGCTGATAGCACCGACAACGATGGCGATCATCGTCAGAATGGTCAGGATGCCTTGGATGACAATAATAACGATACCAATGACAGTCGTGGTAATCCGCTCGAGGTTGTACTGCGTGATGAAAGCGGCCGAAAGCGCAACTGTAGCAACTTTGCTGAACCCCAAGCAATAGACGACGAGCAGGTTCAGCCGACGCCCTTCGAACGGTCGCGCCCAGGTGATGAATGCGAAAGCCAGGACTTCAATGACCACAAGGCCAAAGACCTGGGCGTACGGATTGCCAGAAGCTCCACCGAAAAAGATGGCTCGCAAGAACTCGTAGAAGATCCAAGCGGCAAAGAACCACCAGCGCGTTCGCCTGAAGCGAGAAGCAAGCCAGCCAAATTTGGTGGTGTAATCTTCATTGTCATGAACGTTATCGCGCGACATCTCGTTCTCAATGCTGCCGTCGGACGTTGTGCGTTTCCAGAATGGTGCGCTGTTCTTTTTGGTGTCAGTCGCTTCGATGTCCGCCGCAACTTCTCCTGTTGATCATTGGTATTGGCGGTTTGTTCTGCTGGAGCTGCCGGCTCAGTCTTCTTCAGAGCGAACCAAGGAATCTTTCCAAGAAGCATTTTACGCTCCACTTGCATCCCTGATCCCTTGACCTGGCCTCTGTCACTGGCCTTCTTGTACCAGATGGCGTACGCTGCTGCACCAGGTATGCCGATAAGGAAGATGACGAAGACAATTGCCGCAACTGCCTTGACGCCTCCTGAAGAGTCATAAGTGAATTGGAACATGTCAGGAACATCATCATGAACCAGCCAATATAGCAGATGCGGAGCGCAAGCAGAACCACTATAGCCAAGCCAATGTTGCCGGAAGTACGCGAAGCGATCCTGCTTGACCAGTTTCAGCTTCACCGTGGCTTCTAAAGTCCATTTGAGCGCCATTAGAGCGGCAACGAGGAGGACGAGGCAGATGAGGAACCACAGGAAACCGGTCATAAAAGCATTGCTGGCGGGAATCTGCTCTACAGCCAGAGTCCCAGCAAAGCCGGAATAGTTTCCTGGCAGCGGTAACCCAGGGGCGACTGGGTTACCATACCATTCAAAGCCCGAGGATGCGTTGGCGAGCTCACGTTTTGCCAGGGAGTGCTCCAGGCTACGCTGTACGAAATCACGCTTCATAACGTGACCCTCGGACCTGCGGTAGATCTCTCCAGCGATGTCGCGGACCAGAGGGTGGTTTCCTAGGTATTGTGTGCCCGAAGAGAAAGCCCGCTTGTAGATTTGGCTGATGTCGTAACCGCCACCGAGCGACTCCTGCGTAGAGCCAGCTTGGGCAGCTCCGACTTGCGAGGTGTTGCCGACGTTCGTGCCGATGAGGTTGTAGATGCTGTTCTGCATACTGGAGCTGTATATCATACCACCAGCCCAGGCAAAGTTGCTCCACCATGCCACCAGCACCGACGGCCAATTCATCGAAAGGGCGCCTGTGTAGAAGATATGCTGGAAGACTGCAAAGACCACGCCGACTGAAAGTGAGTGCGCATAGTGCAGCCGCATGGTTGGCACGGCCTCTCCATATGCAGCTGTCACAAAAGATGCGACCATGGCGATAAACGCGAATATGCCTAATATTGAGCCAACAGCTTCTGGGTGACTAAACGTGGCACCATTCGTGATGACGGCTGAATAACAACCTATTTCGCTTTCGGTCTCGTTGGCGAAGATGCGTAGAATGGCCTCGCCTTCGAAATCGGGGATTGTCAGTGCGATGGGAGGGACGCCAGCAACATCTTCTTGGTTTACGGGGATAATGCCGCTGGCTTCGATCGGTACGCTGCTGTTGATGGGACACAGACTACTTTGCGTTAGCAGATCCGTATTCTCACCGTTGTATGCCTCCGACTCACCTATCAATATTGGCCGCGCAAGGGTTGAATGTAAGGTCGAAACGGCTTTCTCCATATGCATATACGCCGATGTACATCATTAGACTTTGGTTCATGAGGCCGCTGTTTCCTGCCAAGTGAAACAGCACCGTCATGTTGTCCTTGTAGTAGGCGGCATCGAACCGAGTCACGTTGATGGAGCTGCCGCCCAGACAGTCACCGAAGTTGCCGGTGTACAGCGCTGGCCGGCGGTCATCCCGGAGGTAGATGGTCTCGGTGTTCGTTTGGTAGGTCACCCATCGGGTATCGTCATCGGCCGCGATTGCCGGCTGGAGACAGCAAAAGAAGGCAATTGTGGCCAGGATGGCCGTCCAAATTCGAGGAATCATGGTGGGTGTGTCGTCAGGGTATCAAGTCGCAGTGTTGAGAGGTGTGTTCGCTCGAGAGGCCCGCCTGGCGAGCGTGTGGTGCTCTGGAATGCAGTCCAGCCTTCACTAATGAAAGCGGTAGCTCCGCCTGTTCTGGTATCTGTCGTCGTCGTCCGTCGAAGGGTTTGAATGAGGAACTATTTGTGCCCGTGGCAACCTTTCCTCCAATATCCGTATTGATCCGTATCGGGAACGAGTGGCTAGCCTAAAGGTCGCCTTTGCCGTCACTACTCGCTATCGCAGCCACAATCAACACCTCATGAAACACCCTTCATCCTTCCAGGCTCTAATGAGGAAAAGTCCAGTGTCGACGTAAGGAAGACAACTGCCGGCACAGTCCGGGCACAGCGAATGTATAGAGTCAGCGTGGCAGCCAGCAAGCGGTAAGTAGCAATGATGCTTTCGATAGAAGGTTTCCGCCTAAGCCGGATGGAAAGCAAGGATGCGATGGACGCAGGGAACCCAGCGGACCAATGGGGCCTAGCGCTAAACCCTCGCTCCGCGCAGCGGTTGGCAGCAATGATGTCTTCGCTGCTGATCCTGAAACGACGAAGAACGAAAGAATACCAAGCGAGACAATCCTATGTACCTACATGCTGCAGTCTTGCGAGTCTTGCCACCGCCGCGCTGTGTCTCTGCTGCCCGAAGGTCCGACAGCGCCTATCATTCACTGTCCCTTTGCGCTGTTTGACCTGTCTCTCCACATACCAAAATAGCCGCTCGGTCACCAGAACCAGGGCGCCAAGTCCTTCAAGAGATCGCTCGCTGACTTCGATCTTGGGATTATTACGAACCCAAACTCTTGCGCGTGCGCGCGCGGACACTTTCACGGATCTCTGATGACATCGGTCAACATCCACCGACGGACAGCCTCTGCGCCAAGCGCTGATGCGCAATGTCGTAGTATGACGAACGGGCGTGATTTCTTGACGACCGTTTGACACGAGGCCGACACACAGTAGTAGGTGAGTGATTATTTACACCTTGCCTACTCTGTAAGTGCGCTGCCCCAAACATGCGCAGCGGATAGCACGGAGTACGCTCGAAGCGCCTCTCCGCCTTCCTCCTGAGCCAATGTTAATATTGAGACCCACATTCGCATCGCCTTCATGTGAGCGTAGACCACCGAATGAGCCATCATCACAGTCCAGCGTTCGTGCCGCCAACCGGTTCACTGCACAAAGCGTGTGCATAAAAGCAAGCAAAGCGGATGCTGTGCAACGCCTTCTCCTGCTGACGCCTCCTACGAGGCTATGCAGGCATCCCTCCGCGGGAAGAAGCCTTTGGGTGTTCCTGCATCTGGGAGTGCGAGGTACACTCGGTACAGTACCGTATTATTATTTCGCCCACCCTGCCACCCCCCAGACCCCACCGTATTAACAGTACACCTTACTCCGCACTTGGGACGTTTGGCACCTGGCTTGGCTCTCCGCGGATGCACTCGCTACGACATTCTTCTTCGTATTTTGCATTTAGATTCATAAACTGTACAAGTACTGCTGCCGTCGCTGATGGGACGCTGATGACCACGCGATCATGCATCGGCGGGACTGCTGAACACGCTTTGGACATACCGTACCTCCTAGAGCGGATCTAGCTTAGGGCTGACCATTGGTATAGCGCCACGAAATTTCCCACGCGCTCCACTGTACGTCATTACATCGCAGCGATCGGATCAGGTATGCTTCTAGAACGTAGAGACGACAGACAGCTGCAAACTGCAAGCACAGGAGTAACCGGAATATCGTGTTTCATACATATCCCTTCTTCGCACATCCGGCCCCATCTAATTCTTTATATGTAGCCATGAGGCCAGCCCTCTCCCAGCGCCGAAAACGCTCCAAACGCCTCTGAGAACGTTTCCCATCCCCTTCCGTAGGTATCCGCCCATCCCATTCGTTACTCATCATTCAGATTGTGCAGCGCGATATCCTGACTCCTTTCCGCGCGCGCGTCGCCCTCGCTGTCTGCATGTTGGGATTGGTCTCCATTCGTCAAGTTTCCTGAGTTGTCGACCTTTTGTCTCTTGGGCATGCGCACTTCACCCTCCACATCGTTGTCTTTCGCGACGACTTCGCCGTGCACATCAACAGCCACACCGTTCGCGGCCATCTTGACCTGATTCTCGTTCGCCACGCCCTGCATGACTGCCTCTCGCGCCTTCTCCATCACCTTCATCTTCCGCGCTTGGCCGCGCGCACGCTCAAGGTGCTCAAAGTATTCGTTGGAGACAGGCGTGATGTACTTCCCGCAGAAGACACCGACTTCGAACTTCTGCGATGCTGGGTCGCGCGGGCTGTCCTGTGCACATGCCGAAGTGAGGTCTGGTAGGCTTTGGTAGATCACGCCGTCTGCACCGATGTGCTTCGCAATTTCCTCCTGGTTCCGGTGGTGTGCGATGAGTTCTGATGGCGAGGCAAGGTCAATGCCGTAGATGTGAGCGTTCGTAATGGGTGGTGCGCAGCTGCTGAAGTAGACGTTCTTCGCGCCTGCCTCCTTGGCCATCATAACAATTTCGCGGGACGTCGTACCGCGTACAATGCTGTCGTCTACGAGCAAAACGTTCTTGTCCTTGAACTCGACCGGAATGGCGTTCAACTTGGCGCGCACACCCCGCTGGCGGGCACTCTGGTTTGGCATAATGAATGTCCGGAAAATGTACCTGTTCTTGACGAAGCCTTGGCAGTAAGGCTTCTTGAGGTGCTTGCTAACGGCGTATGCGGACACCAAAGATGTCTCGGGAATAGGAATGACAGCATCGATCTGCTTCAGCTCCTCCGGGCCAAGTTGCTTCTTGATTGTCTCGGCGAGTCGGTAACCCATCAACTGGCGCGTCCTGTAGACAGAAATGCCGTCGATGATACTCTCGGGACGTGCAAAGTACACGTACTCGAAGATGTCGGGAGCGTAGGCCCTCTGGGGAGCAACTTGCTGGAATACCGGAGGCTTACCTTCTCAATGATGACAGCCTGGCCTGGGAGGATATCCTTGATGTTGCTGTACCCGCATTGGCTCAAGGCGCAACTGACTCTGATGCCATCATGTAGTCCCGGCCTTTGCCATCCGATGAGGTGCGCTCACCAATGACCATTGGACGGATGCCATAGCTGTCTCTGAACCCGATCAAGCCAAAGCCAGCAAGCATGGCTGTGCAAGCCCAACCTCCCTGGCACTTCTCATACATACGCTCCAGGGCGGAGAAGAGGTCGGAAGCGTTTACTCTGGCCTTGCCGGTCTCATTCAATTGATCAGCGAACACGTTAAGCATCAGCTCGCTGTCAGATTCAGTGTTGATGTGGCGATGAGCCTCCTTGTCCAGGTAAGACCTGAGCTCCGGCGCGTTGATCAAGTTACCGTTGTGTGTGAAGCAGATGCCGTACGGCGAGTTGACATAGAATGGCTGAGCCTCAGCGTTCGCCGAAGAGCCGGCAGTCGGGTATCTCAAGTGGCCCAGTCCCATGTGTCCAGGAAGGTCCGCTACGCGCTGGCCATCGTGGAAAACCTTGGAGGCTAACCCATTACCTTTACATTGGAAGATCCTACCGCCACGGCTGCAAGTCGTGATACCGCAAGCATCTTGGCCACGGTGTTGCAGGTAGTACAAGGCCTGATGCAGTTCAGGCGCCGCCTCTTCCTGCGGGTTGGCAAGGATCGAAGCAATAATTCCACACATGATAAGATACGATCACTGCTCGAGGCAGTAAACACCTGCGCAGTTGTATCGTCAGCGACTCTGATGCGAGCGTCTCTGTTGCGAATCGATATGCAGAGGGAGAACGTCAATCAGGGAGTGAAGTTGATGCCATGGGTGGCAAAGTCTGTTTTCCCGTTAGCAAAGAACATCGCTTTGTTAAGAGTAGACAAGGAATACATACCTAACATCTATTTTTTTGTAACTCAATCTCATCATGTAGTTGACGGTAGAAATCCTGCACAGGGTGGTACTCACAAAGGCTACTAGGGTGGCTGCAGTGTGTCCAGGATCCGAGATCGCGCTGAGCGTCTGGTAGCGCCTTTCTGACAATCAACAGGATTGGAAGGCGGAACACAATAGCAGCATAGCGAGTCGAGGGACTCCTGTATCTGTACGGAGGTGATACTAATCTGGGTATACATTTCGTGGCTCGAAAATTTGTGGAAGACAGAGAAAGACGGAAGTTTTCGGCCTGCGGGCAAAAGCCGGCGTTGGTCCCTGCACCCGCTTGCAAACGCGGAGCGCCGAACGCGGGCAACGACGCGAACTTCACTTCTTCCAAAGACTACAGTGCTCACGCTGGTTGACCTCACTTCACCCGCTTTGGAGCCTGGTTCGCTCCGTGTATTGAGACGCAGATGCAGACAGTCCCAAATTCCTGCGGCTAAAATCCGTCAATGGAATCTGGCGCGGCCTTTCGCTTTGAACAGTCTATCGACCTCGCTACATTTGTCTGCGGACCATGCTAGTGTCATGTCCTCCGTGTGGCTTGAGACCTCCAACGACCTATGGAGTTCCAACAAGGCTCTAGGGAGCGAGTTGCCATTGCCCTCCCAAAGGCAGTTTCCAGAGGCATCAGCTGCGACATGTAAGAGTAAAAGCTTCCGCGTGATGTGGCCGTTCAGCCTTCAGGACTCAAATGTCCCGTTTTCTGGCTCTCTGAAGAAAATCAATTAGTACCATGACGGTCCATGCGGCTTTCGTATCAAAGTCATTTGAAGCATTCATGCGATGCATCACACGGCTACCTGCAGACGACGTACTTTCATTTCCGACACGACGGAACAGTGTGTGACTTCTTGCTTCCTGCAAGCCCGCCTTGCATTTCTGCCTGTGTCTGAGACTGGGATAATGAACTGATACTGCGCCTTTTGGAGATGGACCGTGCGCCTTTGATGCCACTCTTTCACATGCTAAAAGACGTGGTCCGGTCCTCCACTCGCCACAGTCCGTGCTACCTTCTGTTTGAAAGGCTTGTTGCTGCCTAAAAACAATCTCCGCGTTCACTTTTCAATTGTGCGTTCTTACTGTTGTCGCTCGCGGTGCACGATTTCTCGACGCTGCAACAACGGCCTTTGCACTCTTTCACTTAGTCGACTTGACTACAGACCATTCACTCCCGGCACCATGGTTCTTCGCAGAGCTGCTCCAACGTTTTCGGAGGTCATAGACCTTGACGATGACCAGGACCTGTCTTTGAGCGACACAGATACTGGAGCGCGCGCAAGAGAGACTATTGAGCTCGAAGAGGAAGACGACTTTGTGAGGGCATTCAATTTGATCGACCTCACAGACGACGATGGTCTTGATGGCCCGGATTATATCCGCGAGGCTACACCGCACTTTCTTCACGACAGCAGCCCGAACGTACCTTACGGCTACCGACAAATCAACAGCGTTCAGTCCTTTGCTGGGACACTCAAAACTGGAGAGTGCTACGAACTGACCGATGGCGACTTCCTCTTAGTGAAGCAGATCGTTGAGCGTCCCACTAAACGCCAAACGTCATTGAGGGGTATACTTCTGCGTCGTAGCCGTCGTGTTAACGACATGTTGCCGAAGAAAGCGAATGAACTTTGCATGATTATGAAGGCAGAACTCAACACGAAGAGCCAGCTATCGACCGAAGACTGTCTTGTGTCACGGCCACTTACCGCTGTCTTGACCAAGCGCGTGCTCATTTGCACGAACCGCCCTTTTCCGGACCACAGTTTCCGTGGTGTTGAGTCTTACCCCAATCTCGAGACTGCTGCAGAGCTTGGCGTTCTCGTCTGCCGCTGGAAACATGTCGAGTTCTACGATGCGAAAGAGAACAAAGTCAAAGAGCAGATGCTCTGCCGCCTGAAAGAAGCCGAGTGCGACCGCTCAAAGGTTGTAGCGGACGTCATGCTTAGCAGGGTGTGGCGAAAGGAAGAGCCGAAGGATGGGGCAAAGAAGAACTGGAAGAAGAGCAAGCCAGACGCAGACACAATCGATCTTGTCTCCGACGACGAAGATCAAGACGTGATCGAGGTGCGTCACGTCCGGCAGAATGTCTACACATATGGCGACATATGCGCCGGTGCAGGAGGTGTGTCAACTGGCGCGGTACAAGCTGGTCTCAAGTTGAACTTTCTCCTGGACCACTGGCACGATGCATGCGAAACCTTGAGACTCAGCTTTGTCAGGACTGGTCATTGTCGCCATCATCAGATTTTACATGCGAGTATCCACGAGTTCTGCACCGGTCAAATAGCTCGCCGACTGGCTCACCGACTCTTTCAAGTGGATATTCTACACATCTCCTTCCCATGCCAGCCGCACAGCGCTGTGCACACAATTGAGGGAAAGGACGACGACGCAAACATCGCTGCGGGTTACTCTGTCATCCCCATCCTACAGAAATGCAAGCCACGGATCGTCACGTTCGAACAGACGAGCGGAATTGTCACGCACAGAGGGGGCTATCATTTCAGAGCTCTCATCCACCAGCTTACATCGATGGGATATAGTGCGCGTTGGAGGATCGTGAACATGGCCCAGTATGGCAATGTACAGGCTCGAAAGCGGCTGATTATCATTGCGGCTGGTCCGGGCGAAGTCCTCCCACATTTCCCATCGCCAACGCATGGGCCGCCAGGCTCCGGTCTTATGCCATTCACCACGGTCGAAGATGTTTTGGCGAAGGTACCAAGGCACGTTCCTCCTCACATGGATGTATACACTCCTAAGCCACATGGCTTTCCCTACGATCCCCGGCAACCTCTGAAGTTGGCGATCACTTGCGATGGCGGCAAAAGCGACGTGCACCCTAGTGGCACTCGCAGTTTCAACATGCGCGAGCTTTCAATGCTGCAGAGCTTCCCTGCAACACATGACTTCTATGGAACGATGACGAGCATCAGAAAGCAGTGCGGCAATGCCGTGCCTTCCTGCTTCGCAAAATTGATGTTCGAGGAGATCACGGAGAGTTTGAGGGAGAGAGATAGGGAAGTAGCGAACTGGAAGCCCGAGGTCATTGCACTTGATTAGCGAGATTGAAAGGTGGTCCATGACACCGGAGATGGCGGGTCTAGTAGAGGGGGTTGGCAATGCAACGCTGAATGGTTTACTGCAGCTCCTGTGAGCTGCTGAAAACCTGGCTACATGCTACGCTGCAGTAGCGGTAGAATTACAAGCATTCGTAACTGAGGCAGGAGAAATCTGGCGACCATTGAAAACTGTAGGACTAGAAGGCATGAACGTAGCTGCGCGAATCGAATAGCAAAAATGGTTGCTCTTCAATTGTTTTCATACATGTGCTTGAGGGCGAATTGCTGTCCTGGCATCGTATCCGCACTGAGATCACACCCGGTGCCTTTCGTTCTCAATGATTGCGGTTGATTGTGTTCTTTGGAGACCTATGCAAGTTTATGTAAGGCGGCCGTAAATATAGTTCATGCACACGCCACCCCAACCCCGGTGTTCAACCCCAGTCTCAGTCGGGGCAGATCTCCGGGCGCACCGTTCAGCGTCAGCGACCTTGTGAGGCGGAGGCGCCTTCAGTGCCAAGGTGCGAACGACATACTCGAACTAGCCTCAAGCCACATTTCGCCTCTCCTTGCCTTTCGCTCACAGCATCCACGACTCTTCGCCCACGATACCCACGACTCTCGTTGATGTTCCCTGAGGCCGTCTGCATACCGCGGCAGTAATTGCGATCGTGAGCGAGATCTAAGCGTCGCGCCGCCACGCCTTACCAAGACTTACGGCGGCTTGGCCTTGCGCGTACCGTCAGGAGGCTTCGCAGGCGTACACAAGCACTGCTCGCAACTGAACAACCGAGAACATACACTCAGCAGCCATATACTGAAGACACCGAATCCATTCGAGCGTGTGTGCGATACAAAGATCGACAGCAAGACGACCGCCCCACGCGATCGAACCCTACCTGCGCTAAGGGCGCGCGGAGCGTCATAACATAAGCCCATCGAAACAGCACTACAATCGTAATAATGAGACTACACACAACGGCGGCCGCAGCGCTGCTGGCAACGGCAGGCATAACCAACGCAGTGGAGCTGAATATTGACGATGAAGAGTCGGTCAAACAAGCGGCAAAGACTATCGCCTTCGGAATGGTGAAATACTATCATGGCAACGAGAGCGGCCAGGTCCCTGGATTGCTTCCACAGCCATATTACTGGTGGGAGGCGGGCGCCATGTTCGGCGCGCTCATCGATTATTGGTACTATACCGGCGACGAGACTTGGAACGATATCACCAGTCAAGCGATGCTCTTCCAGACCGGCCCGGAAGCGAACTACATGCCACCCAACCAGACCAAGTCGCTCGGTAATGACGATCAAGCGTTTTGGGGAATGGCGGCGATGTCCGCCGCCGAGCAGAAATTCCCCAACCCACCTGATGACCAACCGCAATGGCTGGCTCTGGCACAGGCTGTCTTCAACTCGCAGGCGCTGCGCTGGAACAACGAAACATGTGGCGGAGGCTTGAAGTGGCAAATCTTCACTTTCAACAACGGATACAACTACAAGAACTCAATCTCTAACGGTGCCTTCTTCAACCTGGCTGCACGCCTGGGTTTTTACACAAAGAACGAAACCTACCTTGAGTGGGCCGACACGATGTTCGAGTGGACACGCGCTATCGGGCTCATGGACCAGAACTACCTTGTCTATGACGGTAGTGACGACAACCTCAATTGCTCGAACTTGAACCACATCCAATGGTCGTACAACGCTGGTGTCTACCTGCTGGGTGCAGCTGTCATGTGGAACGTCACTGAGGACAACCCTACCAGACAGGCCGAATGGGAGACGCACGTCCGGGGTATCATCAAAGGTGCCAATGTCTTCTTCAAAGACAGCATCATGTACGAAGTGGCGTGCGAGCCACAGATGAACTGCAACACGGATCAACAGTCGTTCAAGGCCTACCTTTCCCGCTGGATGGCCGCCTCGACTAAGTTCGCGCCCTTTGTCTATGACCTGGTCACACCGAATCTTCAGGCATCTGCCCAAGCCGCAGCGCAATCCTGCTCCGGAGGCGATGATGGCGTCACTTGCGGTACACGTTGGACTACAGGCGGATGGGACAACACCTGGGGTGTCGGACAGCAGATGAACGCCCTTGAAGTCGTCCAGGGCATGTTGATCCAGAAGGCAAGCGGCCCAGTGTCGAACGACACCGGCGGTATTTCGCGCGGCAACCCTTCGGCAGGCACAGGTGGCGATTCCGCCCCCGGCACGCCTACGAGTCAGATCACCACCGGTGATAAGGCTGGCGCTGGTATTCTCACCGCTGTCATTCTCATCGGTCTGCTCGGTGGAGCTTGGTGGATGATTGCATAGAGCATGCGAGCTATATGTAGGATAGTAAGAACTATGATGGTCACGTTACTATAAGGAACAGGAGAATACGGCGCGAGAGGTTGGTATCAGGGTGTAACAGGCACGTGGGTTTCTTTGGGTCCTTTATTTCAAGGGTACTTTTGGGCTGCACTGCGTAGCCCGTCTGCTTCTGATAATCTGTCACTTTGGGCATTCGGCCTTTAAAAACTTCATCAAGCTTCCTGCGTCTCTCTTTACTATCCAAGTCTCCTCATTCCGCAGGTCCGGCATAGTTTCGGTCGAGAGTGCTCGCTGTAGGCAAGCGGAGGAGCGGGAGATCCGTGCACCTTCACGTAAAACTTCCATCTTCACATGAGCGACGACAATTCCAAACGCCCACCCTGCTCACCGCACTCTATATCCTTCATAGACGAAAGTGGCAATAACGAAGCAGCATATGCTCGACCTTGCAACACAAGAACTGAACTCAGAGCACCAGTTCCCGAAACGTCCAGGCTCGGTGATTCGTAGATATGCTCGTCCGACCTCGTCACATCTTCCCTCACCTGGAAGAACAGATCTCACTGAGTTCACTAGCTGTAAAAAAAGCAAGCATCGACGAAGAATAAATCACGGAACGAATATTGTCAATGCCCTGCCCGCTTCTCGTAGCGAGTCGGTGGCCCTCTTTTGAGCGGTTCCAAGAGTAAAACGGCGAGTTAATTGACTTCACCTCCGATTGCTTTTGCCGTGGAGGTTGGAGTCTCATTCCTCGCTTACATACAGAACATTGTAGTTAAAACACTGTTGCGTACTGGACCTCGTCGTCGGTGAGTGAACTACACAGATATCACTGACCTCTACTTGTCTTTGAACTTCTGCTTTGTTTGGGCAATGCCACTGTTACGGAGAGACAGTAATACTTTCGGCATGGCGCTGTAGAGCTATGAATACCTCCGCATCTTCCCAAAGACGGACACAAGACACGACGTATTCCATGAATAGCATTTGTCATCCTCACGTCCGCGTTCTGTTCTTCTTCTGTCGAAAAGCCTACAGTGGTCCGTACAGCATATAAGCAAGCCTTTCGCTAAGATAGCGAGTAGTAAGAGCGAGCAAAAACCTCTCTGATAGATTTAATGATGAGTTGAGCCGGCATGATGCACTTATACTGCGCCTCATATCAATGGAACGTTTCTTGCCTTCTTTCGCTTCAACGTGCTGAAACATTCTCGTCACAGAAAGAACACTAACGTTCGACAACCTCAGGCAGCTACCTCCTGCGCCGCTGCATCAATGCCATAGTGGTTGAAGCTGTTGGAAGAATACTCGCCTGAAACTCTGCAGTCGATCTCGACAACCGAGTGGGACCAGCAATTGGGACGGAAGATGTACGATGGAAGAAGTCCATACGCTGGCTTGTATGGTTGGATGAGCAAAAGACAGCAGTGGGATGGATCCAGACCAATTTCAGGCCAATCGCCGGCGCAGGTATCCGCGCGACAAGACTGTTGCATTCCCGCAACCTTGCGCGGGGATAGCTGCAGGAGTTGAGTGCGGCATTCGATCACCATCGGACTCTCGCACTCTGTCACGTCCCATTTCTCTGGTATATATCAGGCAAGAGCCATTCAGGTAATTGCAGGTCATGTATTACCAGCCGAGTGAACGCTCCAGAGGGCTGAGTTCGGGACAGCTGCAAGTAATAACACGAACATCCTGAGAGGCAATGCAGCGGAGGTCCTGCAGGGCGATGGACCTGACCTACTCTTCATCACCCTGTCGCCAAACCCAACGTCATTGGAAGAAATTGACATTGAGACCAGAGAAAGATGTTGAGTCCCGCAGGATACAAGCGCAGTAGAAGCTCGTCCAGTTACCTGTGATATTGGTGACTTATGGTGCAATTCTGCTTTCGCCTACGAACAAGATGTTTCCTATCGTACGCCGATGCAGCAGTATCGGGACCAGTGCATACTCAACGGCCTCCGGCTGGGCAGTCTGTGAACAATATCCGGCGTATGGAATCTGCGAACGTGGCTTTATTTGCTTTCCAATTCGGGCGTGTGGACGCCATGTCGGTACTCTTGCGCTTCGTGGGCACTGTTAAGGGTCGTGTCAAGTCTGGCAGAGACAGATCCTATCGACGAGATTGTCTACGGGCAGTAGCAAAGGTGGAAGGCGAAGGGTCTGATGAATTGTCCGCCCACGGCAGCCAGGAGGACTTTGAGGACTTTATCGGGATGGCGGGCTTGTTGGTCGTTTGGTAATTCGGTCGATTGGTAGTTTGGAAAGTCACAAGTGGGTGTGATCTTGTAGATGTTCGGCGGTCTTTGGAGGAGAGAAGTGCGAAGAGCCATCGTCATTTCTCGTCGAGGTACTCTGATGCCGATCTTGCGATTTTTCGCTGGTTTTGGGAACAGAGCGACCCAACCCAAGGACGCTAGCGCCCCTCTTCGTTGAAGTGCTCTGATGAGTATCCTGGGCGGCTCGAAGGGGAGAGCGGTGCCAAGAGCTATTTTTCGTTCCTTGCTGATGTTTTCTGGGGCGAGGAGTTGGTAGCCGTCCGGTCGCTGGGCAGCTCACTTTGCGATTGGGCCTGCTGTAGATCTGGTATCTGTCCAGTGGTCTGGGAGATAGAATATCGTAAAGAGCTGGCCACTTCATCTGTTAGATTGTGCAGCCGCGGGTCTGGTAGAAGTGAGAGACAGGGCGAAGTAAATAGTTAGCTACTTCATCTGTTAGATGGTGCAGCTGCAGATCCAGTGGAAGGTTGGTAGTCTCACAGACAGGTAGCTTCGAGGCGTTCGTTCCTTTTGTGAACGAATCGTCTAGTCGTGGATTAGCCTCCGGCGCTTCACTTGCAGTAACAAGATCGCCATTCGTCTCATCGGACAGTTGTAAGCTGATCTGCCAAGTTGCTCCCCCCAGGTAATTCTACGTCTTTGCAGTCCATTTCTCGAGGTCTTCGATATCCTGAAGATCCTTCAGCTCTTGCTTAATCTAGTCTCTAAGGCTCTCTCTTACCCTTCGATCCTCGCGTGTATATGTCTTGGATATATCGGCTGCATCCTCCCAAAGGCATTTCCGTAGGCGCAGGACCTCGTTGTACGGTATTGCGACCTACAGACTGTATGATCGCCCCGTGCGTCGACCTATCGCGTCTATGGTTAGCTCTGAACATGTCTTCAAATCTGAACAGTTTTACATTGTTGCTCGCCGCCTAGTTATCTTTACGACACCACTACAAGCATGTTGTGCAAAAGTGGAGGTTCTCATGGTAATCGTATCTTATTAAGGAATTGTCCTCTGTAGAGGTCGACGTGCCGCTGATTTTCTAGCTGATTATAATCATGTTGCACATGCACAGGCGAGACAGGCCACGAGCATTTTGAAATGCTCTGTCAGCCTAGCGTGGTGTGAAAAGAACACAAGACATTCCGTCTGCAGCTCGCAACTCTTCTGCAATAATCTGTCGGTGTAAAGCACCAAGCATTTGTCACGACAATGAAGATGGGAAGGATTTTGAACGTTCGTCTGCTCGCTGTCACCGCTGAGCGCAACGGCGGGCAATAGCCAGTGCGAGTAGACAATGGTTTCAGTGGTTGGGTCTCCCGGAGGTGATGGACTTCCATGCTCTCCTGTCGGTGGCTGCTTGGGTCGACAATTGGCTTCTGAACTCATGAATAACTGATCTCAGGTCGTGGGTCCCTAGATCCTCTCACGCTCTATGGAGATCCAAATCGGACCACGCCAAAGGGCTGCCAGCTTTCTCAGAGGATGTGGTTCATTACTTAGCACAGTTCGAATTCATATACTCATAGCCTGAATATTCGGATGTAGCATCTACCAAGTATGATCATCAACTACCAGTAGCAGCGCCGAAAGCGTGCTCATCCGCACCAAGCACTCGATCGGGAGGGATCTGTCCACCGTATACGCCTCCGTCTAGAATCCACGCTTCATTATCATCCTCATCCATCTGAACTCTCCGCCACGTATCCCGCTTCTCCCTTTCCGCGCCTTTTCCCTTGTCCTCCTTCGCCTTAGGCGGATCAGCCCAGCTGCGAGCGGGTTCTGTGAGAAAGCGCCATTGCTTTCGCCGCCGGTGGCTGATGGGGCCGGCGGCAAGAAGTCGTCTTCGGGCTCTGCGGCCTCAGCAGCGTCGAAGTCGGGTTTCTCGACTTCTGCCATTCGTCGGACGATCTTGCCGCCTTTGAGATCGATGGAGGCGACGACTTGTCTCTTCTCCCACTCCGGTTTCGCGTTCCACTCCATTTCGCGCAAGACCTTCTGCTGTCGTTTCAGCTGTGCTGCACGCTCGGCTGGCGACGCCCACATGTTGGTGCCAGAGACGGGGATGTCGTAGTCGGCAGCCTCATCGTGGATCTGGGTTCGACGGGCATTGTTGGCTTGGAATGTAAGGAGCTTATCTCGGTGCGCTTTGGCCTTGTCCTTTTCGTCGTCGGAACCAGCCGGCGTGGCAGCACTTGACGAGAGGGTGAGGAGCGGCCAGACGATGAGGCTTGAGCGAGGAAGTCTCGCCCTGTGAACGCTCTCGGCTTGCCTTGCGCGACATCTGCCTTCTTGTGTGTGGCGTTGTTGGCCTTCATCCTTTCCTCCCCACGCTCGTCTTTGAGCACCCGTAGCACTTTACCGATCTCTTCTGAGTTGAGAAGAGGAGTGCCGCAAGATGTACAAGGGCCTAGTCCCTGCTTGATGCAGATAATTTTCCCGCAGTCTAAGCAGTTCGGAGCAACGTCCAACAGTGGATGGCGGGTAGCCATACAATTACATTTGCGCTTCTCGTTCTCGGCGTCAGTTAGTGATAATGATGGATTGGTTTGGATCTCTAGGCTTTTGATGGCCGAATCCAAATCGTTGAGGGCAGTCGAGGCGCCATGCATGGCCGTGCCACCAGTGATGTTGACCTTTGTCTTCGGCGCCGGCGAAGCATTACGCGAAGATTGAGAAGAGCCTTTCTTGCTGCTTCCAGCCAGCGAATCTGAGATCATGGGACCCGCGGCAGATGGGGGCAGCTTGGAAGTCACCGGCTTTGTGGTCGCGGATGCATCATCGGTAATGAGTGGCATCTTCGTCGCGTCTGGCTGACGCTCGCGCAAGGCTAAGTTGTCTGCGACCTGCTCTTTGTGCGTCTGTCTTGCCTTCGCAGACTTTGGGATGTAGTCGTCTTCATCTCGCTTCTGGTACGCACCCGCGACGTTGCCAGAACCCTCCAGTTGTCTCGCCGGTAGTGCATGGATATTTGCCTTTTTCTTCCCACCACGGCCACCGCGTCCCGCCTGTCGCGGTACTTCCGCAGGACCTCCTGATGATGACGCTCCTGGTGTCGTAGATCTCTCGTGGTTTGTCGGTCGAGGTTGCGAGGGCGGGGCGTTCTGCCTCCTAAGGTTGAAGCTTGAAATGAACTCGAGAGCCTTGGGATCGTCATCTCCGAGTAAGTTCTTCAGATGGTCTGCCGCGGCATCCTTTGGTAGGGATTCGGAGTACTGGATGACTTGTCGAAGCGAGTCGTCGTCGATGGGGAGGAGCTGTTGCAGGCGCGGCAAAGCCCACTGCTCCAAGGCCATATCGGAGATGGTATGCGAGAATCTATCTGTCGGGATGGGCGTCAGAGTTTCGTGCTTGGTTGCAACTGTATGAACCGGCAAACACCTACCTGCAGAATCAACAGGCCATCGCAATTCAGTGACGCTGCCGTCCAAGTCGTCACCGTCAGTCCCGCCGCTGTCCGGGCGCAGCCTCGTGCCGTCCCTCTCATTCACAGCCAAGAAGATCCCACCACGATGGACAACCACATGGGCAGAAAGGGAAGATGGGAACGGCCCGTAGACGCCTCACGCCGTGCACTTAATGCCAACTTCAACTTCAAACTTGGTTTCCTTTCCTTCGTGAAGTCTGAGCACCGGGGAAACAGTTTCGTCAAGTTAAAGCTGGCTGCCATTGCGCCATCGTACACTCTGATGTTAAAGCAACTAGCATACTATCTACCATGCTCGATCCCTCTCAAAGTCTGTAGCGAGACAGACCGCCCAGTCGCAGGGCGACAGATTAAGCCGCGAAAACAGCCATGCCACCCACCCTCTCTGGAGCTCGAAGAAGAGCTTACTCGCTGTAAAGCTGGTGTATATCGCGCCCAAGGAAAAGTAGCCGACGCCTCAAATCATTCTGTCTCTCCTCTCTTGTGCTGAAATATATTCTCAGAACAACCTCCCAATGCTGTAATGACAGTACGCTGAAATAGCAGGACAGGAACAGTTGAGCCTCCCAACAGCAAGCAACGCCTTGCGAGAGCTACCCGCCCCCGTACTCTTTATGATCAATGTCGTGGAAGCGAAACGCACCCATTTAATAGCCAGCTAGCCGCGCCGTACTCGGTCGTCGAATGTCGATCATACTGTCGTAATGTCTGGAGACTGCCCGCCTACGAGGGCACGGAGTCCAGCTCCTTGCCCTGCGGCGGGAACGCCAGGTCGGTCTGCACGCCTGCATCCTTCATCTCGCTCCATGGCTTCTTAACCTCCTCTTGATGCTCCATAGCACCTTCGGTAGTCACAGGCACAGCGCCATCAGCAGCGATTGCGGCATCTTTGTTGTCTGCCGGAACACGAAGAAGTCAGCGACACGAACTCTACCAGCAACGAAATCATCTAAAATTACACGGGACCGCGATTGAGCGCCTTCACCATACTACTGTCCGTAGACGTGCGCTGGTGATCCTCCTGCTTCATCGCTGCCTGCGTCGCCGCCCACTGCTGCGCCTCCTGCTGACCGACAGCGTCGTTCGCTTTCGCGCCCTGAGGTGGAGTGCCGGCGTAACCGCTCACGGCATAGGGTGTAGGAGGCTGGACGGCGTACGAGGTCGGTGCAGCAGCAGGCGTGACAGGGAAACCACCCATCGAGTGCGGCGACGACGAGGAACGCGACGCGTCAAGCGAATAAGCGCTTGACGGCGACGAGCGATGAGTAGGAGGCGCGTGGTAGTATGGCTGTGCGGGTGCTTGTGCGTGATGGAATGAAGAAGCAGTAGAAGAAGCGGGCGACGCACCAGCAGGGTTTGCAACACCAAATGGAAATTGCTGAGACTGCTCGGCCGGGTTGGGCGGCGGCATGGTTGGCGTGTGTGGCTCTTCGGTCGGACGTTTCTGTCCTGCCTGCACTGGCTGGCCTGGCTGCTGCATGTTTGGTTGATTGGGGTACATGGCGTAGGCTTGCGGTGGCTGAGGGTACTGCCCTGGCTGGCCTGGCTGTTGCGGCTGCTGAGGTGGATAGGGCTCTTGCCTACCACCTGCTGGCAGCGGCTGACCGTATGCGCCATAGAGCTGCGTGTTCGGTGGAGGGTTCTGACCGCGCCAGACGGTGTGTGCGGGAACGAAAGCCTGGGTCTGAGCGCTGACAGGCGTGAAGACGCACTCTTGCGAGAAGCGCTGACAGTTCGTGCAGCGGCCATCCTCAGATTGATCGAAGCCAGAGCAGCGAATCTACACGGACGCGTTAACGTGGCGCGACGCCCCGAAGAAGCTGCTTATGTCACATACCTTGCGTCTCCTACAGTAGCGACATGCGATCGCGGTTCTCTGACGCGGTGCGGGTTGGGGTGGGGCGTATTGCATCTGAGGTTGGTATGGCGGTGCATACATTTGCGGCGGTGCAGGCAACGCGCGATACTGGTCGGGATGTTGGGGTTGGAGGGTCTGCATCGCGGGAGGCTGTTGCGGGAGGGCTTGCGAGATGGGAGGAATCTGTTTTGGCGAGTTCGCGTCAGTAACCTCTGCGGCGAGGGCAGGATCGATGGCGGCGCCCATGTTCGCGATTGGTAAAAGATGGGTGTAAGAAGGGTGTGTCGAGACGCGGGTGTGTGTGGTGTGGAGAAGCAAGGTGCAAGTTCAAGTTTAAAAAGCAGTTGCGTAACGGTACATTTGGGCACAGATGTCTTGGCGTCGCGACGCAAATCTCAAGCTGCAGCTGCGACTTACCTGATTCTGCCGCGGGGTGTACTGCCCATTAGGCGGTTGAGGCGACCACTGACTCTGCGGTGGTTGCGACGTCGGTGTTTGGCTCTGATTCCATTGCGGAGTCTGAGCTGCTGGGTTTGGATACATGATGAGTTAGTAAGCGCGCGATGTTGCGCGAGCCGGTGGCGTGGTTGTCGTTGTCGTTGTTGTCGCCGGCGTCGACGACGTTGGCAGCAGAGATAGATTTAATGTGCGCCGCTGTAATAATGGAGCATGCGCAGCTGCACGCGATGCCGAGCGTTTAGATGCACGAAGTCGTGAAGTGAAGTCGCACAAGGCGCGGGCCGACACGGTCCTGTATGTGAAGCCGTTTGGTATGTGAGACAGCTTCGACCAGCGCGCGCTGCTCGGGATGATGAGCAGTGCAGGTGGCGGCCAGGCGCGGGGAGAGTCGAGCGTGATGCAACTGGGATGGGCGTTGCACCGCGTGGTGTGTGTGAATGAGGGCGCGCACGAACAACAACAACAAGAAGAGCGAGCAGGCTGCCTGGTGGTCTGCAGCGCCGGGAGGAAGGGCGGGAGAAGATGCAAAAGGCGTTCGAGCGACCCGGGAGTGAGGATCGAGAGGGCGGACGGCGAGTAGTGGGGGTCTGCCGGAGTTTAAGTGGCCGACCTCGTGTGATGGGACGAGGGCTTGCTGCAAACGGTTCGGTCCCGTCAGGTTCGCGGGTCGTGGCTCCTCGCGGCCTTCCCTCGCCTGGACGGACCTGGTGCTGATGACGGCCTGTGTTTAGTTGGTGCAGGTGGGCACGCCCTGGTTCGCCTTGGGGCAGCTACCCGCTAGCGCAACCTTGATCGTGCAGCCGCACGGAAGGCGCCTCTTTTTCACGGCGCAGGCGGTGGAGGCAACCGTGGTCAGCGGTAGGGGGGGGGTTAATGCACGACGGACGGCCCTCGCGCAGCCGTCTTCTCCGCACGGAGCGACGCGGCAAAGCGACCCTCGCGAGCAGCGCACAGTGGACTCGTTTACGTACAGTGCCGATCCCGCGCGTGCTGGGAGCCTGGGAAGCCTGGGAGGGCTGGACGCGCCGCCGTGACTGGTCGACCGAGAGGGCGGAGCCGCGTGTTCGGCGGGCGTGGGAACCTTGGAAGGTCAAAGTCTGGTACTGCTGGGCGACGGCGGGCGAGCGAGCAAGGTGAAAGCGTCACGTCACGGTGGTCGCGAGCGTGCGGCCTGCCGATACGGCTGCTGATTCGTCAGCGTCCCATCCTCGAATCCTGGCCAGCCTAAGCACAAGAAGGAAGGAAAAGCGAGATGATGATCCTGCACCAACTCCGTCAACCTTCGCCGACCCTGTGAGAAGCGACTTCAGCTGAGGAGCTAACCGGCCAGTGGTTCGGCGGCGGGCCAGTCAGAGCCGTCGCAGCCCATGTGCAGCTTCTCGGCTCGCGCACGCGGTCCGTCCTGTGCCTTGCTGCCCTTGGCGCTCGCGTGGCAACAACAGGGTTACGCCCGTTCCATTATGCATTTCAACCCACCGCGCCCTGCACTCTAAGCAGCACTACGGCGTCGGCTCTCCCTCTTGCTCATGTATACACTCGCATCCACGACTCACCTGCTAGCAGTGACCACGGTAGTGGTGCCCTGCCGTCCAGATCGAGCCTTGCCCCGGATACGCTGTCTGCAGTGCGTCGCTCGACTGTGGACCTGCTCTCTCGTGCTGAACCCGGCCGCTTGACAGGATGTGTCAGTCTAGAAAAGTATGAGAAAAGATGACCAATCAAAGAAATGCGCGCAAATTCAATCCACAGACTTTTGTCTTCGGCTGGAGCAAATTTAGCAAGATAGTGACGCAATCACATGCCAAACATGCCTTGCATATGCGTCCAAGGTCAACACGACCGACTCTCTCGCTCCGAAGCAGCTCTCTTAAATATCAAGATGGTCACGAGTGCAATATGATGAGGCAGGGCTTACCTCTGATTGCGATATAATAGCTTCCCAGTCGTCAACGGTGCGCGCGAACCACTCCGCCGCATTGGGCCAGTAACGCTACCGACGGTTCGCGGCGATGGGTGGAGAACCGCGGCGTCCCAGGAATGGCGTATTTGTCGACTATAACCCTCCAGATGCGCTGGGCAATAATACCGTCCAGTGCTGACAGTCTTGGCGGTGCCGCCGTTACGCCGTTGTCGTTGCGCTTGAGGGTAATATAAAATCCGTACCTGAAATGTCGTACCAGTCACCGATTTTAATAATTGCCAGTCCGCGAGTGTGGAAAGTCCGATTTCGAAGAGGCTTCAGGTCACATTGGAGTCACGATATGCTTTGCAAGTCTTCCAATTGCATCCAACCCATCTTTATATATCATAGTTCCGGATCACTAGCTTCGGCATGCACGCACACATAGTAAACTCGGACCGCAGCGGGTCGTAGCGACTATCAAGCTCACACGACCTCTTCCAACTTGTGAACGCGATTGGCAAGGCATGCATTACGATATATCACTTTCTGCAGATTTCATTCCTTGATGAGCGAAGGGGCCTACACGTTTTGTCTACTGATCCTCGTCTGTTCAACGCGTGCCAAGCTTCCATACTACGCCTCACGTGTACACAATCGGCGCGGCTCGTGTATGCGCGCTCTGCAGGTGAACATACGCCGCATCCATGCACTGGCGAGATTGCGTCTTTCAAAAGGGTATGAAGTGACCAAGAATGTCCGCCACCACGCACGAGTAAATACCTAGCGCCACAAGAACGCGACCGCTGCGAATGGAAGCCATTGAAGCTCCGAACATGGGAATGGAGGTGGATGTGAACAGGCTTCATTACATCGTGATTTAGTAAAGGCTGCTCTATCACAAAGTGCTGGTTGAAGGCATCCGCGATCAGCCATAAAGAGAACAGCGCGGCAACGCACTGCACTCCCTTGCCTGGATATACATGGAGGTCGTCTTCTTTTGTGCACTGTGCTGCGAGCTGGGAGGCTGCATATGCAAGCACGCGATGGTGGCGTCAAGACGTACGGCATTGGCTCGTTGCGGCGCCCGAACACCAAATCCGGATGCGATCGGGCGACTACTTCGATGGGCATCTTGAGCGACCAGCCACCAGATCGATTAGCCCGACATATCGATATACCTACGCAAGACGTGTTTATGTCGTCTCGACTTCATCTTGCAGTGCATTACAGCCATGGTGAGCTCGGCTCGGCGGACCACGCTCCGAGCCGTCGGGTAAGCGGAGCTGTCGATCGCCGGTCTTGCATCCAGGAGGGGAGGAGGGCAAAAACGCGTGGGTATGAAAGTATCCACTCCTGCCTCTCCGCCTTGTTGTTGTGTTGACGAACGCACGGCTGAGAGATTGTCAAATCCATGTTCCCTGCTTTCGCCTGCGCAGACCCAAGACCCCACCTAAGCGAAGCTCTGCACGATGTCACTACGACTACTCTTGTCGGATAGCTGTCTTCGTCATCATCGCAGATACTATGTAGCCAGCTGCATGCTCCTCCCTAACGATTGCCTGATGATGCAGGGCAAGCGCAACTGATGAGAAGCTGCCAGCACATCCATGGGCACCCCTCCCATCCACATACACACCAACAACAAAAAGACACGACACAACATGACAGGGATGCGGAACCAACTGCATCAGTAGGTAGGGATCTAGGAGGTGTGTCGCATGCTGTCTCTCTGCCCGTCCCTTGGATAATTTCTCCGCTCCGCGTGTGGCGGCAGATCACATGATCATTCTGATATGCGCCCTGCCGTTAGTGCCAGCCTCCGCGTGTTTTAGCCAGCCCCGGCCGTGCGTTAGTGGCCTCAAAGCTGCAACGTCCTGACGAAGGATACCGAGGGCTGTCGGTCTCCAAAGGTGCCTCTGAGTCGTGGACATGTCTTGCCTTTGCTATCGAAAGAAGCCCAATTTCACGTCCTTCTGGCGATCTCTGTAAAGGACTACGCAAGCGTGATGCAGGGGTGCGAGGGGGAAGAGAGCTCACCATGAATGCGTCGGTTGGGGGGCTTGCGTCACGCTCTTTTTCGATGGCGGCACACACACAAGTCGTGTCACACAGCTTCCTGATGCGGTGACACATTCATGGTGTCAGCATCGAAGACGTGGCAGCGTTGGCGGCATGAAACAACCACACCACAGCTGTCCAACAGTGCGCGCTTCTACCGCGTATTACTTGCTGCCGACAACTGACGTGTGATAGTGGCTTCCTTACTCAGGATGCAATGCTCATGCACCGGACTCCTGCGACGTCGCGCATGTTGGAGGAAAGAATCGCTCTGTAATTTATGCTGCACTCCCTGAAGCCCAATCATGAAGCTACTCCACAGCCGTGCCAGGTACTGGAGCAACCTTGAACGAGCTCACATTTATCAACGTTTCCTTTGTGTAACGCGTTCGAATATTAAATCATATATCACATTTGTGCTTTTGGATCTTTACAGTGTACCTCAACTGACTTGTTCGCGTTACACGTCTTTTCATGCACCATCGCTCCTCTACGCGTCCTCCTCATCTTCGTCGCCTGAGCTGTCCTCTTCCTCTGAGCTATCGCCTGGATCTGGCATGACGACGGAATTAATGTATGTGATCTGTATTTCCGCCTTGTTAGCCATGGCCCACAAGGGTGTAGGAAGACCATATCTCCAGCGACCCAAAGAATCGAATGATCATATATAGGCTCAGGCTCCGACAACTTCGCTGCCGGCAAGAACTCAACAGTCCCAAGTAGAGCAGTACCGAAGTCCATGTCCGCTCACATAGCTGACGACGTCGCATCGTGATTTGCTTGTGTGCTCGCGGGAAATTTTTTTAAACTTTCCCGCGAGCCGTAAAATCGTCCAACGGCGTACCAAACAGCAAACGCGACTAGGCGGGAACACTTACGAAGGGCTTCAGATGCATAAAGAGGTTGGCCACATTTTCGAGGCCATTCCTCGCCGGTCAATTCTTCCTCGCTCATCGACTTGCCCATCGTGTAGTTCCGAAGCCGGAGGAGATCGATGTCGACGTGATCAGCGTCGTAGCCCTATTTGCAGCATGTCAGTCCCGTAACCGATCACACGAAGGCTTTTGTTCGCTTCGTAGCCGATGGCTGGAAGTCTTGCAAGCATCATCACGGGCTTTGCAGGAAGCGCTGTCGCGATCCTGCTGAGCAAGCATCCCCCGGTCGTGAGGATTCCAAAAGGAGTCTTTGCTGAAGGGGGTAGGTGGTAAAATCTGACTTCCGGCCCAGCCTCTAGGGTACCAAACTTTTATCCAGTGACCATTTTTGCCTGTGTCGAACAAGTCCCGATGGGCGCGAGCAATTCCAAGTCCAGAACGTGGTGACATACTTGCCGGTGCCATACATCTCATCATCAGTCTAGATGTCAAATCCAACGAGGGATTCAGACCCATCGCAAGCGCGAGTAATACCGCGTTCGTCGAGCGTAGAATGTGGTACCATCCCTGTTGGCTGTTTGAGCCGTGTGATCGCTTGGTAGGGTCCGCTCCGGAAGGCAATTGTTCCCGTTTTCATTGCCGTCCGCAATGTGCCACCGATCAAGTCATTCCACTCGTTCTCCTCGACAGACTTCCAGAGGGGATAGTCATCTCATGCAGTGCCGTTTCCATAGCAAGTCGGCCGAAAGAGTCATCTGTCGACTCCCTGAAAGAGGAGATTGAGTTCAGCTTACCTTGGGTTTAGTCTTCAGTGCATTCTCCGAGTTCGAAGCGACAAACTCCTTGACCACCTTCGACTCATTCTTCGGCGCGCCATTCAGGAACGACTTGCGAATTCCATCGTCGAGCAACACCTTCTTTATGTGCTCTGGATGGCGGTCGATGTCAGTCCGCATGGTAGCCGTCGGCGCAGCATCAGGGTGCCAGAGGCCTCCTCCTGTACAGCACATGTCAGCCTCGTTTTCCAACAGCTGGCGCGCCATCTTCGACCGCATCGAAGATTCGCTATGCCTCAGCTGGCGCGAGCAAAAGTGAAAGAGTCTAGTCTCTATATAAACTGCGATGCCACACAGGAGATGGGCCGGATACCACCAAGACCGGAGTGGAAGATGTGATGTAGCGACACGTTTCCACATGATGAATCTCTCTTCGTCTTCATGTGTCCAGCACCAAAGGACACCTTCATCCTGTCGAGTCAATGACGATCGATCAGGTCAAAGACCATCACGTAGACAAGGACACATTGACTTTGTCATTGCCCCATCATCGCAAGACGAATCCAATCTTGCCTGCGCGCGTGACGGCTATGCAGCGCGCTGTCTTCAACAAGAGGTGAACGCATCGCACCTGAGCAGACAGCAAATTGTTTTGGTGCCAGACACCCGTTCTTTTGCACGGAGACGCGTGCGCGATTTGAAGACCGGCTGACCTCAAAGGCTCCTCAAAACCATTCGATCCGCCCGAAATCCATCACTTTCAGGCCTTCACGATGCCTCCAACCACCTCGATCTCGATCTCCCTGCCTTCGAAGCCTCTACCAAAAGACATCATCCGAGTCAGTCCGCGGTGCACATGCCCACAGGAGAGCACCTTTGCAGGAAGACTCTGCGTCCGATGCATCTGGCAGCCTGTGTTGTAAGAGCTTGGTAAACGGGAAGCCGGTTTTGATGCGGCAGAAGCAGACGCGCAACGCGATTCAGAATCGTCGCACTGGCCGCAATGCTTGCTTCAAAGACAGCGGGAATGAGGAAATCAGCGGCGCATCATCAGCAGCGCATCATCAGCACTCCCAAGAGCAAGGATAATGCCTATTCTCTCGTAGTACGACTTCAGACGGTCGGGCCACTCCACAAAAACGTGCCGTGTTCCTTGATTTGATTGCGGGCCGCACCAGAGTGCACGTTTGCCTTTGCCTTTAGATCGTTAAGGGATGCGTGAGAGTCCTCATCGCATCGTGCTGCTCCCACAGTGAGCGCCGTTGGAGTGATCAGATGAGGTCTTCGTTTCGTGAACAGCCAACGCAATGCAAGCAGCCATGTCTTTTGCGCTGCTCCTGCATCGAAAGCGACATCAAACTCCTGCAAAGCCTCGCGATTCAATCGCGTCTTCTCCATCCGAGCCATCGAAACAGCATCAGGCAATTTAAGAGCATGATAAGGAGGCCGATCGGGGCCATGGTGAGGACATCTGCACCGCCCAAGAGCCAAAGCTCCAGCGGCATACTACATAAGACACTTTGATGGCAACTGGCTGTGCAGAGCATGCGAGCGCCTCAGTCATCGGACGCAAATACGCTTGCAGCCACATCTTGGTTGTGTAAATGCTGTGCACGCATCTATACCAGGACCAGCCTTGAAGCCGTCGCAATGGTATGCCGCATCGCATTGGTTAGAAGCCCACAGCGACTGTTGCTAGCAAGCGCAGCCTTTCTGTCACGTGCACGCGAGATATGTACCATAGGAGATAGTAGATAAGTCACTTACCAACGAAGCTCTCGTTCGGAGCGATCTGGACATAGTAGTGGGCATACGGGCCCTTCCTGCCGGTGCGGGACTGCGAGCCGTCTCAGCGCACCGTGCTCACACGCAGGAGCTCGTTTGGAAAATCACTGGATAGTACGTACCCATGCTGCAGAGAAATGTGGCTGTCACAATGCATTAGCGGTATGGATGGCAAGCGAGGGAGCATATATTAGCAGGGTGGGTATGGATCAGACGGGCCGGGTGGCATCTTCCTAGGCTGCTGCAGGCTGGCTTACCTTGTACGGCGTAGGGTCGGGAGAGAATCTGACGTCTCGATAAATCCGGAATATCTGGAGCGGTGAGTAGGTGTGTCACACTTGCACAACCGCAGGTGTTTTTCGTAGTCTTACAACGTCCTTGTAGGGCAATTCCGGTATCGTGTCGTCGACTTCAATGAGCCTCTCCGTCAGTTTCTCGACAAAGCTGTGCCAGTCTTTCTCCGCCTGGCGGAATACTGCATCGTGCACTGCGGGCCCTTGTCAGCTTAGCCCTTTTCAGATAAGCTCCACAAAACCATGCATGCCATCGGCAAACTGTGTGTTGTCGGCGGCAACCTGCAAAAATATTACATGCAATATAGACTGCGCATGCGCGACCATTAAAACGATGGCTGCGTTCTAATGAGTCGTGTAAGTTATGAAGTGGGCCATTATGTCTGTCGTAGGAGAATCTCGGCGTAGACTACCGTAGTAGTCTAAGCCCTTGGAGCGGGGCTGGCTTCGTATGCAAGGTGAAGGTCCCCGCCAGTCGAAGCACGTAATCAACTATGCAAGACTAGAGCTCCCACCAAAAGAATATTGGCATGCGAGAGCAATATGGAGCCCTTGAGAAGGATCATGCCTGTCTCATCGGCCCTGTGGTGTGCATTGAAAGAATGGCAAATCTGGAGTAGGACTTACTTTTCAGCCATTCGCGATTGTTGTTCTCCTTTAGCTCCTTTAAGAATAGTAACGTGTTTGGATGGATAGACTCGTCGCTGTAAGGAATGCGACCAGCTGGTCGAGCCTTTGGTTTCTTAATCACGACTTCGTTCCCAGGACCTAGACCTGCTTTCACGCCGGTTTTCCAGACATTGGTGCCTTTCGTCTTGACAGCGGTGGAAGACTGGCCGCGTTTGGCTTGCGTGCTACCTTTTCGGCTCTTTGATTCTTTCTCACTGTCCTGTTCATAGTCGTCGGCATCATCGGATTCTAAGCTTTCTTCCTCGCTTTCAAGCTGGTCAAATTCTGAATCACCTCCGTCCTGTGATTGAGACTCGTCCGAGACTTCGTTGTCCTCTTCGTCCTTGGCGGTGAAGTAATGACTCTTGATGGGCGTCGCCTTTGTTTTGGATCGCTTCGCATCCGCGCCCGTGCTTGCTGAAGCTGATACTGTGCGCTTGTGTGTCGATTCGGTCTTGGATGCACCAGTCGATAGTCGCTCAGATTTGCGCGGCATCTTGCCACACAAGTTAGGCGTGAGGCGGTAGATCGGCTTTCGCGGCTCCCTTGCAGGATGAGTAGTTTCCACAGTCGCACTTCACGTACGCTGCAACCTATCGAGGCCAGGGTGGTACTGCGGGAAAGACTGTCACGCCTAGGGAAGTCTCGAAAGTCGGTCCAATACCCAATTCGACATTACATGTCAAAGTAGAAGAACTGGTTCGTGGTGACCTCATACCTTTCGTATCCACAATCGTAGACGCGCGACTCGGCTGGGGGATTGGCGCCGGCGGCTATCGCGTCTATCGCTTATCTGACATTCCCAGTGACCTGGATTGCCTCTCCCTCCCACTTTCGTCCCGGCGGCAGCGTCGGAGTCCACTGGCCAGAGCATACCTACCTCTGGCTTCCTCGGCGTATATCCCTTGTCAGACGAAAACCTGTCGACATGCCGGCCACATTCCGGGACCGGAAGGCGAAAATTCTCCAGGACCTCAGTATACCAGACGACCAGTACGAAGATCTGTCCCCGAAAGGCTCTGTGGACGAAGGCATCAAGGATCTGATAGCCGAGATAAATGGTCTACCGGACTACGTAACTACTAGCAGCTGCGCTGGTCGTGTAGCTGTATACCTGGAGGGCGCAAAGGGTGCCAAAGGTGGCGGGAAATGGCTCTTCACCTCTCACGATCTGTTCGAACCGCCTGTCAAAGACGGCGAATCGGGTTTGATGGCCATGTTTGGGCTGTCTGATGAAGCTCCATCGGTGCCTTTGGAGGCCGAGGGCGTTCGCTTCGTGCATTTCAAGTCTGAGCCGATGGTAGGTGGCGAAAATTTTCTTCATGCTCATATTGCGCCCCTTCTCTCTGCCATCGCTTATACCCGGCATTCTTCCAGATCCTGCACATCCTCACATCTTCCCTTACATCAGCTCATCACGCAGCATCGGCCGCATTGCAAGCTGGCTTTCGAGAATCCGGCATCAATAGTACACAGGAGGGCAAAGACGGCAGTCCCGCCTGCCCCATGGTAGCAGTCCGTAGCTCTGGCCTTGCTTTTGACTGTATCATCGGATATTACGCCGAAGGCGAATCTCCCGAAGACCAAGGTACAATCAAGCCTATGGTTTCTGAGGGCTACCTGCGGACACTCGTGAGTGTGGCGAACCAGCGCTTCAGGACGAACATTGAAAGACGTGAACGGTTCCGGGCGACTTTGCTGAAGAATGCAGGTCCAAGCGCTGACAAATAGGAGGGCTTCTCACTATGGACTCTCGCCAGGAAGATAATTGATTCGCTGAAATCGTGCACATGATCAAGTTACCAGGCATCCGATGGGCGAGCATATAGACCTCCAGCATCATGTCACATACGGTCGAATGAACAGCCACTGATCTGTTCGGGCACGGCGGTCATGGTAACTTTCGAATACGACCTGATACGCATGAGGATGTGGTAGCGTGGCAGCCGCCCAGATCCAAATTCTTCGCACGGAAAGGAAACGTGAGCACCACTGCGTGTCTGAATGCACATGTGAAGGACATCTTGATGCTTGCGGACAAGCTGCCCTTCAGAAAAAGGATCATGCGAGTATGAGCAACTTGACCAGAGCGACAAGAAGAAGCGACAGCCAAACGTTCAAGTTTTGAAGAAGGAGCAAACGGAAAATAAAGTCATAAGCCATGGAATACATATGATACGTATGCTACATTCTTTTGAACTCGTAACTGCCCATCGCCATCTCACAGCGATAGACCAATGTCATAAACTCAAGGTTGTCTTCACAAGTCAGTCTTAACGACGAAAGGCTCAAGCCTCTCCTTGAACTCCTCGACCGTCATCTCCTCGCCCTGCCAGAGGTCCACCTCGGTACTGCCAGGACGGCCGATGTTCTTCGGTGGGACGATCACGTTGCTCACAACGTGCACCACACCATCTTGAGCGATGCCGTCTTGCACGCTGACGCGCGAGAAGCCGTTGATCTTGATCTCGATGAAGCGAGCGAAGCGCGCGACGTCGACGCTCAGGCTGCGGTCCTTGAGCATCGTCGGCATGTCGAGGTGGAAGACGCCCTTTGGCGGGAGCTTGTCGTCCTCGCTGTGCATCAAGGAGTTCTTGGATGGGTCGACCTTGTAGTAAGCGTCGGAGTAGAGCGTGCCGGCAGCGAAATGGTACTCCAGCAATGCACGGAGGTACTTGAGGCCGTACTGGGAGAAGAGGAAGGCGTTGATCTTCGGGCCCAGCTTCTGGAAGGCGAAGTTGGATGGCGCGAAGAGAGTGCCGCCGGCGTGGTCGGTGCTGTTGACCTCTTCAAGCAGACCGGTCTTGGTCAGACCGAGCTCAAGGGTGCTGAACTCGCCAGGGAAGAGGTCCACGATCTTGACAACCTTCGGCGGCGGGACGATGATGCTGTCAACACCGTGGATGACACCGTTGGTGCCGAAGATGTTGATGGCGACAATGCGGCTGTAGAAGTTGACAGTTAGGCCGTTCAGGCCAATCTTGAACGCCACACGCTGCGGCTTCGGCTCGCCAGCGAGGTGATGGCCCTTCAACAGCGTGGGGGCAGTGTGGAAGCCAGGACACGTCCTGCAGGATAAAAGCCGTCGACGACGTGGTACTTCAGCACCGCCTCCAGCTCTTCCTTGCTCGGCTCTGGGGCATGCTCCGGAATCTTTGCGAATGCCTTGTCGGTTGGAGCGAAGACGGTGTAGTTTGCTGCAGTGTTGTTCAGAGTCTCGACCAGATCGTCGTACTTGTTGATCAGCTTCGCGAGCTTGGTAGTGTACTTGCTCTCAGCAATGAGCTGGTAGACTGTCTGGTTAGGCGGCCCGTGGTGAGGGGGATGGTGAGGACCACCGTGGTGAGGGGGCCCGTGGTGTGGAGGGCCATCGTGATGGTCGTCAAAGGAGTCGTAGAGCTCATCGCCCTCAGTACGAAGCCAGGATTCGACTTGAGAGCTGGTATCGTAGGCCTTGTCCTTCAGGCCATTTGCGGTCTCAGAGGCATAGTCGAAGGCGTCGTCGATAACAGACTTGGAGCTCTTGTAGAAATCGCTCCAAGCGCTCTTGGTGGTGTCCTCGACGTCTTCGTAATGCTTCTTGAAGCTGTCAAGCAGCTCATCCTTCTCTTTGAGAGCATCGTCGTACCATTCCTGGCCGCGGTGATTGGCCTCAACTGCAACGTCTTGCAACTGCTCTTGAGACGGCAGCACGAAGGCAGAGCTGACAGCCGCCAAGGTAGGATTTGGGTGAACTTCATCGTGATATGGCAGGCAGATCAGAGGATGGAGGGTAGGAAGAAGAGAGGAGGTAGAGGGAGAGGGAGCGATGTCGTTATTTGGCAGCCTACGGAGTCTACGGATACAGTAAATGTAAACGCAATTGGATGTCAGCCTATGCGGGAGACGGACCTGGCCACAGTTGATGACGAGATCGTGTTGCTCCGCGCGTCATTGCATCTCGGTGGTTCGCGAATCCGAGCACCGGCTGCTGCTCTTGTGCCGTCTCTGTACAAGGCTTATGAAAGACGACATTGTTTGCGGGATTGATAAAGAGATTGATAACCCAGCGTTTTTGGAGCAGTCGACTGGATTCATGTCAGGCCAGATCAAATGCCGTTGCTGTAGGGAAGATCTCACGTTGTGCAACTAGACTTCTGGCTTTCCTCGCAAACTTCGGGAAGCACAGGCGGAAGCGGAAACGAGGGGACACGATTGCGGAGAAGGCCATCCCGATCACTTCTCACGTCACTTCAGTCACTATATCAACTCGCTTGTAGCATTGATCTCGATATCATTTGATTACGGAGACCATCGCGGTAGAGACATACCAGATTAGCAAGCCTCATACGGGTGCACAGGATCGTAATTACACGTGAAGGCATCATGGCTGACTTGGTAGAGCTCGACTCTCTTGAGATCAAAGTCATCATTGACAACGAGTTGGATCCGGTCTCACCATGTCCCAATGAAGCTGTTCAGCAATATGGCTCACTGAAAGATATGGGCGTCAATGGAGCATCAATCCGTGGCACGCGCGGGGCAGCTAATAGGGAGTTAAGAATGGACGGCATTTGCTGTTCTGCTCATGGCCTATCTCTGATGATCACAGCTATTAAAGGCGACCAGCATCGCACCATGCTCTTCGACACTGGTCCTGAGGAATCGGCATGGGAGCGGAATGCTAAGCGCCTGCAAGCTGATATCGGGAGGATAGAAACTATTCATCTCTCCCACTGGGACAGAGACCATTCTGGGGGAATGCTCAAGGCCGTCAAGATGATCAATGAAGCCAAACAGCAAGGGGAGCCTGTCAATGTTGACCTGCACCCGGATCGACCTGACTATCGAGGCATCATGGCCATGGAACCGGTCTCTTTGGAGGCCGATCCTACTTTTGATGAAGTTGCAGGCGTCGGTGGCAAAGTGCAGAAGAACGATCAAGCCCATACCATCCTTGACGGCTCATTTCTGATATCGGGCGAAATTCCTCGTGTGACGCCTTACGAAACAGGCCTTCGTAAGGGTATCAGGTATATCGCTAGCCGAGATGCGTGGGAGGAAGATACGCTTATCCGAGACGAACGCTTGGTGATGTGCAAGCTCAAAGGTAGGTCATGCAAATACCTGTTTTCCGATTCCACGCACCCTGCTGAACGTCCCAGGCAAGGGAATCGTAATGTTTACGGGCTGTAGCCACGCCGGTGTTGTGAATGCTGCAAAGCACGCCGTCGAGCTCGGCGATGGTACGCCTCTTTATGCAGTCATGGGTGGTTTCCATTTGGGCGACGCCGAACCCGATGTCATCAAAAACACGACAACCGATCTCAGGGCTTTGGATGCAAAGCTCTTCCTTGCCGGTCATTGCACAGGATGGCGTGCTAAATTTGAAATTCAGGCCCAAATGCCTGGGAGGCTTGTGCCATCCTTTGTTGGTTCAAGTTTCACGCTATAAGAGCCGTAGGAGAGGGCTTGTATTGTCCCGCCTGCTTCATAGGACGTAGCTTGTAGGACCGTTGTAGATACTTCTGTCAGATTGAATAAATAGGCTGAAGATATACCATCAATGTCCCAATCAACGAGGATACATCATTGGGATTTTGCGTCATTGTGCATACGGACCCACGTGCTTATGTCTGCCTATCTGCTGCGGACATCTGTCTGAAGGTACTCACCAGTATATAGAAGAAACATTCATTGAAGTCGTTGTCACTTCGTCGTTGCAATATAGCGATGGAGCAAAACTCAGAGCCCAGCATTCTCCTCATTGGTGCCGGGATATTCGGCACCTCAACCGCCTATCACCTGTCACTCGAATACAAGGATCCATCAAGAATAACAGTCCTAGACCGCACACCCTCACCACCTGAACCAGCCGCAAGCAATGATATCAACAAGATCATCCGGGCAGACTACTCCAGCCCTTTCTACTGTGACTTGGCCTACGAAGCCCTAGATGCTTGGGCTACCTGGCCGGAGCTCAAGGACTTTTACTACCGCACCGGCTGGGTCATGCTCGATGAGGAAGGGAGCGACCTTGCTGAGCGTATACGGAAAGTCTTCAGAGATAGGAACCATGATCCTTCGGAGGATGTGAAGTTGAGTGAGCTGAATCAGCGATGGAAAGGCATTCTAGAGGGGACCGAGACCAAGGGATTCAAAGACGCTTATTGGAATCCAGAAGCTGGTTGGTGTGATGCTGCTGCCGCTACTTCTGCTTTGATGCGAGCCTCAGTCGGTCGAGGGGTAAATTATGCTGTCGGGGAAGTCGCTCAATTTCATTTGAACGAGACTGGAGTTGACAGCGTTGAGTTGTCAAATAAACGCCACCTCTCTGCTGACAAGATCCTGGTCTCTACTGGAGCTTGGACAAGCTCCCTTTTGTCACCCCTAGAGGACAGACTTAACATCGCGGCGACGGATCGAATAGAACAGCAAGCATCTGCCGCCGGTGTCGCCGTTGCACACTACCGGATGTCGGACGCCGAGATGGCCCAACTCTCTGAAATGCCTGTTGTCGTTTACGGTGGGAATGGCGAGGTGATCCCACCACCGGCGCAAAACCAACTCCTCAAATTCACTAATTCTAATACGTTCACCAACACCATTACGACGAAGTCTGGTCACCGGATCTCAGTCCCGTTGGAGCAAGATCAACACATTGTTTCCTCCCGCCTCAAGCGAGAGACTGAGCAGACAATGGTAGACCGCGTTATGCCCACCTTCGCCCGCGGCAAGGAAGCAGCATACTGGCGTCTTTGCTGGGACGCGCGGACTCCGACACAGGACTGGCTTCTCGACCGACATCCTGATCCCAGACTCAGCAATTTGTTCCTGGCGGTAGGAGGCAGCTTCCATTCGTATAAGTTCCTCCCTACTGCGGGAAAATACATGGCTAATGTTCTCCTCGGTCGAAGTAATGGGCCAGAGAAGGATGAGGCCTGGGGTTGGAAGAGTACCAGATCAGAGGGCGGGGGCGCGCATCCTAAAACGGCGCCCAAGCGGGAACTCAAGGATGTGTGGGACGACGATTTGGGGTCGAGGCTGTAGACTAGGCAGCCATGCAATGCGGTTCTCTATTGATTGGGGTATCCAGGATGTACATGACATTTATGTCACTCTATAAAGTGGTGCTTTTCTTAAAATTCCCTACAACGCCATCGCTAAGGTAACTGCACAATGTCGGCGCCATTCGCATATCTGCTTTGCCCGTCTCTAGACACTTTTCTAACTCTGCCAGCACACACAGCTAAGCGCCATCCTCACCGGTGTCGCACATCGCCATGCTCTGAATCGTGGTCGTTCTCTGTCTCTTCGCCGTCCTCTTCATCCCCGCTCTGCTCATGGTAATCCTCAGACTCCAACTCGACACCCTTAATGCCTAGAGTCATCAGAAAGCCAAGGAAAGCCACGCCGCCGAAGACACCAAATGCTAGTGCTTCGCCTTTCGGCTTGACGTGTGTTGCGAAAGAGAACAGCGCGCCGCTGATGAAGGGGCCAACTGCTCTCCCAGCGGCCGACAGAGTCTGCGCCAGACCATTCAGCGTCCCCAGCACATGGTGCGAAGGAGCCGAGTTTGTGATGAGCAAGAGCGCGGAGGTGAGCCCGCCAACTGCGGCTACCGTCTTCACAATCAAGACCAGACCAAGTTCGAACCACAGCCATACCTTTCCGTGAGTAGTTTGAGGTCCATTGCCGGCGTGACTTCCATCTTTGTATCCGACCCATGGCATGAGGAGGAAAGCTACAACGAAGGCAGCCAGACTGGCTCGGTAAGTGATCCGGTTCCCTATCTTTTCTCTAAGACGGCCAAAGACACCGACTTGAAAGAGGATGGTGACGACGCCCGCGAAAGACAGGGAGATACCGATCTCTTCGGGTTTGAGGTCGCGCCCGGTGGGTGGTGGAGCCTGGGCAAAGATGGGGTAGAGAGAGTTATAGCTGATGTTGGAAAGCTGAAAGATGAGGAACGTGAGGAGCAGGAGCACGGTGTCCCGATTCAGTACCTCACGGGTTGAGAGGTGCTCGCCTGGATGGGCGTCAGGGAAGAGTTGCGGGGTGTCGGATTCATCATCATCGGAGACATCGGAGACATCGGAATGCGATAGCAGGGAGGACTCCTCGGTGGGATGGCCATTGGAATGACGGTAGTGTGGGCTCTCGCGGGCGAGGTTCTTGGCGCGTCGAAGGTAGGTGGGACGGTGTGAGGAGGTGAACTGCCAGATCCAGGCGAAAAGATTACCCATCCGCTTGCCGAGTGGTGGCAGCGTCTCAGCACCTTCCAATGATTCTCGCAGGAATATACTGGTGACGGTCAAATCGATCAATAATACACCAGCTGAAAATAAATTCGGCAGAAGGTAGGGGTACGGATTCGGCCTGTCTGGATGTAAGGGATCGTGACGCATGACCAGCAGGCCTCCCACAATGGGCCCAGTGATACCTCCCAGCCCGTAGATCACTGGCAGATAAGTGAAAGCCTTGCTCTGGTTACTGCGGTCCGTGATCTCGCCCAGACATGTACTGATCACGCCCTGATTCCCGTTCACCAGTCCCATCAGCGCCTGCGCCAACATCGCCTGCCACAAAGTCCTGGAGAAGCCGAACGCGACGAAACAGCAGGCCGTGAGGAAGGTACCGGTCAACACCACCGGCTTCCGTCCTATGTGGTCTGAGAGCCATCCCCAGGCGAAGTTGGTTGTGAACTGTGCCAGCGCGAACGCGGAAGCAATGAGGCCCACGTAGAGACCTACAGAACCCTCGTCGACCTCGGGGAAGGAAGCGGCCATTTCCGGAAGGTATGGGGATATGCTGTTCAAAGCGGTCTGTTCGGCGAGGGCAATGACAGCCAAGATGGCTAGTTGCCGCTTTGGTAAGGGCGTCTCATGGTGGTGTCCGTCCGACCCTCGCGATCCGCTTCTACTGTGCCCCGAGTGCGGTCGTGTCGTTTCCTCAGTCTGCCGTGGCGTTGGCGTGGTCCCATTCTGCTTCATGCCGTTCCCAGGAATGCTCCTGCTGCTCTCCGTCCGCTGCGGGCCTGGGTTGCGCGGCGGTGCGGTCGGGAAGGTGTGGTAGTGGAGGGTGGAGGACTGGCGCTGGTAGATGCTAGGCCGCTGCCGTGCCCGCTCTACGCTGGACGGTCTGGGTGGCATGGGCGGAGGTGGAAGGCTTTGGGAAATGTATATACTTTTGCGCTTCGTGCAGGCGGTGTTCGGGATTAAGGCCGGCGATTTGATTTGGTGGGTTGCTCACGAGCCTTATCGCTGGACGGATGCGGCAGGTGCTTTGAAGGTGATTATCGCCTCGTTACAGCACAAGATCCATGACCACGCGTGACTTGGGATATCGTCACTACGCCCTATTATGTTTGGATGCGATACGGTGGCAACGTGAGTTGACACGCAGAAGATGTACCGTCAACATGACCGCAGGTTCGCAGCTTTGAAACTTCGACTCGGGATGCACACTGCGTGACGTACGAGGCATTTTGCGCCATCCATGGATACTGTAGCCGTCTAATCAGCGGATCTACCCTAACGGCAGATGGATTCCAATCAAGTTTCGATTGAGCCTCCATCAACTCACCGCATCACAACCGCCTCGCCTGCCAACAACGCTACTTCTGTCACTGGCCTGAACTCGTGACCGCGATTCCGACTTTTGCAGTCCGCTTCGAACTTTTCTCTATCGCAGCTGCACCTCACTTGTCTGCCTCCTTCATAGACCGCGCAGTCTGCTGCGGTCCATACATACTCAGGTACGTGTCGAAACTTCTCATCAGTCACATCATAAGATGATATAATTTGCGACTGATGGTGCAGACCGGAGATTCACGCCTGTTTCTCATAACGGCTGCGCCAGTCTGATCTTTACTTCTTACATATTCTGACTCCTCCAACCGCCCTTCCTCTTCCATCGAGTACCCTATCTCTCTGCGGAGCAGCCGCTAACAAGCACATAGGATACCTGCTCTCATATACAGAGCTGGCGCCGCCATGTCTTGAGTTGTCCTGAATCTTTCTACTGCCAAGGTATGCACATTCACCTCCATCTCCTCTTGACTCTTCATATGATGCACAACAAACGCACTAGATAGTAATTGACCCTTTGGGTGTGAGAGTATACCTACCAAGATCTCTGACATGAACATTGGAATCTGCTTGAGCTTAAAGACCAATGCCGTGGACCTTTGCTAACTCTGCCAAAGCAGGATCGATTCACGACGTGGGAATGAACACAATGGCGTAGCTTGACTTCGCTGTGAGGCCTGCAATGCCATCTCTGACTCCCATCCGCGTCCGTGGTAAGCGAACAGCTGCAAAGGATGAGAAGTGGAACGCAGGCAAGAAGCGTAAAGCTTCGCGCCTGAACACATCATCTCATTGGGCTGCAGCCGATGATGCGAGCTACCCTTCAACGCGAAAGCGTAAGCGGCGTACTCGCACCTTGGCGTTCGTCGAAGAGTTGCCCACCGAGATTCTACAAACCATCTTCTACTTTTCTGGCAACCTCAACCTAGCCCTTGCTTCCACTAGCTTACAGTCTCAGCTGTCGAGCAAGCACGTATATCTTGCGCATACAACAAGATTGCTTCACCCTTTGCTTGGAAACAGGGGCACTGAAGTGGAAGAGGACACGGACATAGCCGCAGCATGTCGCCTGCTCAGCTGTAGGTTCTTCACATGGGACTTTTTTAAGTCTTGGCTGGTGCAAAGATCTTTCAGTGATGCAGACAAACATGTATCAGAGCAGTCGCGATCAGCGGAAGACTATCTTGCCTTGTGGCAGGCGCAACAACCCTCCTCAAAACTACTACCGCCACTCAAAATACTTCACGGTCCATGGACACGAGACAAGGTTGACTTTCTCACCTTGATGGCAGTTACAGAACCAGATCTTCCTTCGCTTAGCCCGATCCATGGCGAAGCAGTCTATCTTGGTCTGACGCAAGCTGTTGCTGAACGTTCTTCTGACGCTGTAGCACAGCTTCTTCGCTTTAAGCCAAATCTCGATACTGAGATTCTGCGTAAAGCCGTCATTGACAATGTCTTCGATCCAGACGTCGTCCTCAAACTCGCTGATTATGCTGTGCAGCGCCAGCAAGAGTCCATGAGCTCGCAGACGGACATATCCATAAACGAGATGCCTGCAGTCGACTTTCTAGATCCCGCTCTATGGGCATGGGCGGAGAAGACCCGTAAGAATGGTGATGATAATGGCGAATGGTTGAGCGAGTTGCTCAAGGACAAGAGCCGCCAGGTCCAGCCGCAGACTAGATCCGTTCAACAGCCAGCTGACGACGATGCCAATATGTGATGCCCGGAGCTTCACGCAATTGACCAAGGGCTGTTTTGGAATCCACGTGATCGCCATCGCTTGGCGCCGTAATTTCCGAGCAAAGTTCATCCGCAGATTGCCCGCGGTTTCAGATTGGCGAGCATCCGGAACTCGACTCCCTTCATTTCGCGTGGCTCTCTGGTTTCAATCGAATCATGACCTAGGCTGCCATTAGTTGCCGTTCCATGTCGCCGGCTACACTGTCAATCTGACTAGGGTAGCCACATCAGCCGACTGAATGTGACGAAAGGGTCAAGTACTGCAAATCTCTTCTCTTTGTCGGTTTCCAATGGAAGTATGTAGGTAAGACATGATCTACTTGATCTCATCTTCTTGCTTTTCAAGTGATGCTGTGTAGCATTCAAATATTCCCCTCCATTCTTCTTGCCATATGAATCCTCTAGTCTGAGCAAGCCAAAGTCTTGTCGCCATGCCCTTCAAAGTCGGCAACCTACGAAGAAAGCCGTCTCGAGCTCTTGTCGGAGACGATGAACCAGAGACCGGACGAAGCAATCAGCAGCCTGTCAAATTACCCAATCGCTCTCAAACTGCACCCTGGCCAGACACAAGTCAGAGAAACTCCACCAGTCGCAAACAAGCCATATCAGATTTCTTCCGCAAGACCAGCCACCATCTCAGAACACAGACAGCGAATTTCACTGCATCGACACAAGGCGCAGCAGCAAGGCTGCCACGCGCACAACGGAGAACCAAAACACCGCCCAAACCTAGCGAGCAACACGCTGCATCGAAGCGACAGAGCAGACAGATACAAGCTTTGGATATCGACGATGAAGTGCTGGACAAGCTCATGGGGCCACGGAACGACAATGAGAGCAGGAGCGGAATACAAAGCAGTGCTTTCCTTTTGAAGCAACGCATGCGGGCTTCCTCTCGAGAGAATCTGCGTAATGTCGGCACAGTCAGCTCTGGAGGCATGGAAAGCCCTGTCGAGGGCAATGGACAGTTGCTCAGCGAAAAGGAAGTTATTGATATGTTCGTTGGGGCACCTCTATTTAGGGTAGTAGAAGAGCAAGGCCATGGCGTGAACAGACCACAGGTCGTGTTTCGGGGCGGTAATGTGGAACATAGTAAGAGATACGCTTCTGATCATCGGGACGTGGGTCATGAAGCTTTTGAAGCTTGCACAATGGGTGTGAGAAGAGCAAGAGAAAGTGATGAGGAGCTTGTTGGTGATGGAAAGACAAATACGGCAGGTAACGGCAGGAGTGGGGCTTTATTCCCCATGGAAGTACCCACCATGCTGAGTGCACAAGGCCTTTTGCCCGGAACAACAGGTTTCGAGCAGTTCCTTCAGCTTCCGATTGCAGACAGCAAAGTTCATGGCGAACAGTCGGCCAATTTCTCACCAAAGCGTGTAATGCTGGAAGAAGATCCGGAGCAACTCGGCTTGCGTGAGATAGATCTCGAGCATATAATTGATCGCCTCACGGAGCTGGACGCCATCTACGCTGACCGACGACGCGAAGCTGATACCTGGAATAGGTCGAAGGTTGAGGAAATGGGAGAGGACCTCTTCGCTCATTTCCTGGATTCTGAGCTCGGCACTACAGATGCAGGCACCGGCAGCGTCACTTTGAGGACTCAGATCGAGGCTCTCACAAAGGTCCTGGTGCAAGAAGGGCTGTGGTGGGACTTCAGCTTAGTTAAGTGGCGGATCAAACTTGGCCTGCTTCTCTGGGCAGATGCTCCACAGGATTCACCTGAGTTGCCCCGGGAGCGAGACGTGCTCTTATTACAAGTCATGCTGGCAGCGGAGCTCCTCATTCGTCTGAGCGACCTGGAACTAGCATCAGACAACACGGAAGATGATAAAGATGCGCTCTTGACTTCTCGTCAAAGGCTGCCACGGAAGTTAAAGTATGACCTGCTGCTTGCACGCATCTTCATGGAGAACGTCAGCATCTCCCTCAAGCCAATGAGAAGCAACAAGGCCAACAGGATGAGCTCGTTCTCAGCAGTCACCTTCCTCACGGCCAAGGAGTCGCAGGGTGACACAGAACCAGAATTCGAGCCGTTTATCCAGCCTAAGCACCCGGAGCAGCAATTGAGAGGTCTACTAGACTTTGCAGAGAAGTTGAAGTGGCCACACACTGAGCATCTTCAAGGCCAGCTTAGTGCAAAGCTTTCACCAGCCCGGCCGAATGGTGTGAGCGACACAAAGCAGACTTACTTAATCCCTAGCGAACCCAATATGTCAAGACCCATCAGCGGTTTCAGTGCTTACGCTACGCCTTTAAGCAGTCCTCTCCGTACCGGCTTTACATCACGTACTCATTTAGACGTTGAGGGAACTAGTTACTTGGGAGGTCTTCCGTCCCCTCAGCAGACGCCAGAGAAACGCCCACAGGGAAGGAGGAGAGGGACTTCCGCCAGTCTGCAACTTTTTGCAGCTCGCGACACAGCAGAGACAGACCCTCCACTTGATGCCTTCGAAGTTGGCGGCTGGCTAAGTCGTTCCTGGCTTTCTGGACTTGTCTTCCCGGGTGAAGCAGCAAGCCATTTCTTGATATCGACGCTTCTCGAGAATAGCCGACCAGCTATCGAAGCCTTGGGAGATGAAGCAGATCTGTACGGCGGTTTTGCGTACGAGCAAAGGAGTTACTGGAGTACAAGCTCGGTGGTTGGACGGGTGCTTGGAGCAGTGAAGGACAGCAAAGAGGTCATGGGTTGGATCAGCATTTCTATCGTGCCACAAAATCAGGAGAAGGGTTGGATGGCGGTACATGTTGCAAAGCTTCACGACCAGTCTTCCACAGGCCAGGCCAGGATTAAAGATCCTGCTGCAATTGCTGCAGATTCCGATCCTCTACACGGCGTAGGCGCAAGGAATGCACGAGCAGACGACTTTAAGACGCCCTTAGATGGACCACTCGTCATGGGAAACGAAGTACGCTTTCTCGGCATGTCCCTACGGAAACGTAGTACCTCCCATTCAGAGGTCGCAGAGAACTGCGATCAAGTCGCCGTTTTATCTTTCAACTCACCACTGAACAAATCTTTGCCAAAGCTGGAAGTCGAGCTCAGATACGACGTGCACTTCGTTACCGCCTACCCTTGCCACCCTGAGTCGAAGCCACAGCGGCAATCCACTACGGCACTGAAACCAACTTTCTCCAGAACGTCGGACCAGACAATGCTATCACCCGCTTCAGGACAAACGCCATGGAGAAACTCAGATCAGACAATGCTCTCACCCACCTCGGGCCGAACGCCCCTTCTATCCAAGAGATCCAGCTCCATCCCTTCCACCCCCCGGACGCGAACGCTGTCCGCGCCCTCAGTCCCCGCCGCAGACTCCGCTCGAGCTTCAACTAAGACCTCTTCACCTGTCACTCTGAGTCCGAGCGACGTGGAAAAAGAACTCCCTCCACCCCCGGCGCATCCCTTGCACGTGGACTATCGACACACCGTCATCCCAGCCGCTAGCCTCCTCACCGCCTCCCCCTCGCAACCTCTCCTGTCCTCCGTAGTGGCTAAAGCCAACGGCCACCGTCCAAGGGCAATGACTTCGGCCTCCCAGGAAACCGATCAGCGAGATCTTGCTACTGGTGGTGTTTCGGCACAGGACGAGGATGAAATTGTAGTGCTCGACTGCCGCGGGACGGAAGATCTGGATCTGCTGGCTCGGACTTGGTGTGCGAAGGTCGGGGAGAATGCGGTCGTGGGTAAGACGGGGCTGACTTGTTTGTCGTGCTGTGTTCGAGAGGCGAAGGCGTTGGGGATTGGGGTTGTGATTAGGATATAAGAGGTTTTTTTTTTTGTCCTTTCCTCATCGAGATTGGAGTACCTGCTTTGATACGTCCATATGTATGTGTGTGTGACCCGCACGGCTAGTCGATGGTTTGGAATCCAAATTATCAAAGAACAATTTTAACCGCTTCGTAAATAATACCCCTGCTGGACCTTTTTTTTTTTTTAAAAAAAAAAACCCTTTGTTCCCTCTTTATTTCCTTTCGCCTTTTGCGCTCCTTTCTCTTCTTTCGGCCCTAGATCAGGGACAATTGCTAATGCTCTAGCATTCTGCTCATCTTGATCACGAAATCGTATACCAAAATCCTACTCCGCAGAAACTTCTTACATCGTCAACCACTTCCCCCCGTTCCCTCGCGACATTCGTAGACTGCATCCACGGACTACAAATAGCCGCATCCGCCAGGCCCGTGCCCCTCTTGCTCCTATTCTCCTTTGCGTTTTACCCCATTCTGCTATCTTCGGCTTTCCAAAGCGGCAGGAAGCTTTCAAAGTCCTCGATTAAGCGCTTTACCCTCTTGAACTCTAGGCTTGCGTCTACGGGTACGGCTTCGGTTTGCAACCATTGGAGGGCTGACGGGGGAAGTTTGCTTCGTAAGAGGTCTTTATTGCTCCGTAGATCGGTGAAGTCGAGATTGGTTTGATGGTGCATTTGTCGGAGCTTGATTAAGAGGAGGAGTAGATTCGTTTCGGGCGATGAGCATACATGGAGTTTATAGTTGCTGCTGATGCTACTCGGCAGACCTTGACTTCGTGCATGTAGCGCATATAGACGTCGCCGATGTTCTGCAAGAGTGACAAGCATGACGTTTCTCAGCGCAATGCTTTCTACAGATGGAAAGGTTGCAGTTGTTTGCAATAGGCTGCACACGTCGGTCTGGGCGGTGAACGCTACATTCCAGAACTCCAATGTCCGCAGGTTCGACGTACTCTCGCGGAGCGCGAGCCAGGTCTCTGGGTTGGACGCATCGGAAGAAGTATCGAAAGTTAGTCTGGATCTGGTGCCGGCAAGACGGAGTGTTCGGATGTTGCTCAGGTCTACGATGTGTGAGTGGGTAACGACCTTGGCTCCGGCATCGGACTGCTGCGTGCTCCCTATGATCGTCAAAGCTTCCAGACGTGTATTGAAAGCCTCCAAGATAGCGGCAAACACGTGTAGAGCGAAGAGATGGGCGTCATCTGGTGCGTGTCCGACTTCGAAGACGATTTCGCTCAGTGTGGGTGGCAGGCAGAGCATGACGACGGCTAATGCGTCGATCTCTCGCTTGCGCTGACGGTCTGCATTGCTTGGGTGCCATGTCCAAGCTTTGGCCGATTCCTCCAAAGGGTTAACGCGGTCACCGTCCATCGCGGAAGGTCTGAATGGATCCTCGGTCCTCAATTTGGAGAGAGAAGAGTCCCGCGATGGTGGAGTGTCGTATACCGAACGGTTGGCGCGGTACCTTTGCTCTAGAGCATCAAAACTCGTGGTCATGATTAGTCTGCGCATAAGCTTTTCGGCACTGCGTGGTTGAGAGTGGCCCTCAAATGCGGTCGAAAGACATCGAGCGCGTTCCTGGACTAGATGATCGAGACGGTTGCGGTGCAGCGAATGTAGATCTTGGCGCCACTTCTGCTCTCCTTCGCTTTGCTGGTCGAATGCGGTGAGCTCCGGAGACAGCCAATCCTCTATGTCGTCGGGCACAGCAAGCACGGGTGGCGAAGTCGTCTGTCCGGGTCGATAGCCGATGGCAGTGTGGATATGGACATTTCTGATCCATCGACTGAGTTCTGGCTTCTCCCTTCTCAACCGGAACAGTGGTGGCTCCAACAGCTCATCACCCACCCATCGTAAGCAGAGAGTGACGTTGCGAAAGAGAAGGGGCGTGACGGTGTGGCGGAAGTGTTGGCATGTCAGCGAAATGTTGAGGATATCGCCACGTTCTGGCGTAAGATGGGAGGTCCGGTCCCAGTCCAGAGAAGCGAAGATGCGCTGGAGAAGCTCGGGAGGAAGAGTGAGGATGGTGGGATGGGAAGAGGAAGACATCGTGATTGCCGTACTGTTTGATATTACTGCCTTAGTCACCTACTCAACGAGTTTCTCCGTGGACGTAGTCGTGTTTGATGTGTCCAGACGACTAATGGAAGGGGATATACTAGAACTGCCATGCCTATTCAGGCACACCCCTATCTTATATAGGAGTGGAGGTGCAGAGTAGATACCTAGGTACTACCTACTGTCCTGTCCTTTAGGGCAGTGCGGGACATTCAGACGTCCGGCCATTCAAGCTGCTTTCACGTGATACCTACATATAAGTACCTAGGTAGGCTGAAGGCTGAAGGCTGAAGCGCGTCAGTAGCGCGCGTCCGGGGGAATGTCGGAATTGGCTTTCGCGGCTCGAGCGTGTCCGCATCATCTTGCTGTGTCTTTCCTTTCTTGCTGTCTACCCTTCCATGTTCAACTTCAAACTCGATCTCAACCCGATCAACAACCCACCCACCCTTCCCCTGCACCACCAGGCCAGGTCGGCTTTCGGTCTCTCTTTCTTCCCTTCTTTCCTTCCACCAAAGGGTGTGGTGGAAGCGAAAAAGGCCTTGACTTTAAAGTGAAGAGCCTCGTGGAGCATTTGATACGTGAAGAGCGCACTTTTCCTTCATCAACCTTTCTTGGCCTCAGTGCTTCCCATATCCGCCGCCTACACCGACATCCTCATCCCTTCGTTTTGGATTGACAAGGCTTTGGCTCGTTCGGCATCCGTTTTTTCCACATTGGCGCCAACATCAACATCCAACCAGAGCCAGAGTTCGGGACACAGACGGACAGGCGGATAAGCAGACAGGCAGGCGGGCAGGCAGGCAGGCAAGCATTCGGGCGGCAAAGAAAGAGGTGCACTGCCTCCGCGGTGGCCGTTTGTGCCTGCCTTTTTAGCACCGTCCATTGTAGATAGTAGTCACTCGTTCGGCCGAGCCAGAGTGAGCCAACTAAGTGCTCACGGCTCGGTCTCCGTTCACTCAAGACCAACCTTACACGTGCATCTTCTTCCGCCACCACACATACGTGCTCGGTCACGATGGCGGCCGAGGTGCTCGTTGGTCAGCTAGAGTACGTTCCCCATGTTCTTAGCACCCTGCTGTCAGCTCCAAACAATGTTTGATCGTGCTGACAATTTGGCAGACAAATCAAACGCCTTGACGACGAAGGATACCATTGGTTCTGTCCCCGAACGTCTCCCAGCGATCCGAATCTATTCTACGACGAAGACCTCCTCGACCAAGTCAAGCATGAGACCCAGCAAGAGAAAGAGCGACGTCACAAAGCAATAACCGAGGCGGAATCTCGACGTGAGACTGCCATCGCGGCCAGCGAAATCCTCGCATACTCCGATGCCACAAGCTATCAAGAAACGTTCAAAAATGGTCTGAGACATCAGCTTCAGAGATGCGATGTCTGCATCCGGGAATTTCATAGGAGCAGAGCCCGGTTACGCAGCACGCTGGAGGAGAGCCATGATTCCGACGAGGTGGCAGTCTTCATGCGAACATTCGACGACATGAACATCTCCCGTATTGCTTCCGGTCTCAAGTCCATGACCGAGAATCTGCTCGACCTCCCTCCCGACCAGAGAAGCATCGCCACCGCTGGAGACGAGGGCATGTACGCTCTGTTCGAAAGTCTGCATTGCATACCCTTCCTCAGAGACGAAAACCTTTTGAGAGAGCATCTTGATCAACCCTTTAAGATGGTGCAGAGTAAAAAGAAGCTCAAGATTCCAGCCTATGCACCTGGCATGGCAGCTTTCTTATTCAGCCGTGAGGAGCTAAGATCGGGCTGGGCTTACAGGAATATGAACAGCATCAAGCGACCACTCACCGGTCCCGAGTTCGAGTACGGCGTGAAGCCTTTTCTTGAAAGCAGCATGCATCGTGTCAATGTCTTGTCTCTTGAAATGGACTTTCTTCCGACCTTCTGGAAGGCCGTCCACCAGATTCTCTCCAAGATGACGAAAGATGTGCTATCTGCCCATATCAGAAGCCTCGAGCCCAACTTGTATACCCTGGCAATGGAGCATTGGCAGCTTGACGCTTCCCATTTTGCGGATATGACGGCATGCTACACCATTTTGCTTACTCTGTCTCCGGCCGACTTCTGGGATGCTATGGGTGGTATCAATGGTCAGCATGTTGTTGAGAACATCCTCCGAAGCCCGGTACTTCAGCGGCTACTGAGGGAGACCAGGGAAGAAGTACCATTGCATTTGGAAGAGAAGCTCTCATGGGTGCTGCCTTTCATGAAAAGCATGAAGCCAGCCAACCTTGTTCCGCCAACCCGCGCCATGCTTGACCAGCTACTGAAGGAGTTTCAGGATGAGAACAAGGGCTATTCACGATACGCGAAGAGAATTTGCTGGTCTATCGGACTACAGGCTCTATTGTGCGCTCTCCAGCGCGCTCGCACGAGTCTGCGTGGAGATACGGTTGTGGTGCACCTTGTGGAGATTGTCTCGAAGGACCATATCCACAACTTGATGCAGGAGCTTGATGGCATTGAGAAGAAGACTGAGTTGCAAGTGGATGAGCAAGAACAGCTTGTTCTCGACATCATCGAAAACACACTCGCGCTTGATATCCAGACTTTGAGCCAGGCCAGACAAGTCATTTTGACTACCAAGGAGCTTGAGACTAATGATGCGGTTGGGTTATCATCTTTGCAGACATGGAAGACCGCTATTCGCAGCTTGAAATCAGGCCATGCCTCGTTGCCGACATCTATCGTGTCGGGTATTGATGGTCTGCTACATCTCGAGAAGTTCACGCCTCGGCAGATGCAGGCTGCACGACAACATACAGAGAAATGGAATCATGGATACGACCGACTACTCACGCTCGTGGGCCAGGAGCTGCTCGACCGTCTCGAAGCATTCTCTGCAGAGCAGCTGGTGGAATTGTATCAGGAGCAGAAAGCTGCTCGTGGGCTGGTAAATCTGCTGTTCAGCGGCGAGGGGCATATTCACCAGTCCACCCTTGCTGTCTTCAAAAACCTGAGCGGTGAGGACAACAGGCGGGACTGTCTGATGCATCTCGTCAAGGCCTTCTTCTCAACTACACTCACTGCAGTTGCCAACGCGCAGAGCGTGATTGCAAAGCATCACGTCTTTGCGCCTTGCTCCACTTTCATTAAGATCAGCACCGACATCTTAAGCTGTCTCTGCGACTCCAACGATGGCGTTCTACGTTCGAAGACGATCAGCGAGGAGGCTGATATCAAGGCGCTGGAGCTTTTCTGGGAGATGACGTGGACTGCCTTGGAAACTACCTTCCGTCAGACTGAGCCTTGGAGTAACCTAGGCTACGATAAGACGATGATGCAGGATTTTTGCCGTGAGACGATGGACTTTGCCGATTTCGTGTTCGACCAATATTCTATCATTGCGCATACGCTCACCTCTGCTCGCTCTGCTCAGGGTGGAAAGGGTGGCAAGGAAGTCGGCAAGGCCCTTCTGAAGTTCCCAACTGAGGCTTTTACCAATATCATCAGGTGGTTGAGGTTGAGGGATGAGTATCTTATTACTCGTGCGGTTGGCTTGACGGCCAAGATCCTGGTTCGCCTTCAAGAAGTCGGGATCGAAATTGATGCCAAAGCTGCTCAGTACATCGAGGATGTGGTCACGTCTTCGGAAAAGAATGCGAAGATCAAGACGAAGCTGACCATGAACCAGAAGGCTGAGTTACAGCGGGCTTTGGAAAAGCATCTGGGAGAATCGATCGAAGTCACCGAGTCGAGACCGGTGGCTAGCGCTCAAGCGAAGAAGCAGGGTACGCTTGCCGGATGGGCAAGCAGCAGTTCTGGGCGCAGTACTCCAGTGGAGGGCGCGAAGCCAGCCAAGAGGCCGGGTACAATTGATGTCGACGCTTGGTCTGCAAAGAGCGATGCCGATCGAGAGAAGAGGAGATTGGCGCAGGAGCACGATAAAGCGTATTCGGATCTGATCGGTGGCGCTTCCAAAGGCAGTGAGGCTTTCAAACAGATGCAGGCTGGTAGGAAGCTGCCCCTGTCCAAACCCATGCCGGCGACACAGAAGGCTGCACAGCGGCAGCAGGATGACCACAAAGGCTTCCTTACCAAGCGGAAGATGGAGAAAGAAGCTGCTGAGAAGCGTAAGGCGGAAGAATTGGCAAAGCAGAAGTTGGGTGCGGGTTCAGGTGTCGCTGGATTAGGCGACATGGGTAAGGATCACTCCGTCAAAGGGCAAGGTGTCTATGTCGACTCTGATGAGTCCGAGAGCGAAGATGATGACGATGACGACGAGGCGAAGCAGCTCAATGATGAGCTCTTCGGCGACACTTCCAAGACAAAGAAGATTGTCAGACCGAACGTGGATCCGAACGGAGCTGTGGGCTTGAAGCCAGAAGTGAAAAAGGGTCCGACGAAGATTCAAAGGACACAGAGGAATGCAAGAGACATGAGGGCGAGACTGGCACCGGACCTTCAGCCCTTACATAAGGTCATCTTGAAGTGGGACTTCTTCCATGACGGCGACTATCCTCCTGGCGCCCAACCGCATATCTTCCGTCCTGTCGCAAACGCTTTCACCGATCCCATCTCTTACCAAGATACTTTCGAACCGCTCCTCACTCTCGAAGCATGGCAGGGTATGGTGAGAGCTCGAGAAGAAAACACGGCGAAGCCCTATGAAATCAAAGTTCTCAACAGGAGTAACGTAGACAATTTCATCGAATTCAGCACTGTGGTCGGACAGGCCGAGAATAGGGAAATGCAACTTGGCGAAGGCGACATCGTGCTACTGTCCAAGGCACGCAAGCCTGCAGATGATGGCAGCGCTCCCCATGCGTTGGCGAGAATCGCCAAGATGAAGCGGGTGAAGCAGCAGCTGGAGGTCGTCTATCAACTCATGCCGCAGACTTCTCTCGCTCCGGGGCTTACTATGAATGCGGTTGTGTACGGGCTGAAGCTTCAATCTATCGTCCCGCTGGAGAGAGAATACGGTGCCCTGCAGGCACTGCAGTATTACGACCTTTGCAACCAGATTGTGAAAGCGGCGCCCAGTAAAAGAATCAACTTCAGTGAGAAGCAGATTGCAGGTGCCCAGGATACATGGAACGTGAATCGTGCCCAGGCCGAGGCAATCTGTGCCGCGCAAGAGAATGAAGGCTTTTCGCTGATTCAGGGTCCGCCAGGATCGGGTAAGACTAAGACGATTGTTGCCATTGTTGGTGGTCTTCTCAGTCATTCGCTTGGAAGCGGTAGCGGTGGATCGACACGAATCAATATGCCTGGGAAGGGTGCAGTTGGTGGTGGTGGCGATTCTGCTAGCAGGAAATTGCTGGTTTGTGCGCCTTCCAATGCTGCCGTGGATGAGTTGGTAATGCGATTGAAGGAAGGCGTCAAGACGAAGAGCGGAAGATCATACCCGCTTAACGTCGTGCGTATCGGTCGCAGTGATGCCATCAACCAACAAGTCATGGACGTGACGATTGACGAGCTAGTTGCGAAGAAGCTCGGTGGTAACAGCACCGACGAGGCGACCCGGGCGAAGAACAACGAGCTTTTCAAGGAACATGAAAAAGTGTCCGGCGCCCTGCGTGAGTTGTATCAGAAGCGCGACAGCGGTGATGTCAAGGGCAAGGAGCTCGCAGACCTCGAGCAAGAAATCATTACCATCCGCCGGCGCAAGAACGAGCTTGGTGTCCGTATCGACAACGTCAAGGACCAAGAGCGCAACGCCGGTCGTGAAGCCGAACTCAATCGCAAGCGCGCCCAGCAAGCCGTTCTGGACGATGCACATGTCATCTGTGCCACCTTAAGCGGTTCTGGTCACGATATGTTCCAAGCCTTGAACATCGAGTTCGAGACTGTTATCATCGATGAGGCGGCTCAGTGTGTTGAGATGAGCTCACTCATCCCTCTCAAATACGGCTGCATCAAGTGCATCATGGTCGGTGATCCGAAACAGCTGCCACCTACTGTCTTTTCGAAGGAAGCGGCGAAGTTCCAGTACGAGCAGTCGCTCTTCGTACGTATGCAGAACAATTTCGCAGATGAGGTGCATTTGCTGGATACGCAGTATCGTATGCATCCTGACATCTCAGTCTTCCCGTCAAGAACTTTCTACGACGGTTTACTGAAGGACGGAGATGGCATGGCCCGGCTGAGAGAACGTCCGTGGCATGCAAGTGCCTTGCTCGCGCCATATCGATTTTTCGACGTCCAAGGACAGCACCAATCTGCGCCCAGAGGCCACTCGTTGGTCAACATTGCAGAGATCGACGTCGCCATGGCGATGTACGAAAGGGTCACGAGCGACTTTAAGAACTACGACTTTACTGGCCGGATCGGTGTGATCACACCCTACAAGAGTCAGCTTAGGATGCTCAGGGACCGCTTCTCATCTCGTTTCGGTAGCGGCATTTTCGACACGGTCGAGTTCAACACTACAGATGCTTTCCAAGGCCGTGAAAGCGAGATCATTATCTTTTCCTGTGTGCGTGCTTCGCCGGCCGGTGGTATCGGTTTCTTGCAAGACATTCGGCGTATGAACGTCGGTCTCACGCGTGCCAAGTCAAGCTTGTGGGTGCTTGGTAACTCGGACAGCTTGGTGAGAGGGCAGTTTTGGAAGAAGCTTGTTCATGATGCTCAAGCACGAGATGCCTACACTACGGGGGATTTGCTGGGAATGCTCAGAAAGCCATCGACTGCGTTCCCTGCGAGCACGATGAAGACGCACTCCATGCTCGATGTTGGCAGTCACGTTCCGCAGATGAATGGTGACGGTGACTCGAGGCGTCCGTCAGGAGGCACGCCTGGTGCTGCAGATCCCCGCAAGTCTGCTACGCCTACCACGGTCGAGCCACGGAAGTCTGCTACACCCGCTCAAGAGTCAGATAAGATGGAAGGCGTGCGTTACCGTTTCGAAGACCGTACGTCCAAGAAGCGGGCTGCTGCTCCGGATGACGGCAGTGACAGGAAAGCACCCGCAGTTGACAGGAGCTTGGTGGACGACGACGTTGAGATGGAAGACGTGAGAGATGAGTCCGTGTCGACCAAAGGAAGTCGCACAGGCACTCCTTACGGTGATGCTGTGCCGTCGCTTGATGGTGGCAAGTCTAGGGCTGAAACGCCCTTTTCCGCTATTTCAGATGCGGAAGGGAGAGTAGCAAACCCGGCTAATGGGTCTGTCAAGCCCAGACCGGCAAGCGTGGCACCCCCTACTACCGCGGCTGCTCCGCCTCAGGCCGCCGCGATGAAGAAGAAGGCAACCGCGTCACCGTTCATACAGAAGAAACCTAAAGCAAGGCGGTGAAGATGATGTGAGAGAGAGATGAGACGGAAAGAAACAGCTTTTTAGCCTTTTCTCACAGCATTGACAAGAGTCCGTCCACGGATCGTGCTCATGTACGTCGGGAGACAGGTCATTATATTCCCGAAAGCTCTGACCGACGTGGTGCATCGACAGGATAAGACATGGGAGGTGAGATTGGCTTTTCCACAAGCTACCTGCCTGTCTCATCGACAGATAGCTTCTAATGTGCGACTATATAGTTTCTGAGAGCACTACAACGAGGCAGTGTGTTTTCGTGATGGTCAATCGACCTTTTAAGTGTTGGTGTCATGTCTCAACATGCATTTACACAAAGAACATGATATGGGATGGACCGGCGAAATGAAAGCGGTTGCCGTGGCAAGGAAGTTCCCGTTACATGACATCCGCGTCTGCTGATCGTGGTTGAGAGTCCCTAGTGCCACGTCTCAATGGCAGCACAAAATGGAGCATCTTGGGGATCACAGATCCGAATTTTCCGATCAAAGAGCGCACCAGTCCACCGTCCGTCCGTCAGCATCCCTGCTTTCGGCGGCGGTCCATGCTGATGTTGTGTCACCTCGCCATGCAGCTGATCCTTTACGGGGTGCGTCTCCCTCCCCCTTGCTTGTGCGTATTGCCGTCTGCTTTCCCAGTGGTTTTGCAGGGCAATTACCTATGTCCTAATCATCGCGACCTCCTATGTCCATCAACCCTTGACATGTCGATCAAAAGTAAAACGTTGGAAGACGACTGGCGTCGGAAGTTTATGCCATCGTAGGCCACCGACTCCACGGTTGCAAGCTCAAATGGTGGCTCTCTCACCCGGTCATTCTGCTCTAGTCACTCCGCCCGCTGCATATGCTGTAGCCGCGGACGCCGTGGTACAGTTTCTGCTAGGGCGCTCCCGTTGCCTAAGTTGCGGTTTTCCTTGCGGCTTTGTGATGCTCTGGTAGTGTTGTAGGCTACTATTTACTCCCAAAGTTGCACCATGAGAGGGACGCTGCTCTCTATGTCTAGGCTTGTGGCTGTTCTTTCCCTGCTCTTTGATTTTGCCTCCTCAGCAAGTCCTAGCTGACGCTTGACACGTCTCCTATCGAACAGCACACTGTCGCTCGCGCTCAATGGTAAGTCTGCGAGATGCTACATGGTTCGTGACTGATCTGAAGCAAGACACAGCAGCGTACCCTACAAAGATTCCGTATCCAATGCAGCTTTCCGGCCAGCATCGCCGGCACCCACTTCGAACTCCGGCCTTCGTCGATCATACGCCCAAGGAGTTCGAAATAATCCCCATCAGCCCCTCTCAGTCACCTGAGATATTCGGCTCTTCAAACATGCCCTTGAAGATCTCCCTGCCTTATTCTAATTCCATTATGGGACAAGGTTCTTCCGTCCTTGAGCGGGACGGTGCTCGGAAGCCAAGCGGTTCTATCTTACGGGAGGACTCGATCAAGATTGAGGAAGAGACCGGTGACGTCTCTCGTCCGGACTCATGGTCTATCCACTGTGCCCGTACCGATCAGGCTCCCTACCTTACCGGCAAACGTCAGAAAGACGACGACGACATGAATACGACTACAAGTCTCCCCCGTGTGCCCAGGGACAATGCATCACATGATCTTGCCTTCTTCTTGCGGACTACCGGACCTACTGCACCTCACCGACGGCCTAGTAAGGTTGAGCATCCGGGGCGTGCTGCCGCGCCAAAAACTGCTCTGCGCTTTTTCAAAAGACAGAAACGCTCTCCAGTCCCACATACAGCACCGTTTGATAGGTACATTACTTGTGACAGCTCACATGTGGACAGGTACTGATGGTAGCAGGTTCAATGGTGTGCTCCGTGACGAAGGGGGTCTGCTGCATGAGATTCCCGACGGGGTTGAACAGCGATCGACCTCTGCTGGTAAGTCATGGTTCTTATAATTTCGACCTTTTCCGCTGATTCATTCAGGGCAAAGATACTTGGCTCTTCAGGTTCCGTCCCCTCTTGTCGAGGGTGATATCGTTCCACCTTTGCCAACAAAACCAGCTGAGGCCGACCCAATGTGTCAACAAGACTGCAAACCTGCGGCGCTTTCACTTGAGCCTCCAAACCACACCATACTCGACTCGCAAGTTTCAGTGTCTTTCGCAGACGACATGAACTCTAGTGACGTCCTCGACACCTGGTTCATGAGCCTCAGCAAAGAGCAACCTCGACGAGAAGATTTGACACCACCGCGGAAATCGTCCACGCATTTACCATGTGTGCAAGATAATACCGTGCGATTTGTCGATCATTCGTCTTCGCCAATCAGGCCTGCCGCGTCGAACCCGCCTACGCCTGAGCCAGTATCTGCAGTCTCAATGGCAGAATCAAACTGGACCGAGATACAAGAGGATACTCCCAAGCGACCACTCGAAGAAGGGCAGGCCCTGTCAAGTCACCCAGTAAGAGCTTTGTCTTTCAGTACGCCGCCACCGAAGATCTCGCTTCCGAAAGAAGAATTCCCTGTCAAGCATCCCAGCCCCCAGAAGGATGTAGAGATCAGACACCCTGCACCTCGTCGATTTGCCAGTCATCCGGTTCTGCTACAAAGAGCGTCCAGTATCGCCTCAACGCTTTACCCAAGAAGCATGTCAGAGAGTCCGGGGCCTCCGCCTCCAAAGAGCCCGCTCCGACTTCGAAGAGATCCACGTACGATTGAAAATGTCATTGCTTCACACAATAGCGCTCGCAAGGCGACTCCAAAGCTTGCCCCTAGCATACTTCCGGCTGGCGAATGCAAACCAGGAAAGACACCACCGATCAAGGCAACGGTTGTCACTGAATGCACTGGGCCGATCAAGCGCCCAAAGTCTCGTGAAAGCAAACCCGTCAGACATCCAGCTTACCCATACTCTCGCAAGGAACGCGAGGAACGTATTCGGCAACGCAAGCTTCGCGATCGGCCACAGCCCCCAGCCCTACCACAGACTATCGACTCAGTGGTCAATGCCACCCCACCTCTTCCTCCTCCAACACGACGTTTGCGGAAGCTGAGACCGCAGATACTGATACCGGAGCTGCGTCCGGCGCCCTTGGTCACTCGCGCATCATCCCCTGCCTCGAGCATGGCAAGTTGGAAGAAACCCACCGAGAAGACTCGTACACCAGTCTCGCCTGTGCCATCAGAAGAGATGTCGCAACTCAATACAGAGCAATCAGGTTATACGCCAGTATCCCCATGCACTTCGAATGGCAGTGCATCTGGAATGACAATGAGTCCCGTCATGCTCGTGGCTGAAGAGATACCAGTGCCCAAGGCAAAGGGTCCTGCAAAACCAGCGAAATTGATTGTCAAAGAGGGGAAGAGCTACTCCCCCCGGCCTCGATCTGCTTCGATCCCTAAGAGTGCGTTGAAACGGCGGAGTCGTACTGCGCTTAATACCCCGACTAGTCATACTCCTCCTCGCTCTGGAAGCCCGTCAGGCGAAAGACCAGCGCATGATCAGGACGATACGCCTCCCCTTCCTTCTCCACCACCGAACAGAGCTCTACCACCTACTCCACCGGCGTCCGGCTCTGAAAAGCCTGCAAAAGCTAAGAACGGCACAGAGAGTAAGAAAGAGCTCCCTATCCCACCGCCCTATGAGATTGCACCGCCGGACCTGCCCCCGCCTCCCAAACGCCTTGAAGCAGCAACTCCACACGTTGCCACCCAACAGGTCTCACCCCGCAAGAGCGCCCTCCACACAGCGCCCTCCAGGGACTCGAAGAAAACGGCGCGGATCGACGCACGGCTCGCAGCGCTGGAGAAACAGAACGCCATGCTCTCGGCCGCATTGATGGCAGTACTCAGGACGAACGGGGAGCTCAACCGCCCACTCTCGATCGTGGCTGCTGGCGCTGAGCCCGAAACCCCACCGAAGCCTATGGCGTGGGAACATCGCATCGCGCGCCGCAGCGCTGCGAGTCAGGCGGCCAGCCATGCGGCTAGTAGTAGTAATGGGAGTGCGCTGGAGATGTATATCCAGACGAGACAGGGGAGCAGGAATGTTTGAGGATTGTCTTGGACGTTTTTGAGCTGTATTTTAATGGTGATATCAGTCAAGACAAGGTGTGCCATATGATCTCGGCTCATTACATTGATCATCCCTCTGTTTGCTTTGTTTTTCTTTTTTTTTTTTTTTTTGGTTTCTCCTTCTTCTTCGTCTCTCTCTTTCAGACTCATCGCTATCACATTGTAACAGGCCCACGAGTGCTTGTCTTGTCGTCACTCGGCGGTACAATCATTCCCAAGCTGACGGCCCAGTCGTCTCTTCCGCTCTCTTTGATCAATTGAATGGCAAGTTCAAGTCTTCTGCCGTAAGGTTGCGAGATATTCTTGACCCTGATGAGTCTTCCTGCCATTTTCAGAGTCTTGGTATTCTCGTTCGCGATGCCCAAGAGGCCCACGGAACAGAACAGCAGTGCCACAAGCAAAAGCTTAGATTCTTGCTTCGCATTGCCTGCCAGCGCGGCGTCGAGATACACGAGAAGTGTGGCGAATGCTACCAGAGCGTTCTCGAGCATCGTAGGCTCTCGAAGCCATTGTCCTGATGTGACGGCCTTCAAGTCGTCAACGAGGCCGCGCATCCGGACCCAGCGGTCTTGGCTAAGAAGTACGAGAAGATCCCCTTTGACCCCGGGTTCGCTGGCCCCTTTCCATCCCAGCGCCGCTCTCCTTCGGATGACCAGAACGTTCATGAGCCTTGCCAATATGAGCATTCCAAGGACGAGCAGAGCCCACCAGTCCCCGAGGCATATTGTGAGCAATATGACAGACAGAGTCATGGCTATGGCGATTGAATATACGAAAGTGGATGCCAATGTGGCCGAACCGTGATCATAAAGCACGTCCAACCAGTTTCGCCACGGCCGTTGGTGCATATCCGGACTTGAGACTTCTACGGTTGTCAGACGTCCCGTACGTCCGACTTTCTGAAGATATAGCACCGTAGCCGGATTCTCTACCCTAAAGCAATAGCCTGTTGTCATGGCTGCGCACGCCGAGTATTCGCCACCGTTGAGCTCGGGGGCGCTCTGTTGCTTGCGAAGGCCAGGGCACAGTAGCAAAGCATCGAAAAGGCACGAGGTGCCCGTTAACGCCGTCCTGCGTGCGACAGTAGTGAGGTCCGCCAGTGCTACGAGTCCTGCAGCATCGAGCGAGACTTTGGGGTAGTCCTCGGCGAGCCATCTGCTCACAGCCGTCGATAATGGGGGTTCGCGCTTTCATGGGTCAGCCTGAACATGTATGACCGGACCACGGATGCTCACTTTTAGTGGTATAAACATGCTGAGCACTTCGGAAAGAAATTGAGAGAGGTCCATATTCGCCAGGTGAGGCAAGCTAGATTTACTTATCGCAAGTGCTCTGAAAGACGGGCTGCTGTGCTGGCAGAGGCTCGCAGGAGATGTAGATCTACTTCTTCAGCCCCAGTGACAACTGGCCGCATGCTCTTCGCGGGCTGTGCAGCAACGCAGCTCTGCAATAAGCTAAGCTTGAGGGAATGGGATGTTCCGTCATCTGCGGGTAATATATCGCATCTTGCGACAGCCGGGGAACGACGTGGCATATTTTGGCACCCCAGAACGTGTCGAGATGGGTAGAGCTCGAGATGTGTCGGACAACCAGAAGGCGTTCTCTCAAAATTTGGCTGCTCATGGCGGACAAGCCATTCTTGTACAGCCTCACCAAAGACGAAATCAATAATTTCAAGAAAGCGGATGCGCAAATTCAGGCTTGTATGTAGGTACCTTGGTATCCCCCATCCTAGCCGATTAGGTAAGATTACAGGGAGGGGATGCGGATTCATCAATCGTAGCACAGCCCGTCGACATGGGCATATTGCCTTGCGAAGATCAATATGAGAGAGTGGCAGTCATGCGTCCCTTTTCCGCATTGACAAGTCTCATCCATCATGATAGCATTGCACTGCCACGAGGGGCGAAGACATTGGCCTTCTATCAGACCGGCATAGCTGTCGCCCTCATGTGTGAAGCCCATGTACCATGTACCTGATACTTGCTGCTTGAGGGCGACTCGCTATTGGGTCTGCTGTGGTGGCTTAATAGACATTTGACCTTATGGTGGAGGCTGTGCCTCGCGAGATAGACAGTCCGCCCTTTTCTGCGTCGAGCCAAAAATCATGTCATGCGCAGAAGAGCCTCGCTGACAAGGTCAGATTTCAACTTTCACGCTTCTTGAGAAACTTCATGGTCCGCTTTCCCTCTCATTTCATGCTTTGGGCAAGTAGACCACAATCACCTCATTTGACGACTGAGTCCAAGAACCTATGATGGCCACCTTTAATTTTGCCCTCCACTGCCCATTACCATCTACTCCGGTCGATGGGTCATCGGGGACCCAGCGCGTGGCGCCAGCCGGCTTTCGTATTGTGAAGATCAGGCCTGGGCCTTGGGACTCAGAAATCGAGTGCAACCTGCTGCCGAGCCTCATCTCCACAGAAAATAGCGAACAGAGTTTCACGCCTTATTACGCATTGTCCTACCATTGGGGTCCCGCCGGTGGCCAGCACACGGTGCGGATCTTGGTAGATAGTAATGCCTACACCATCCAGATCCGGAAGAACCTCCACACTGCCTTGCGTCGCCTACGCAGTACTCAAGAGGACGTACACCTCTGGGTCGATGCTTTGTGTGTGGATCAGGAGAACAAAGAGGAGAAAAGTTCACAGATTCCACTGATGCGCCTTATCTTTAGCAGAGCGAACAGCGTTAAAGTCTGGCTAGGAGAGGCTGCAGCGAATAGCGACCAAGCGATGGATTTTATCAGGACGTGCGCCACTTCTGACAGCTTCAACAAACTGATTAAGGACCACTCCAGGCCTGCAGATTGGGCAGCATTGTCTTCTTTGATGCGGAGACCGTGGTTCAGTCGTCGGTGGATTATACAGGAGATCGCTTTGGGAAATTCCCCAGAGCTCATGTGTGGCGAAAAATCGGTCCCCTGGCAAGATTTTGCAGATGTCATCTCCATGGCCGCCTACAAACAGTCGGAATTGCAACGGCTCTTCCGTTCATCGGCGACTTACCAGAACCATCCCGATTACCTTGGCGATCTGAGCGAGCTCGGTGCCATTAGGCTTGCTCAACTATCAGACGAGTTCTTTTTGAAGGGCGAAGATGGATCTACCCAACAGCGTCTGTTTACTTTAGAAGGCCTAATGTCTTCTCTTACGGCCTTCGAGGCTTCAGACCCTCACGACATACTGTATGCGATTCTATGGCTTGCCAGTGACGCAGTGCCTAAGTTCAAAGCCCCAGCATCGTCTACGACTTTCCTCGTTCATTCTCATGAAAGTCTAACTGCATCACCGACTGTGTTCCATTACGATCTCGAAGATGGAAAGGCTAGATCAAGGAGCGGATCCATGCTTTCGGTCTATTCCGACGGCTCTTCTGATGGTCTTACTCGCAAACAGGCACCACGTCAGAGATCGCAAAGTGATGTCTCTGTGTCATCAAATAACAGTCTTTCAATTCCTATGACCGCAGCGCATAGCCGAGGAATTGATGACCGGAAATCTCCAACGCATAGTCGTCCGCAGAGTTCCCGCCAAAACAGCACCGTCTCAACCCCTGCTGATGCAGACAGCGTACTAGAACGTCCGGGAAATGGTGGGTCAGAGGCAAAGAACCCGCCTTCAATCCTGGTGCATAGCTTCGAATCGACGCACGACGGTCCCTCGAGTCCTTCTCTAAGACGGCCGGCCCTAACGCTCACGACCTCGCCTGAGCTCCGTGACACTGAGGAACAGAAGGCGGCCAAGCGGCTGAGAGCCGCTTTGTATCGACGTCACGTTGATGTCGATTACGACAAGAGCGTCCTCGAGGTATGCAAAGATTTCTTGAAATTCGCCATGAGCAGATCCAGCTCGCTTGATATGTTGTGCTTCCCATGGGCACCAAACGATGACTCCTTACCATCTTGGATTCCCCAGCTGAAAGGAAGTGCATTTTCGCCGAATCGCAATCAAGTCCATCGGCGGATTAATGCAGATCCGCTAGTTGGAAGACCTGGTCATCCTGGTGCCAGCATTGCGCCGTATAGAGCATGTAAAGGTCTTCCGGCGAAATTTAAATTTGAAGAAGCAGATGGGTGCGGCTTAGAGGTCAGGGGCTTTGCCTTATTCAAAGTGCATGAAAAGAAAGCTGCAGCTTTGAACGGCACCATACCGGCTGAGTGGCTTGACGCGGCCGGTTGGCGCGACACTACACAGAGGCCTCCCGATGTGTTCTGGCGTACTATGATCGGGAATCGTGGTACAGATGGTCGCCTTCCGCCAGTCTATTGGTGGCAGACATGCCGAGAAGCTTTCAATTCCCGGCCGGCTGGCGACAGCCTCGCCACCAATGAGGTTGTATTCGACTATCCTGAAGTCGAAGAGTTTGTGAAAAGAGCCCAACGAATGGTATGGAGGAGGAGACTCGTCACGCTTTCATCTGAGGGCGCCAGCAAGAGCACCAGTTCCATCGGTCTCGCACCCGAAGGCACCAGGAAGGGCGATCTGATCTGCATTCTGTATGGGTGCAGCGTCCCGGTCGTGCTCCGGGAGATGATCGGTGACAAGCCAGCGGCAAAGCGACAGAAATGCGAACATCCTGGGTGTCCCTCCCACCATGACCCATCCCACCCATCTCGCCCGGTCCATTACCAAATCATAGGGGAGTGTTACGTGCATGGCATCATGGACGGCAAGGCCTTGGACACTCGTCGCAAGGAGAGAATCGAGGAGCAGGACTTTGTACTGAGATGATGTGGAATTGACGCGAGATGCTCAGACGACATGGCGACATTGCGAGACCGCTTGGACATGGTTTTGTACGGGCCGCATCGATATCCTTCAGCCATTGAGTACCTGTCGCCTTCGGGACACCAGCCATGTTAGATCACCACACGATATAGTCTTGCCTGAGGTACTCATCCAATTGCTCTGGAAGGGCTGGGAGAAGAGAGGCTCCACGGCGCCGGCCGATCTGACTAGTCATGGGAAGCTGGATATCTTTTCTATCAATCGTGGAAAAGATAGAGACATCGTTCCGATGGTGATGTGTGCGATAAGATGACTTTCCGGTCCATGTAATAGTCATTCGGCTATGGCGGGTATAGCGGTGGCGGTTTCACCCGAGATGCGAGGTGAACTCCGCACGACCCGCCGATGGCTCCGAAGGCCAATGCAGGATTGATGGTCTGGTCAAAAGATGGCGGGGATGGCTCATGGGAAGAGATGGCCACTGTGACTGATTTTCGAGTGCATTATGCACCGGACACAACATCGGCTACGCTGTAGCTGCTCGCACAATTGCTTAGTACTAAGGTATTGTACTGTATTCGTGGAATGAGAGAACCAGTTGAAAGTACAACGGATGAAGTCATGTTTGACCTCCACTGGGCAGTAGTGGCCCAAGCTCAACCCCAGAAGTTCACAAGCCGAGTTGGAGCTCGGCTGAGGGGAGCAAGGCAACGAGCCACAGCGCAGAGGGGAGCTGCTCTATGAGACAGACACCAGCAAGCAGTCAACTTCCGCACCGCCCATCCTCGGCTTCTCACCTCCCACTCAACTCTCACCATCTCCCTCTGAGGTCATCATATAAACTCACTCTCCCTTCTCTCCGTAGGTGTGCTCTTTTCCCCTCTTATACTTCCACCCTTCTCCTCTTTCCCACCAAGTATTTACTTTTTTCCACTTGCTCCTCTATCTGTCCCCATTCTATTTCAGAGGAGTATCACAACAGAATCAGTCTAGCATACTCATCCCACCATGTCTCACTCACATACCACCTCCGGCCGCGACATGGGCCGTAAGGTCGGCCCTGCCCACACCGATCAAGTCCTCCGCGACGTCAACATCCTCGGCCCTCTGAACAACGACACCAAGAAGATCCTGAACAAGGACGCCATCATCTTCCTCGCCACGCTCCAGCGTGCCTTCAATGACACCCGCAAAGCCCTGCTCCAGCGCCGCATGATCCGTCAGCAGGAGCTCGACAAGGGCAACCTGCTCGATTTCCTGCCCGAGACGAAGCACATCCGGGAGAACGATGCCTGGAAGGGTGCCCCGCCTGCGCCGGGTCTGGTGGACAGGCGAATTGAGATCACCGGCCCGACGGACAGGAAGATGGTGGTAAACGCCCTGAACTCGGATGTTTGGACATACATGGCCGACTTTGAAGGTAAGTTGACTGCGTAGCCTGTCTCTCGCTCTCGGTCGTCCGGTATAGCTGACAGCGTCACTTCGCAGACTCAAATGCCCCTACCTGGGATAACATGGTCAATGGCCAGCTGAACCTGCACGACGCCATCCGCAAGCAAGTCGACTTCAAGCAGGGCGAGAAGGCTTACAAGCTCCGCACCGACCGTACCCTCCCTACCCTCATCTGCCGTGCTCGTGGCTGGCACCTTGAGGAGAAGCATATGACCGTTGACGGTGAGCCCATCTCCGCCTCGCTGTTCGACTTTGGTCTCTACTTCTTCAACAATGCCGAGGAGCTTGTCAAGCGTGGAACTGGCCCATACTTCTATCTCCCCAAGATGGAGTCCCATCTCGAGGCTCGTCTCTGGAACGACGTCTTCAACCTCGCTCAAGACTACATTGGCATGCGTCGCGGCACCATCCGCGGTACCGTGCTCATCGAAACCATCCCCGCCGCCTTCGAAATGGACGAGATCATCTACGAGCTGCGCGACCACTCCGCTGGTCTCAACTGCGGCCGCTGGGACTACATCTTCAGCGTCATCAAGCGCTTCCGTCAGAACCCTAACTTCGTCCTGCCCGACCGTTCGGCAGTGACCATGACCGTCCCCTTCATGGACGCCTACGTCAAGCTTCTGATCAAGACCTGCCACCGTCGCGGCGTCCACGCTATGGGCGGCATGGCTGCTCAGATCCCTATCAAGGACAACCAGCAAGCCAACGACGCGGCCATGGACAATGTCCGCGCTGACAAGCTTCGCGAGGTGCGCGCCGGCCACGACGGAACATGGGTCGCTCACCCAGCCCTAGCAAGCATCGCGGCCGACGTGTTCAACACGCACATGCCGACGCCGAACCAGCTGCACGTCAGGAGAGAAGACGTGCACATCACGGCCAACGACCTGCTGAACATGAACGTGCCGGGCAAGATCACCGAGGACGGCATCCGCAAGAACCTCAACATCGGCCTCGGATACATGGAGGGATGGCTGCGCGGCATCGGCTGCGTGCCAATCAACTACCTGATGGAGGACGCGGCGACGGCGGAAGTCAGTCGATCCCAGCTGTGGCAGTGGTGCCGTCACGGCGTCCCGACCGAGGGCGGCAAGAAGCTCGACCGCGGCTACGCGCTGAAGCTGCTGCATGAGCAGGCCGACGAGCTGGAGAAGAAGGCCGGCAAGGGCAACAAGTACCAGCTTGCGGCCAAGTACTTTGAGACGCAGGTTACCGGCGAGGAGTACGCTGAGTTCCTGACTTCGTAAGTTTCTCCCCGTGATGAGATTGTTTGTTTCGTGGTGTAAGAGATTGTTTTTTTACTGACGTGTCGTGAAATTTACTAGGCTGCTGTACAATGAGATTACGAGCGCGAGTGAGAAGACGCCGGCGGCGAAGTTGTAGAGGTCATTTGGAAAGAGGAAATTGGATGAATATTGGATGGATGGATGGATGGATGATTCGAGTATAATGATACCTCGGCGTGCTGTGTTTTCACATGTGGATCTATGAGATTGTGTATGTTATGTGATTTAACGATCTAATTGATGATATGATTGTTTCAGCATCGGTTGTGTGGGATGAGAGATTCTACTGTAAATGTACATGGTACGTATAGTACATAGTAGAGGATGGAGGCATTGGCGCGTGTTAGTCAGCAGGGTGAGGTAGCCGACACGTCGCCAGCAGCTTCCCATGTTGATGGAGGTATACTGTAGCTCCCTTGACAACGTACTCACCTACCTACCTAGCCACACTCTCCCCTCCGATTCCGATATATTCTATCATCCACATGCAACACCCCGCACCGCTACCCTCTTCTTAACATCTCCACTCATCATCCAATGCTCGTCTCTCTCACCGTCGGCAAGGTCGACGCCGGCGTCGCCGTCCTCCTGACCGAAGACAAGCGCCTGATCGAGTTCCCTTCCATCCTCCTCCCCGCCGACATCCACAGCGGCAGCATCGTCGACATCAATGTCGCCCGCAACACCGCCGCCGAGCATCTCGCCGACCAGAAGTTCGCCCAGCTCCAACGCTCCATCCTCGACACTTTCGGTTCCCGCTCTCCCTCCCCGCCCGTCCTCCGCTGCCGCAATGCCACCCAGACCAGCGTCGTGCTGGAGTGGGACCCCATCGACCTCGCCACCGCCGAGCTGCGTAGTCTCAGCCTCTACCGCAATGGCAGCAAGGCCGGTAACATACCCCCGGGCAAGCTGAGCACCAAGATCTCCGGCCTCGGGGTCGACAGCGAGTACAGCTTCTCCCTAGTGCTGTGCACCTCAGCCGGCCAGTATTCCTCCGAGAAGCTCGTGATCCGCACCCACAAGATGACCGACCTGACCGGTATCACCATCACGCCGGGTATCATGCCGGGTCAGCTGCGTGAGTCTCTCCAGGAAGCAGTCGACCGCATTGGCGCCAAGGTGACCGAGAGCGTCCGCATCGATACCACCCATTTTGTCTGCACCGAGCCGCGGGGTCAGGGCTGGGAGAAGGCTGTTGAGATGAACGTGCCGGTCGTAGTGCCGGATTGGATCATTGGATGCGAGAGGGAAGGCAAGGTGATTGGAGTGCGCGCATACTATCTCGATGCGGACCCGAGTAAGCGGCAGTTGGGCCCCGTAGGCGCAACGCAGCAACAGCATCAACAACAGCAACCGGGAGGAGGTAGTCAGCGGGGAAGCATAAGTACCCAGGGTCAGGCGATGAGGGATAGCCCACGGATCGAGCATACTCCGCCCACGCCTGAACGGCCCACCGCGAGCGAACGTACGCAGTCGAAGGAGCAGATCCCAACTTCTGAGCCTCCGGCTCCTGAAACCCCGACATCTGACCCCTCGACGCCAAAAGCGACTGAGCAAGCCCCTGCTGTGCCGCCTAAGCAATCGAGTGAGGAAACTTCCCCGGCAGCCACACCGGCTGAGCCTAACGGAGAGGATGCGAACCTGGAAGGCTCTACGCTTGCGTCTTCGAAGCAGGACAAGGAGGAGGATAAAGGGGACGACGAGGACGACGAGGACAAGAAGAGTGATAAGGACGAGGACAAGAAGAGCGATAAGGACGAGAAGAGCGATGACGAAGATGGCACCGCCTCCGACGAGCCGGAGAAGGCTACCGAGAACGCTGACGACAAGGAAACGGAAAAGGAGTCCCCCGACCCGAATGATGATCCAAAGGACAAGAACGAGACGAAGGAGAAGGAGGCCGCCGGCGTGGCGGAGGAAGACGGGAAGTTCGATGAGGTGGACTTATAGCCCGGGCATAGGTTTTTTCGAGGTTGTGAGGATGGATGAGGGATAGAGATGGATGTGTGTGAAGGAGTGGCAAGAAGAGGGAGGGAGGAATAGAGGTTCTGTATTTGATACCCGATGTCGGTTTCGCAACGATTTACGGTTTCCCCTGCGCTTTGTTTGGTGGAGGTTTTGGTAGAAGAAACTGTATCTGTATGTTGATCGTTTATGGATCGCGTCTGTCTGCTAGGGACACAGAAAGGGTTGTCCTGTTCTCTCACTTTCTCACTTTCTCACTTTTTTTTTTTCTTTCTCTCTTTTTCTTGACTTATTCTCTTCCCACAAGTCAAGTGTCCCTGAAATGTAAGTCGCTTGGTCCTCGTTCTGGTCGTTTTTGGAAAAAACTGGAGGGCAGGCTTGCTTGCTTTGGGTTGAAGGAGCTGGGAGAAGATGGATAGAGGAGACTGAGATTTATAGAAGGAGAAAGTGAAAGAGAAATTGAAGGTTTTAGCCCTCCTTTTATTAAGAGTATGAAGGGAAGGGAGAACAGAGGAGCAAGCGCTGGAGGCTTGAACTTTCTCTTATCATGCTGGCTCGCAATGAGTATTTTGATCGGCTGGCGGTGTTCGTGCTCTAGCCTCCTGCCAGCTGAGAAAGGGGTTAGGTTACGAGGTCAAGCTCTTTCCCTTTCTCGGGCCCCCCCTCCCCCCCCCCCCCCCCCCCCCCCCCCCCCCCCTCCCACCCCCCCTCCCCTCCTCAAGAGGGTCAAAAAAACAAAATAGGAGAATCGTTGTGGGCGTGGTACCTGGTAAATGAGTCGCTCGATTTTCAGAATTTGGAGCTCAAAGAGATGATCGGCATTGATGAACTACCCTCCACGTAACTACTCCCGCTTCTCACACTTTCCCCCTTGCTTCCAAACTTGGGTTCCCTCACCTCGTAGCATCACGTCTCTTGACCGTAAGGTCTAGGTCTGTGTTCCATTCTTCGGGAACTTCGATGTCCAGGCCCAAACAGAATTGCCCACTCCAGCGACCGCTGCGCCGGCTTGCACGATGCCCCCGACGATTGGCACGCCGTACCCCGGCCATCATGTAGCTCTGGAGCGTGCTGAATACCGCGGTCGTGCCGAAGGTTGCTTGGAACCATGCGGCTGCTGTGCCTGAACTGCTAGTCAGCACGCATTACTCACTTGGTAAGAGAAGTGTCTTGCTGCTTACCGGCAGCTGGTCCAAGATTAGTGAACCCGAGCGCTCCGAGCAGTGGCATTGTAACGATGGCGGGGACTGCAAGGATGACGAGGCAGATGATCTGGGCTGCTGTGAGACCCGGCTGCTCGACGATGTAGTTGCAGATCCAGCTAGGGAGGTCTTCCCAATGGATGTGACGGAGACCTTGGGCGAGGGAAGCGGAGGCTTCCTTTGCCGCTTCGAAGGCGGTGTTTGCTGCGTGGTCCATGGCTTGTTCAACAGAGCAGGATGATGTTCGTTGGCTTGATTCCAAGGGACTGGCTGAGGGGGTAGCTGGGTCAGCGCCGATGTGGTTGGAATCGTCGTTCGTCAAGTGAGAGTAGAAGAAAAGACGAGTGGCGGTTGAGATCTGCAGAAGGCTGCTGTCCGCGAGCTTGTGTCATGTGAAACTGTTCTAAGCTGAAGTGAGAGATTCACCACGTGCTTGTCTGGGACAGGACTTTTTCGTGCGCAAAAAATCTAGTTTCAATGGTCTGGCAACCGGGGCTGCAGTGTACAGAATATTATCAGCAACAGACTGCTAAACAATTGCCTTCCATACCAAAAAAAAAAAAAAAAAGCTGCAAGACTCCCCAAGCGCCCTCGCTAAACCCTTGCCCAGCCCTTTTTCCTTCACAGCCTCTCAGAAAATCTTCTCTTTCCTCTCTCCCTACTCATCAGTCCTCAACCCACACCAATCAGTCCCAAGCAGCCAATCCACCCAGTAGAAAAGCCGCCAGTACAGACTGGCCCTGTCGTAATCGAACGTCCCGTCTTCCTTACGCGGCACGGTCGTCCCGATGACTTCGCTCGCGCCTAGCCATGCTGTCCAGCTTTGCTTTGGTTGTTTAGGCATCAGTGCCACCTCGGCGGGAAGCGCAGAGACGAATTTGGCGCCTTCGATCCGCCCACGAGTGCCGGTGCGGCGATGCGTGACTTGTTGCTGCTGTTGGTTTTGCTGCGGCCGGTGTTCGGCCAGCTCGAACCCAGAAGATGCGCGGGCAAGCGGTGCGGCAGGCTGTTGCCACTGTGGTGGAGCGTCCCGCTTCTCATCTCTTGCTCTTCTGCGTGGTTGGTGAGGTGGTGTTTGCTGCTCCGTCTGGCTCGAGACTGTACGCGAAGAGTCTGGGCTGACGGTCTGCGTTGAGGAGCTAGGCGGCAGTGCAACACCTCTAGTCCTTGTACCAGCATTCGTCGCCGGTACCGCATCGTCTCTCGCTGGGCCTCGACCTATCCAGGGCTCAGCAGAGACTAGGTACCCTCGCACTTGGTGTGGACTGCGCGCACAAGCCAATTCAGCAGCTTCACGCGAGTCGAAAGTGACTTTGATCCAATGATTCCCGCCTGCGTACTTGTTCTTCTTCCTCAAGGCCGCCTTGCCTAGACTCTTCTGCGCGGCCGCACGGCTATACGATCTCGTCACGGCATCGTACCCCCTCTGCTCCGATGACGTGCGGTCGTAGTCTTCCAAAATCACACCGCCGCTAGCGCGTTCGTAAAAGTCGATCGCAGCCCATTGAAGTTCGTCCCCAAACCCCCAAAGCATGACCTCCGTCGCTTCTTGCTCGCCTTCAATCTTCGGTGCTGAGGGCGCGGTGCTCTGCTGTGCTACAGCGTTCGGCTCCACCTCGCTCAGCGCTTCTCTGTCCCTTCCACCAGCCTTCCGACTCAGCGTGCCGAAGACTGCTTCCTCCGCCTGCAGCTGCTCCCGCTTCGCAATATCCTCTTTCCGCTCAGGTTCTGCCGTTTTGCTTCGACTTCTGCTGCTGCCTCTTCCCGGCCTGGTATTCCGACGGCCGAAAGGTCCTTTCTCTATCGGTTCTCTTGAAGTGCGCTCGCCTTCGCCGAAGTTGACGGATGTGATGGTGTCATAGCCCCAGGGTAGCCTTCTCCCCGAGGCATCGTATGCACGCTCATTGTCAGGTACAGCATGGATTTGCGGGCCTCGTGGTGCCGAGTGATTGTAGCGGTCCATTTCGACCAGTAATGATTTTTGGGGTTTCTTTAGCCTTGTGATTGAATGGTATTCGGAACGAGCTGCAGGTGAAGCCAGGTAACGATCTGTCAGACAAAGCGGATGCAAAAAGCGTACAAAAGGGCGACACAATGAGGGAGAAGTTGTGCGCAAGAAGTTGAAGTGATGAACTTCACTTTCCAACGCGACACTAGCGCGTATTCTCGGGTGTTGCCGTAGCACTTCACATGCGTTTAATAATAAGATGAATATCAAGCAATAAATTTCAAGACGACGTCACGCATATAACATTGAAAAACGTATGAGTTTGTTTGAGAGAATGTTTCAGATGACCTTTAACAAATCATACCATCCCAGTTTTCACGCAATCATTCTAGAAGTACAACACCCGAAGACCCCTTCTTTATTGACTTTTCCGCCCTCATCATAGGGTATGCTCCATCATCCCTCCCCGACGAGCTCCGTGTTCTTACAAAGTGTCGTCGCTTAAGAGGTCTCAGCAATGTTCGTAACAAGCTCGGGCTTGTACTCCTCAATCTTCTTCTCGAAACGGGCCTCAATCGCCTTCAGCACGGCCTCATCCCTCTCGTTGCTCACAAACGAGACGGCAATACCCTTGGTACCGAAACGACCGGCACGGCCGACACGGTGCAGGTAGGTGTCGGCAGCCTGCGCCAGCGACTCCTTGTCCGAGCCGCCTGGGTTGGTTGGCGAGTCGGGCATGTCGTAATTAACCGCGACGTTGATACGTTCAATGTCAATACCACGACCGAAGACATCGGTACTGACACAGATACGGTGCTTGAAGTTCTTGAAGTCTTGGTAGCGTTTGATACTAGAAGAAGTTAGCGTAATGCCCGACTGGAAACATCGGAAAGATTAACGTCTCGACTTACCGCTCCTCCTGGGTGACACCTGAGTGCACTGCAGTTGCCGGGAAGTTACACTCCAGCAGCAGCTTCGATAGCTCGTTAGCACGCACGGTGCTCTTGACGAAAATGATGACTTGGTTGTAGGTCAACTCGTCCAACAAGTCGTTCAGACGTCTGTTCTTCTCAGCCTCGCTGAGTTGGCAGTAGAACTGCTGCAGACCGTGCAGGGTGAGCTTGGTCTCGTCATCGACGTAAATTTCCAATGGGTTACGCATGAACTTCTTGCAGATAGGTCTGGTGTTTTGGGACAGCGTAGCGGAAAACATCATGACCTGCTTGTTGGTGGGTGTGTTGCGGAAAATGTCCTGCACATCGCGGCGCATGTCTATGTAGGGTCAGTGGGACTGCATTAGTCATGAAGATATGATTGAACACTTACCGATCTGGTCGAGCATCTTGTCGCACTCATCAAGCACGAAGAACTTCACAGTGCCCAGACGCACCTTCTTCTCACGCACAAGGGCGTTCAGGCGACCAGGAGTGGCAACGATAATGTTTGGGTGCGTCTCCTTGTTTGCAAGGACCTTCTCGTTCTCCTTGATGTCTGTGCCACCGTAGAAAACAGCAGTCTTCACCTCGGGCATGTACTTGGTGAAGCGGTTGTATTCGTTCTTGATCTGGAAGGCAAGCTCGCGGGTGTGGCACATAACGAGGACTTGAGCCTCGCCAGCCACAGCGTCGATTTGCTGAAGGGTGCTGATAACGAAGACCGCAGTCTTACCGAGACCAGACTTGGCCTGACAGAGAACGTCGGTGCCGACAATAGCTTGAGGAATGCAAACTTGCTGGACTGTTTGGTGATGATGTTAGAGTATGTTCGTCCAAGCAAAGTAGAAGAGCAGGCGAGCAAGCGAGTAGAGCGTCCGTCCAAGCTATCACTGTCATCCTGCTATCGCAGACAACCATTGCTGGGGTTCACACGCCAAAGGTCGAGCAGCCCAGCATCCTCGCGAAAAGGACTTTCCACGCCACACGGCGTGGGCATGAGACTCGAATAGCGTAGTCGCTCTCGGAAACACTGAGATGGAACCTTCCTGGGCGGCCAAAGATGACCTCGCCAACGTGCTGGTGCCACACATTTGTTGCAGTTTGCAGGCTTCCATTTCTCCACAGCCCATGGTATGACCCTGACCAATGTCGACCCTGGTTGGTGTCACAGGCCTCTCGTCACCCTGTCTCTACCTTCTATATCTGCATCTCTATGTTTTGCTCGCAGTAGTTGTCGAGAAGACCTTACGCTTTGGGGCTCTTTGTGCTCGCAATTGGACGGACGCTCTGGCTCGCTTTCGCTAATAGAATCGGCATGCTGGAAAGTGACTAACCCTCTGATGGATGCTCGAAACCGCAGTCCGTGATGGCCTTCATAATCTCCGGCTTCAGGAGAAGGTCCCTGAATGAGGTGCTGTGAATACCGACATAGGAACCCTTGGCGCCAGCTCCAGTTACGGTCAAGTCGCCCTTCTTCGCCTCACCGTTTGAGGCAGCGGCTCCAGTCGTCGCCGCGGCATCGGTGGGCTGGATCTCCTCGTCGGAGTAATCGATCAGGTCTTCCTCGCCGGCGGACATGGTGATGGTGTTGTTGGAAGGGTAGTGAGGGTCGAGTGACTCGCGTCGCGTTAGGCTGCTGCCTTGCTCAAGCTTCGTTCAATTGAAGCCTTGGCGGGGGTGTGTAGATAACGGCAGCCAGCAAGATAGGCTGCACAACTCAATTAAGAGGGTATCTGGAAGTAGTTGATGATGTCGGGGAGGGGAGAAGGTGAAGAGTGGTGGAAGGCTGGCGCGACGTCCAAAGTTTGGTTGTTGCGACGATGCGACGTCGGCCGCACTGGGTCTAGCGTTTCATGCCTGAGGCAGCCAGTCCGACGTCTCGGGCCGGAACTCCCGTGTCGCTAGCAGCAGTGTGGCTGCTGCATCTTGGACATTTCCAAGGCCTTTTCACATTTATATAGCTGCAATCGCCATGCACATATCCTAAGGTTATTTGCGACTCTTTTTTTTTTTTTGCCAGATCGTGCATTTGACACAGCATTGACTCGTCATGGGAAAAGAGAAGTCGAAAGGTGGCGTCGCCAACAAGCATCTCCATGCACGCATCGCGTACTTGCAGCAGGCGGCTTCGTATTTGACTCTCCAAGGGAAAAAAGAGCATCAAATTCCTGAGACCAACGCACCCACGTCGACGCTTGCAGGCGCTGATGATCAGGCCTTGGGTCAAAATCAACCACCGACTGTGGATGCTGGAAATGCTATGAACGAGGACAGAAAAGATGAGCAGCATCCCCAGCAGCACTCACTTCGACCCGAAGTACAACTTCCTGACTCCGGTGGCTTGCCACTCCATCTGGCTACCCATTTACGCCAGGTGGCCCTGAAGTCCCAGATTCGACTACGGACTGATGTCAAACATTCGATTTGTAAACGTTGCAGCTCGATTCTGATCGAAGGTACAACTAGCAACAAGCGCATTGAGAACAAGTCCAAAGGTGGCAAGAAAACCCATGCAGATGTACTGGTGGTTTCTTGCAAAGTCTGTGGAGCTGGTAAAAGGTTCCCAGTTGGAGCGAAGCGGCAAAGGCGTAAAGGTGAACGCAAACAGCCCGAATCTGGGGTTGACTCATCGAGCGTTACACTTGATATGAAGACTAAAGAAGAGGACGGCTAAATCTCAGCGCTGCCCTTCTTTTGATTTTCATGCGCTTTGGAAAAGCGATCATTTGCGAATCATCTGAAGCAACTCAGGACCTTATGTGACCAGTCTGGGTCATGTGCTTTATCAAACTTGACCTTGATTGGTTACCTACGTCCTGCCGCCAATCTGGTACACGGAAGCTGTCAACCAGTGCTTCTGGCATTCATGGCAGCGATAATGTGTCGTCGTGCAGGTGTCGGCTACGCAGCGGAATCCTCCAGGGACCGTTGTTCCTGCAAGCGACTTGGCAAATGAGGCCAAGCGGAAGCTATACCAAAAGCGCTGAACTGACGAGGCTTCCACCCGCGCTTTCGGGTTATAGTGCTCTGTTCTGGCGACTTTGAAAGCGCTACTGTCAATACGGGAATGGTTATGCTGCAGTGATACCTTATCGCAGGCGGTGAATTGGGCTGTTTGGAAGCGCAATGGGGTACGATAAAATGCCCTGGATATCCCCGCGGATGGTTCTATCCGGAATGTTACCTTGCTGCTCAGAGTTTCGACCGTAAACGGCCAATGTGATACTCAAATATCGGGAACATGATCTCAAAAATGCCTTTCGTCTGGTCGCTCCCACTGGCATTCCTAGCGAGTCTTGCGACTGCACAAAGCTCTTCGTCTGATAACACAACATCTTGTATCTCGGCATGCGTGGGCTGGGAATATCGCTATGACACTTGCAGTTGGGTAGGTGAGCCTAGAGTTCTGGATCTATAATGGAAGCAGCAGTCTGACACTCTTTGACAGGTTGACTCCACAAATGACCAGTCACTTTCCTCTTGTTCCTGCTACGGTGGCTCCAGTAGCTGGCGATACTACGCCCTCCTACTCGGCTGTACTCAATGCGACGCCGACGGTCTGGGTAACTACCCGTTGAATTTCTACCAGCAGTGGACTGCGATCTGTAACGTTTTCATGAATGAAGGCAATGCGGCTGCGCAGAGCCTGCTGTCATATGCAGAGGGCAGCGCAATGACCAGCGCTTTCTCTGAAAGTATACTGCCGGCTTTACAGTCTATGGGAAATGACGATGGTGTCCAGCTTGCGATACCTGTGACGGTAAATGGGACGTCGACTACGATTGGTGGCGCCAGCGCAGGAAGCGGAGGCGCAGACGTGGCTACGACCGCCTCACCTGCATCTATCAGAAGTTCCTCAATGCCTGCCGCGACCACCGCATCCAGCACCGTGGCCTCGGATACAGAGGAGGAGGATGCCGCCTCGGCGACTGTCGCACCGAATTCTAGCTCAAGCGATGAAGCAGCGGCTAGCGCCACAGAATCTTCCTCGAGTTCCGCGACAGGTGATGCGGCGTCTGTAAGCTCAAGCGATGGAGCGGCAGCTAGCGCCTCAGAATCCTCCTCGACAGGTGATGGGGTGTCTGTAACATCGAAGGGGGTTCAGCTGGCAGCATTGTCTGCAGTCGGCCTGTCGCTGTTCATCACGGGGACGCTATGACGGTGAAGAGGCGGACAAGTGTCGTTGCTTGCCACAGAATGTAATAATGACAAACAATAACGACATTGGTTCCTGTTGAGCCGACTTATCGTGGCTTGCGGTGTTGATTGAATGTTCTATACGAGTTACGTGGGACATGCTGGACGATGCGGGCGGTGCCACGCGTGAATGCCAGACTCTCAATGGAGCAGCCGGCAGACGTCTCGAAGGAGAGGGATAAAGTGTTGTAGTTGGGGGCCTTCAAATTAACGCTCGCAAAAGATTGCTCTCACTAGAAAGGGGTGACCATTTCGTGGGGAGTGAAGTTCCATGGACATTATTCACTCTACCAACCACAAACTGTAGCGTCCATACAACCTCCTCCCTCCTACTACTCGAGCACATGAAAGTGAGAGGACGATGACGTCGGTGCTGCTAACATGAGTAACGATCGGCGGTTTGCATGAGTAGGGCCGAGCCGGGTCTCGATTGGATCACAGGTGGTGTTTGAATCGCGAGTCTGTCCCGGGTGCGAGACAGTAGTAGAGCTGGCTACGGTACGTTGACATAAGGATGGGGCGCCGAGTGATGAATCTAAGGATACTAGTAAACTCAGCAGAATGCTTGAATACCTATAGATAGTCATGAAGAGGAATCTGGCAGCCGAGCTCTCCCATAGCAGCGGAAGCTCGAGGTCGAAGACGCGAAGAAAAATAGGCCGATGCAGTAGCGGGCCCCGCCTTTCTGGCCTAGCTCTCGAGTCTCGCTGCACCAGCATCACCTCCCGAGTCCCGACTCTCCGCCTGCAGTGCCGCTCTGCGCATCCAGCCCCAAGTTCTGGCCAATCGCGAGCTGGTCATCTGACGTTGGTATATGTAAAAGTACCTGTTTTTCACCACCACCTCCTCCTCTTCCACCTCCTCCTCTGGTATAGGTCGTTGTTGTACCTTCAAGCTGGACGCACCGCCACCGCCCCGCCTCCACCGCTCTCATTCCGACCCGGCCCTCCCATCTCATCCTCTCGAACCATCTTGGAAGCAACACCAGCTGCAACAGGCTGATCAAGAGCTTCCATTCTTACGCGAACTCCACGGTAGCAGCAGACACAAGCGCTTCTACCGCCAGCTCAGCTCCACCTCCCCCGCCACTTTTGTCCCTGCCGTTCTCCTCCTCCTCGTCTTGATCCTCCAGCTTTTCCTCCTCCCCCGCCTTCCTCCGCACCTCCAGCTTTTCCGCCCTCCCCCGCCAGCTCGCCCGACTTCCTGTCCCACAGTCCCGGCCTTCAATCCCTTTGTACAGGAGCTCTACTGTCGCGTCCCGCAACACACTCCCAGCGCCCTCTATCGTCAATCTCCTCACAGCATGGCCTTGGCAGCAGCAGCCGAGCGGGTCGCCGCCGAGTTTGAATACACCAAGCAAGATGTGCAGAAGGGCGTCAAGGAGTTCATGCGTCAGATGGACGAGGGTCTGAATGTGCAAGGCGCAACCCTCTCTCAGATCCCGACCTACGTCACCGCTGTACCCAATGGTACTGAGAAGGGTCTCTACATGGCTGTTGACTTGGGTGGCACCAACTTCCGCGTCTGCAGTATTCAACTGCACGGAAACAGCACTTTCAGCTTGACCCAGAGCAAGGTCAAGATCCCCAACGAACTCATGACGGCGAAGACGAGCCACCAGCTGTTCTCCTTCCTCGCCAAGCAGATCGAGACCTTCTTGAAGACCCATCACGGAGAGCATTACCAGAGCCATATTGAGAAGAGACGGCAGTCTTCTATGCTGGGCGGGACCAAGTTCACCGAGGAGGAGATCTTCAGTCTGGGTTTCACCTTCTCCTTCCCAGTTCAGCAGTACGGTATTAACAAGGGTACGCTCATCCGATGGACGAAGGGTTTCGACATTCCGGACGCGGTCGGTAAGGACGTCTGCGCTTTGTTGCAGAAGGAACTCGATGCACTGCACCTGCCCATCCGCGTTGCAGCACTGGTGAACGACACCGTCGGAACTCTGATGGCCCGCTCTTACACCAGCCCAGGTAAGACTGGCACGCTCCTCGGTGCCATCTTCGGCACTGGCACCAACGGCGCGTACGTCGAGAAGCTGGACAAGATCAAGAAGCTTGCGAAGATGGGCAAGGATGCTGGTGAGGTCAACGACTCGACCGGAGAAATGATTGTCAACACCGAATGGGGCAGCTTCGACAACCACCTCTCCGTTCTGCCTGTCACGTCATACGACAAGTCTCTCGATGCGGACAGCAACAACCCAGGCATCCAGATGTTTGAGAAGCGCGTCTCTGGAATGTTCTTGGGTGAGATTCTTCGTCGGTGCATTGTGGACCTTATCAACGACAAGAGCGTGCCGCTGTTCAAGGATGAGCACTCGAACCAGAATGATGTGCACTCCACGACCAACATCCACGACCAGAGCTCGCTCTATCAGCAGTATGGTCTGGACACTAGCTTCCTCTCTATCACATCTGGCGACAACAGTGCGGGGCTGAAGGTCACCAGGCAGAGCCTAGACAGCGAGTACGGCGTGTCTGCCGCCTCGGCTGAGGACGCCGAGGCCGTTCGTCTCATCGCTGCTGCCATTGGCAAGCGTGCCGCTCGCCTTTCGGCCGTGCCCATCGCGGCCGTCATCCTCGCGACCGGCAAGTTGGACGCTCCCCACGACGTTGCCACGACTGAGCCGGGTAAGCAAGCCGGTGCTGACCTTTCGGGTGACGTCAATGAGGAAGACATCATCGACATTGGTGTCGATGGCTCTCTGGTTGAGTTCTACCCTAACTTTGAAGAGTACATTCGCGAGGCATTGCGCGAGGTTCCAGGCATTGGCCCGCAGGGCGAGCGGAGAATACGGATTGGTATCGCCAAGGACGGATCTGGTGTAGGCGCAGCTTTGATCGCGCTTGTCGCCGACCGTGCGATGAGAGGTAAGTTTTAGGGCAACAGTACTTGACCAGGAGTCCAGCACGCTGACCATGAATATAGCGGACTCGCCGAACGACTCTGCCGCAGGCTCTGTTGGAAGCTTCTTCTCGAGCCTTATCGACAATGTCAACCACAACCTCAAGATCAGAGTGTAAAACGAGGTCTGCTGTTGTAACTTGGTTCTTTCTTTGATCTGACCCAAGGAATGGTGCGATTGCGATAGGAAGAAGAATTGCGACACGGAAAAAGTAGGGGAATCTGCCATCTTGTATAGCATCTGTGCGACTTTTTATGCGAAGCCTTGGTGTTGGATCTGGATGGATGGACGGATGAATGGATTTTGTATAGCATAGCACTTGGCGTTTGTGCTTGTATGTACAGTTGCTTACTGTTCCCATGTCTTTACCACTTCTTGTTAGAGCTACTGTATTTCCCATCAGGTCGCGCTCCAACTATGAGTTATCATTGTTGTTGATAGACTCCTTGGGGATACGTCAAACGACTTCACTTGAAGCTGTCTTGGCAGGGGACTTCTCGGGAGTTTCACATGCTTGTCTCTACTACCTACCTACATCATTGCACTACCCACCTTCCGACCTCATACGTGCTCACGATCGCTTTGAGGATACATGTCTTAAGCGACGAACATCATCCATTACGTTGTATCACGCGTAGGCCATGCCTATCTCCTAAAGAGCAGCCATCAATACCTTCCATTGCCCGCCGTAGATCTCTCAAACGATGCCCTTCAAAGCCCCCGAATCCTACGCCCTCGATCGTCCCGAGGATGCCGAACCCTTAAACCCTCGTGCGAGCGACGATGAAGATGATGACGACGTAGACGCTCTCGATCCGCTCAAGGGCAGTAGTCGGCGCCCCTACCGCGACAGTGACCGTACGGATGTAACGTTCGCCCGGCAGCCTCTGCGATGGCTGGATGGGCAGAGGAGAGGCGGTGGATTCTGGCGACGGCTGTGTATCCCGAGCCGTTTCTGTTGTATCCTCGTCTTCGTCTTCTTCGGCACCCTCTTCCTGCTGCTCAGTGCCGGAGGGCTATGGGTGTATAAGAATGGTACCCCGCGGTATGGGCAGAGCGAGCCATGGTATCCTAGTCCGAGGGGCGGCACTGTCAAGAAATGGGCAGATAGCTATAAGAAGGCGGCGGACTTGGTCAAGCAGATGACACTGGTGGAGAAGGTGAATGTGACTACCGGCACGGGCTGGAGTATGGATCTGTGCGTTGGCAATACCGGGCAGGTTCCACGGCTGGATTTCCCGAGCTTGTGCTTGCAGGATGGGCCGCTAGGGTTGCGGTTTGCAGACAATGCTACTGCATGGCCTGCTGGCATTACTGTAGGCGCAACGTGGAACAAGGAGCTGATGCACCTCCGTGGCAAGGCTCACGGTCTCGAAGCAAGGCTGAAAGGCATCCATGTCCTTCTGGGCCCAGCGATGGGTCCGCTTGGTCGCCTACCGGCCGGTGGACGCAACTGGGAGGGTTTTGGTGCTGACCCTGTCCTTCAGGGCGTTGCCGCCGCCCAGACTATCAAAGGCATACAGGATTCAGGCGTGATTGCCACCGCGAAGCATCTCGTCGGGAATGAGCAAGAGCACTTCCGGCAATCCTGGGAATGGGGCACCCCCAATGCCATCAGCAGTAACATTGACGACCGCACGCTGCACGAGATCTACGCCTGGCCTTTTGCTGAGAGTGTCAGAGCTGGAGTGGGAAGTGTGATGTGCAGCTACAACCAAGTCAATAACTCCTACGCGTGTCAAAACAGCAAGCTGCTCAACGGTATCTTGAAGGATGAGCTAGGCTTCCAAGGCTTCGTTCAGAGCGACTGGCTTGCTCAGAGATCCGGCGTAGCAAGCGCTCTGTCTGGACTGGATATGAGCATGCCGGGCGATGGCTTAATATGGCAAGATGGTAAGCCGCTGTGGGGACACGAGCTAACGAAGGCGGTCTTGAACGGGACACTGCCGATGGAACGAGTAGACGACATGGTCCTTCGCATTGCTGCGGCCTGGTATCAAATGGAACAGGACGACAAAGACAAGTGGCCTAGCTTGGCTGAGGGTGGAAAGCCCAACTTCAGTTCCTGGACTGATGCAGAAGTAGGACAGCTGCATCCTGGTGCCAGCAATAGCCAAGAGAAGGGGGTAGTCAACAAGTTTGTCGAAGTCAGGCAGACAGAAGAGGGGGGTGATCACGATGATTTGGCGAGGACGATCGCAAGAGAAGGTATCGTTTTGCTGAAAAACGATAAGAAAGCTTTGCCGATATCGAGAAACGGCAGTGCGCTCGAGAGCGGAGCACATGACGGGAAAGTCAGAGTTGGTGTCTTTGGTGAAGATGCTTTTTCAAACCCCGATGGACCGAACGCTTGTCCGGATCGAGGATGTAACGACGGAACTCTTGCTATGGGCTGGGGCTCCGGTGCAGCAGAATTTCCATACCTCGTCTCTCCTGCCGAGGCTCTGCATGCCAATTTCGATATGCAGACCGTCGAGGTCACGGACTGGAAGACCAACAAAGTTGAGCATGTGGATGGTACTGCGGCCGCACAGGACGTCTGTCTAGTCTTCGTCAACTCGGACTCTGGTGAGGGATACATCAGCTGGAACGGTGTTAAGGGTGATCGCAACGACCTCTTTCCTCAGAAAGGCGGTAACGAGCTCGTGACAGCCGTAGCTGACGATTGTGGTGGACGTTCGGAGAGCGGCGCGCCCCTTGGCAAGACGATAGTTGTCGTCCACGCCGTCGGTCCGGTGATTCTAGAAGACTGGATTGACCACGTTGGCGTTCATGCGGTACTTGTGGCTCATCTTCCAGGGCAGGAAAGCGGAAATGCACTGGCCGATATCATCTTTGGGGATTTCAGTCCTTCGGGCCATCTGCCTTACACAATCGCCAAACGGGAAGATGATTACGGCCCAGATAGCGGGATTCTGAGAATGCCAAACGGCGTTGTTCCGCAACAGAACTTCAGCGAAGGCCTACATTTTGATTATCGCTATTTTGACAAGAACTCTATTGACCCTCGGTATGAGTTCGGCTATGGAATGTCGTACACCAGTTTCGAGCTCAGCGAAGTACATCTCATGAGCCATGCGCAGCAAGGCGTGCCTGTGTACCCGGCTGCCCGAGCACCGGCGACTGCCACGCCACCTGAGATGAACAGCTCTGCCCCCGACCCCAGAGAAGCAATGTGGCCAAAGGGTCTGACAAGATTAAAGGGCTACATCTATCCTTACATCACCTCTCTCTCCGATGGGAAGGGGAATAGCAAGGAGCCATACCCGTATCCAGATGGGTACAGTGAGGAGCCACACGCACTTTCGCAGGCTGGTGGGGACGAAGGCGGCAACCCAGATCTCTATCACACCATTGCCACGGTCGAGGGAACGTTGACGAACACAGGCGATATGCCGGGTGACGCGGTTGTGCAAATCTACATCAGCTATCCCGCCGACGTCAAATCTCCCGTTACAGGCCAATCGGTGGACATGCCAGTCAAAGTGCTTAGGCAGTTCGAGAAGCTCCATACCGTGACATACAAGACGTTTAAGATTGCCCTGTCGAGGAAGGATCTCAGTTACTGGGACATTGCGGCTCAGAATTGGGTCTTGCCCAGTGGCGAATTCACGGTTAGTGTTGGATGGAGCTCGAGGGATCTACCAGTAAAGGAGACTCTGGAGGTGAAGGCAGTATCGTCGTCGATGTAATTGGTTGTACATGTAATTTGTGATCTAGCGTAGGCGCTTTAGGGTTTTGGAGAGCAAGGGCTCGGTGTCTAGGAAATTCTGTTTTTAAAATAGGCCTGTCTACCCTTCGGTTGAGCTTCATCCGTCCAACTGCTTTCATTGCTCTGGAAGTCAAAACTTTTTCGCTAGGTCTGCGACCTTCGTCAAAACTACAAACCACGACATTCGTTTGAAAGCAGAGGCAATGGTCGAGTTCGATTAAGCATCGTACACTGAGCGCCAGCCCAACCCTGTCCAACCCTAACCCTGTCCAACCCTGAGTCCATGCCGGCCGCCATAAATGTCCTCTGGGGCGTGTGAATTGGTAATTCATACATAGACAATTTTAATAGAAGGCGTGAGGGCACATTCCTCACATGCGCTGACATCCTGCATGTGGTCTGCCTCGGACGGCGCACATGGTCTTTATAATCCGGTCAAACTCTGAAGCTGGAGCGGAGCACAGAGATATTTTCACATCCGAATAACCAGCGATCATTACAGGAGGATAGGAAAGAAGAGGGGGAAAATGGGAAGTGCGGACCAAAGGATTCGCAATTTGAGAAAGCCTCTTATGCCATTGTAGGAAAAATCGGGGGATTGGCGCAATTTTTAGTAGTATATACACCGTGTTCTGCTTATTGACATGTATGCGTTGTCTTCGTCTATTCGTATCGACCAAGTTCTTAAAAGACATCACCAGACATAATGTCAGCCCGACTGCCTAGATGAAAGACAGGGACATGCTCCAGAGGAGCCGGGACCGTCACGCTCTGGCCACCAGCGTAGGTAGCGTTAGTCCACCAGTACGTCCATGGCTGCGTGCCATTGCCACCTGCTGTCTGCGGGAGATACACGCTCCACTCCGTCACATTGGGTAGAGTGACAGGGGTCACAAGCATTCTTGGGCCGTACATGTACTGCTGCGTCGTCACGTTGCTGTTATTCTTCGTCATCTCCATGATGTTAGGATCCGTCATGCCGAAATCCATGTAGAGCGGGCGCATGATCATCCGGCCTGTCGCAGAAAGCTGGCTGAAAAGCGCACGTGTGTAGTTGACAAGCTGATAGCGAAAATTGATGTATGACACGATGGTGGGCGTGTTACTTTCGCCATAGGTCCAAGGCTCGTTGTCGCAGGTGAATGCGTCTTGAGTGTTACAATCGCGAGAGCCATGGTTTCTCATGAAAGGTAAGAAAGTAGCCCATTGTTGCCAACGGACGTAGAGCTCGCGGAACTCGGGAGTGTCAATGTTGGCACTCCACCAGACTGACTGGTCTTTTTCGAAGCCACCAATGTCTTGAGTCCACCAACCCCAGCCGGTGGCTGCGGCGCTCAGACCTGCCGACACTTGCTTTGCGAGGGTCTCCCAGACTGAAGTGGTATCTCCTGACCAGACAATGCTGCAGAATCGCTGGCTACCGATATATCCAGAGCGACTCAGAGAGACTTGGTCGCATGGGGAGCCCATCTGAGTGTTGGTAACATTTCGGAGGCCTTCCTCAAGCGCCTGCTGGTGAGCCCAGGGGTACAACTTGCCCACCGACATCTGAGTGCCCGCATGGTACAGAGCATCTGCGAAAGGATAAGGAATACTCTCAATGTACCGAGACTGGCCATTGTTTTGGTAGGCTTCTCCAAGGTTGCCACCGTCGGCTTGGTCGATCCAGAAGTTCTTGATACCTGGAAGCCCATGTCAGTATCTGCATTTATATCATGCATCAGTCGAAACCTACCCTTGTCGTAGTAGTTGTACTTGAGCTTGGACCACAAGAAATCACGGGCCTTTGGATTGGTAGAGTCCACCAGACGGATGTAGCTTCCATTCCAGCTGTCCGTGATGCCAGGTCCCGACCGAAGGGCAGCAAGGTAACCTTCCATCTGCATGGTAGCGTAGTTGTCCGAGGCATCACTAACAGAAGGCCACAAGGAAGCCATGATTTCTGCACCAGTGAGCTCCTTGACCTTTTCAGCCATGTATGAAACGTTGGGCCACAACGCTGGGTCAAGGCCCCAATCACCTTGGTGTACCCACGACTGATAGTCAATGACGAGCATGGACACTGGGATGTTGCGGTCATGGAATTCCTGTGCGAGCTGAATGAACTCAGTCTGGTTTTCATAGCGAAGCTTGCTGTGAATGTAGCCCAGCGTCCAGTCCGGTGGCTGAGGGGCACGGCCCGTCATGGCAGTCAGACGCCTCTGCAAGGTGTCGTAGTCGCCTTCATCAGCAGTAGTAATGGCGTAGTCCACAAGCGTTGTCGTGCGAGAAGTAAATCGATTACGAAGCGCACCAAACTCCATTTCACCTTCAGCAGCCGAGTTCCACACGAATCCGTATCCCTTGGAAGACATGAACATAGGCGTAGGAATGTGGGTGTTGAAGTTGATGAGATCGATCGTGTTTCCTTTCTTGTTGACGAGGTGGTCCTGCTGCTGGCCAGTACCGTAGACCTGCTCGTCTGGTGTCGTCGAGAAGGAGAACGCGGCTGAGAATTCGTACCCTGGACCATTCCAGCTGTAGTATCGTGGGTTCAGTGCCTTGTAAGGTTGGTATTCGTTGGTGAGGAGTGTCTCCGATCCGTCATCCTCGACACGGTAGAAAGCCAAGCGGACATTTGTGACGTTGTTACGGACTGGAGCTGTAAACGTCTGGACGACAATCTTTCCGTTGCGCAGACGAAGAGGCTCAAGACCGTTGGTTGAAATGTCGTAGTTCATGCCATGGGCGGCAGCTCCAGCCTCGGGACCTTCGAGCGGAGGGTCATACAAGAAGCTGATCTCGTCACCCGTTGGAGGTCTGTAAGGCCATGCACGAACTCGAAATCCGTCATAGCCGTATGGTTGAACCAAGACTGTCTCGAAGCCGTGTTGGAGACGGAAGCCTTTTGAGTCCGTATGGATCTGGCTTGAATTGAGGTGGCGGTACTGGGCTGCTACACTCGACACACAGCCGAGGGCAGCTACCGCCAAGTGACTGAAGGAGCGCATGGTTACGAATGAGACGAAATCCATCCTACCTTGCTCACAGAACCGCCTTCATATATCGATCTCTCATAGACACCTGCTCGAGTCGTGAAGGCCGGCCATTGTTATTCAGGCTAAACAAAATGAGGGCTCACATCCTACTGACGCTGCAGTTACCACCGTCGCATCCGCGGTGGAGACTCTGCAAACCAAATAAATCCTGGCGATGAGCGTCAAAGGATGTCTAAAAGATGCCCCAATGACGACGAAATGCAAATGTCTCCGCTCAGGTTGCGGAGAGCGGAGAGGATTCCTCCGGCGGAGGATTACGGCGAATAGCGAGGGCGGTGAGAATGGTCCTAGAGGAGAAGCTCTTCCGGCCGAGTCAGCACGGAATTTGAATGCATGCCCGGAAGGGGAAGGTTGCCCGACTGTGCCAAGACCAACGACACTCACTCACTTAGAGCGTCCTATGAGGTATCCACATAATCAACACGGCCGGAGGTATGGGAATAAGCTCAAAATCCATACAGGACCATCGTAGATGTATTGTAGTGCAATCGTTGTCAATAAATGTTGTGATTGTTAACCTGGACATGCCAAGACAGACATTTCATCTTCTCAAAGCACCCTATGGCATGTTCAAGTGACCGACACGGCCAGAAAACGTGTCCAAAGGCTTTGGTATCTGGTTGCGTATCGGTGGGCAATGGTCATGGTTAAATCATGGATGGAAACCCAGGATATGCCTGGTCAAATTCCACATCGAATTTCGATACCTCACACTACTTTGCTTCGTCCAAGGAACAACACGGCCGGAGGATGCTGAGAAGCTCTCTAGTGATCAAATCAATTCGTGTCGTAGTAATAATCGTTGCCGCGAATCCCAGATCCTCGACCTGGACATGCCAAGACAGAGCTTTAATCGATGTTCGCTCCCTCACAGCCCTCTATGTCATGTCCAAGTATCCAAACGGCTGTAGAAGGTTCAGAAGCCTTCTGGCGATCGAATTCGTATCGTATTGCAATTGTTGCTTGCTGTGCTAGGGCATCCTCGAAATTCAAGCCCGATACGCCAAGAAAGGTTTCAAATCGACTCTCACACCCTCAGAGCACTCTGGGGCATGTCCGATCGATCCATAGGATTGAATCAACCTCAGAATACCTTTGGCAATCGATTTCGTATCCTTCTTGCCAGAGAATACTGCGAATTCAACCCCCTGGCCCCAAATGGCCGTTTTCGGTCGTAGCAACATGGAACTTGTACGGTTTGACCTGCCCCTCCCCCAACAACAACAGGAGCCTCCAACAAGGCCTCCTACCTAGCGTTGATGGTTTAGTGGTAAAATTGGCCGTTGCCACCGTCCGATCTAGAATAAGAAGGAGCGCAGTTCCTTCCTAGACAGGATAACATCGGCCAGCCCCGGGTTCGATTCCCGGTCGACGCAATAGGCGCCTGAGCCTTCATTTTTGCCTCTTGGACTTGCATTTCTTCTGCATTTTGCACCGTGGGACATGCTGTGGACATTGGCGAAGACAGGGGCCGGTTGGGGGATAGTGGCGTGGACCCGGTGGACGACGATAGGGTGCATGTGAGTTGCCGTGAACGGTAGCGACGGGTGAGTAGTGGCACAGCAGCGTAGGACGAGGCATGTCGTGGAGTTCAATTGGCGTGGGCGAGGACGACAGATGGATCGAGAGGACGATGATCCGTTCCATATGGTACAGCCATTTCCTTTTGGCACGCCTGCACCTAGCACCCCCGCATTGCGAATGTGGGCAGTAGTGACGACCGTGGGACAATCGAAAGGACGGACGGGAGGTCGTGGGCGATACAGCAACGTGGATAGGGTGGGCGTGGCGACGACAGAAGGAGTGAGAGGGTGGAAGATAGATTGCAGAAGGGCCAGTTGGATTGGCATTGAAAGACTACGCTAGTAGGTAGCAGTGAGGTGATGTTGCATTTTGCCATGATGAGTGAGTGCTCTTTTACTTACTGGGCCCGGCATGCTCGAACGACATGCCGTGGATTCATTTGGCGTGAGTAGCGACGAGAGAAGCATTCAGAGGATGGAAGATATGTTGCAGGTTGTACAGTTGGATTGGCATTGCCAGCTAACGCTAGTAGGAAGTGGTGAGCGCTGATATTGTCTTTTACCGTACTTAGGAGGTGGCTTTCTTTCGCCTCGCATGCTCGCACGACATGATTTAGACTTATTCGGCGTAGGTTGCGACGACAGAGGGATGCGTGAACGGTCGAGAGAACGGACGATAGGTTGCAGCTGGTACAGTTGGAGTGACATTGCCAGCTAACGCTAGTAGACAGTTGTGAGAGGTGATGTTACATTTTGCCTTAATCAGCAAGCAAGCCTTCACCTCGACTTTGCATAGCAAGTTGAGATTGATGTCGAAAAGGCGGCAAGCTTGAGCGACATTGTTCAATTGGGAGTGTCGCATTCCTCAACAGTGTGGTAACAAAGCTGTCAGGGTGGAATCTGAGAGACCCAGCCTATGCCAGGTTCAACGTTGCACAGTAGATTTGAAGCTATGTATAAACCAGTCTTATTCACATGGAGACATGGAAATTGGGGCGAGTGCCGAGTGGGACTTCGAGATATTCGAAGTTGCGTATATTCCAATCATATACATGACGACATGGATGTTTGGGTCAATGCCGAGTAAAATTCGAAATTCAATGTTGCGTGAATATCATTCATATTCGTATGGCGAGAAGCTAGTTCAGGCAAGTGTCGAACAGAATTCAAATCGATTGGGTGATCGTGAGAGCGAGGCTATTAGTGAACACAGGTGAATCTTGTAGCTTGGAAGTCTGTAGAGCAGCAGCATCGACAGATCGACATATTCTACCAATTTGTCAACTCGACAGACTCCTTACAGCCTGGCTTTCCCAGCTACGAGAGCCTGCCAGTCTTCTTCATTGAACGGCTCATAGGCATCACTTCCTGGTCTGAGCCATCTGAGGGTATCTCCAGGCCCACCTTCACCATGTCTGATTTTCTCGTATTCAATACCTTCCTTTCTTAACGGTACTTTATTTTGCTTGTTATTGTGCATGGCTGTCTGCTTCTCCACAATTCGTAGGAAGACAGGTACAGCGTATCGTGGAAGGCCCTTCCGTGCGTGAGCGAGTAGACCGGCCCAGTCGAACGAACCCCTCTGCTCGTGTGGGATGAAGATCGCTGCGCATCCGGCTCGTCCATCATGACCCGGAATCTCAACGCCGTACACATTTGCTTCAACGATCCCCGGAAAGCGGCCGAGAACCTCAGCGACTTCAGCTGTTGAGACATTCTCACTCTTCCAGCGGAATGTATCCCCCAGTCGATCTAGAAAGAACCATCTACCATCGGCGTCTCGTCGCAAAGCATCACCGGTGCGGTAGTACAAATCTCCTTTAGTGAAGACATCATGCTCGAATCGTTTGGCTGTAGCTTCTGGATTGTTCCAATAGCCGACAAAGTCTTTATCGCTTTGACACTTGATCAAGATTTCGCCTCCCGCATCATACGAAGCTCGGCGTGCAAATCCAGTCTTTGGATCTCGCCAGATATCGCCTTTCTCATGATCGATCTCGACAGGAACTAATATGCTGTTGAACATGCGTCTGCGGATTGCACCATGATGCCCCACATGAGCTTCATGGAAAGGGCCTCTGCAGACATTCAGCAATGAGAGCATGCCTTCCGTGGAGTTGAAGAATTCGTTGACGCAAGGTATATCAAAGCGTTCTTGGAAGGCTCTCCAAACATCAGGCCGCATGCCATTACCATACATAGCCTTGAGCTTGTGACCTCGATCAAGCTGACTTGGTGGAGCAGCCAACAGGTAGCGGGCAGTCTCGCCCACATAGACGAAAGCGTTGGCCCCGCTATCGTGGACATCTGGCCAGAAATTGCGGACACTGAATCTTCTGCCGACGGCAAGAGTCACTCCTGAGACCATACAGCCAACTGCCACAGTCCCGCCAGTGCCGTGATAAAGGGGCATACAGTCATACCAGACATCTCCAGGTTTCAAGCCGGTCGTACGCAGGCGGGGTTTCCCGAACGAGTAACCAGCTGCAACGGGTAGTGGGCATGCCTTGGGGAAGCCGGTAGTGCCAGAAGTGTAGAATATGAACATGGGAGAAGCCGGGGCCACGATCTCGCGCAAGTTATCCTGTGGTCTCGTCGGTGCGCGTGCAGAGATGGCACGTCTGGTTTCAGAGTCGACAATCACAATGCGCATGCCCAATTCGTCTTCAATACGCGACCGCACGCCTTCGATCCGCTCTCTGCAGCCTGCATCCTCGTCTACTAGTAGAACCTTGCTGCCGGCTACCTTTAGACAGTGTACTAAGCCATCACCCGCCAGATTGTAGTTGATCATCGCTGGAGCACAGCCGATACTCCATGATCCGACCAGATTGAAGACGAGCTCGGGACTGTTCTGCAGATATGTGCCCACCAGTTCGCCAGGCTGGACGCCCTGTTCAAGTAAGAACTGGCCCCAACGGCAACACTGGTCGTACGTCTGGCTCCAAGTGTATACTGTGGCCTGCTCGTTTGGATTGGAGCGATACCAGAGACATTGTCGTTCTTGATGTAGCTTGGCTTGCTCCTCGAAGGGATACCACAGGGCGACTTTCTTTTGCGTATGACGACGCTGGACGGTCTTCCTCGCTTGGCGTTGGTCGTGCAGTGCGGCAATGTCTTTCGAAAGGTGGTATTTGGCATCTAAGTAAGCTGCCGTTGCCGATGCGCCGGCGGTGATTGCTGCCGCCGTCGTGAGAGCCATTGGCAGGTCTGGAGACGGGAGAGAATGACGGAGATGAGAGGTGGAGAGCGAGTGAGAAGATGGAGGACTTACTCTTCGACTGCTACCAAGCGCGCAGGTCAGTTGACATTTGTGCTGTTCACGTCTCTGCTATTGAGCACGATGCTCACCGGCTAGGGCATTGATGACCTCGGGGAATAGCGGCTATGTGTTGTGCAGGGGTTACCGATTCACGAGCCGGCAGATGAGCACTGCGGCTGGGGTGACGGCTCAGCACCGCACTTCGCGTGGAGAGAGAAACGCGTGGGATTGTGGGATGAGACGCTAGGACCAAAGTCGACAAACGGGTTTCTTACATACAATACAATACCTACAGTAAGTATATACAGTACTGTACCTGCTACATCACATAAGGAACGTCTTTGCAGTGGGTAGCCATAGCAAGTGCCTGTGCAAGTTCTTTGAGTGAGGTATTCTTGGACGGAGCTTCTCACGGTCTCCTCTCGGCACTTGAAACACAGTCGTCAATTTCAATCCATACGGGCGGCTTACAATCTCATGTCATATCATCTTATTAGCCGCATCATCGGTGATGATATAGCCTCTTTCCCATACGGCGGGAATTTCTCCCATGCTACATTGGACACAGTAAAGAAACACTTGTGGGAACGACGGGAAGAGCATGACAACAGAGTTCGTAAGCCAGCGTCTAGCAAGACGCTTTCACACTTGTAGTAGTATGGAAAAACTGCATTAGAGGTCCCGCCATGACCCTGCCACAGGCTTCCGCGCAATCGTCGGATCCTGCGGTGGCGGGCTGGTAATGCTAGGGGTACCGGTATGATAACTCGGCGGCACGCTTGGTGTGCCTCCGCTCCATTGTCGCTGTGGTGCGGCATACATGGACGGTGCTGGGCTCATCGAGATATGGTACGTTGGCGGATAATTCGAAGTCGGCGAAGTTGTAGTTCCTCGATGTTGATCATAGTCTTGATAAGGGCTCGCATGCATAGTCCCAAGATCGCCCATTGCATCCGGGTGGGTGCTGTAATATTCGTTCTTCGGCAGAAGACTCTGTTGCGCCGCTGGGGGGTATCCATTCATCTTCTCCAATTCAACATCATCGTCGTCTACCCGTCTTTCTTGCGCATTGCTCCAACTGGGCATGTGTGGTAAAGCATCCTCATTGATGGCAGCTCCTCCTTTATTTCGGTCGTCGAAAATAGCAGTTTGAGGTGTGCCTCTGTATCCAGCTCCTCCACTCGCGTAAACAGGGGGCGGAGCGCTGGCGTATTGCGGATAGTACGGCTGTTGATAGATTGGCATCTGTGGGGGTTGCTGGTAGTACCCTGCTCCCTGATCTCTTTTGTTCCGGCGAGGCGATGGACAGCAGGCGTTACAGCATGAGAAGCATCCACAACAGCATTCAACACCACAGCAGAGACATCGGACAAGACACCAGACTATGGAAAGGCAGATTATGACTGCGAGTATGATGCCGATTATAGCAGGCCATTTACTACTCTTCATTAGCCTTCTCACCGCACAACAGCGTGCTATTCATCCTCACCAATAGGTTTCGGTCATGCACTTGTCCCAGCTTGAGTAGGTGTTCTTGACATTGTTCAGATCTGATGCGACATCTCGTCGCTGCCATGCCAGTGTGGCCATCAATACTGCTCTCGATCTTGTGTGTAGTTGCAAATGATGGAAGCTGTGGATCCGATGTGCCCGATGTCGTTGATGTCTTGACGTCCACTCTCGATAACGAATGTAGTATAACGATCGTTTGCTACGGGTTTCACGAGTCTTTCACGTTAGATTGGGACGGACGGTGACAATGATGTGCTTGCTACCAGATCGCAAATAAAGAACGGATGGGGAGAGGCGCATGCTATGTAGATTGCGCGTTTCGCGGCATCGCCTTGATCGTCGTGAGTTGCTGCGCCCCACCACAGGGACAAGCCTGAAGCTGCAGTGCCCAGTGAAACAACGCGTGTCCCGGAAGTGGCGCGGAGAGGACTTGGCGCGACGGTTCGCAGTGAGGCGCTTTCGAGATCGCACTTAGACAACCTTCCACTGTCTGCACTCCTATCGCCACTTGAGGTGAACATTAGCCTGTGCAGTAAAGGCTCATGAAGTTTGCTTCCCATGTCGGAGGAAGCCCGTTGTGAGTGAACGAACATACGGAAAACGCTTTGTCACCGGCGCATGTTAGCGGTGTTTGCGGACATAATGACATCAGCAAGGTGCAGGATGAATCCTGTCATCCACAACTGCGAGGCACTTAATAGTATCTGAGTGCCATACCGATCCGTACAGACATACCGATAGCAAAATGGCACGGATCTTCATTACAGGCTCTAGCGACGGTATTGGACAAGCAGCCGCAAAGCTGCTGTCTGAACAAGGCCACAAGGTCACCTTACACGCTCGAAACCAGGACAGAGCGTCTCAAGCTCAGAAAGCTGTCCCAGGAGCGGAGGGAGTCTTGATTGGTGACATCTCTACCATCGCTGGCTCCAGAGAGCTAGCGGATCGGGCGAACAAAGCTGGGCCATGGGATACAGTCGTGCACAATGCCGGTTTAGGCCCTTCGAACTCCGACAGGAAGACGGCAGACGGATTCCAGAGCACCTTCGCCGTCAACAGCCTTGCACCGTACGTTCTCACGGCATTGATGGAGAAGCCCAAACGTCTCCTGTACGTCTCCTCGGGATTACACCAAGGTGGCGATGATAGCCTTGAAGATGTCACCTGGACTCAGCGACCTTTTGCAGCTTTTCAGGCGTACAATGACAGCAAGTTGCACAACGTCATGCTCGCAAACGCTGTAGCCCGGAAATGTCCCACTGTACAATCCTGCTCGTTAGACCCAGGTTGGGTTCAGACGAAGTTAGGAGGTGGAGGAGCACCAGGGACAGTCGATCCGCCTGCCAAAGCTATCGCTGCTTTTGCCAGTGGTTCAGAAGATCCAGCGGGCGGGAAGTCTGGCTTGTATCTGGGTGTTGGTGGGCCAAAAGGTCCGCATCAAGGGTCCTTGGACACCAGTAAACAAGACGAATTGGTGAAGATATATGAGAGACTAAGTGGAGTAGGATTGTAGTCGCGTTGGGCGCGCGACATGGGCCTAAATGAGTCAGTGTGTAGTGAAGAACATCAAGAAGTATTCTGTCACTGACATTGTACGAGTCATTTCACTTCGTTTCATCAAATTGAATACTTTACCAATGTGTGTTATCAATGCTGTTAGGTCATGAACTGACCAGGTATGAGTAGAAGCAAATGCTAAAGAGTAGAAATGGTGATAGCTCGGCTCCGTCGCCATCTTATCACGGGCCGCGATAGGGTAACTCTGACGGAGGGGAGGGATCGTCAACGCCAAGAGGTAGCGATTTGGTCGCCGATATGCTTTCCCACAAGAGATGGCTGGGAAGAGAATGACTTTTGCACACCAACAGACGTAGTGTCATGTAAGTTCATCGGCGGTGCTTCCATCGTTGGAGACTGTTGGTTTGCTAGCGTATGATGGTAAGTATAAGTTGTTGCGGTTGTTCTGTTGCGAACACATCCTCCAACTTTGAACATCGTTTCCTCTATTCTTACCATTCAGATCATGTCTTTCCTAGCAAGATCCTTCGCCGCTTTAGCGGCAGCAAACACCTTAGTATCGACGGTTGCTTCGCCAGTGTCGATGACAAACGGCTCTTCGACCAATGCAACAGCATACAGGCCAAAAGTCATCTTGGATAACGACTGGGAAACGACAGGCTTCATATCGTATCTGCAAGCCCTCAGTGCAGGATGGGAAGTCTTGGGTCTTGCTTCTGATACAGCCAACTCTTGGGCCTTGCAGACAGGCTTACATGCTCTCGCCACATTGGAAGCGGGCAATCTCAGTTGTATTCCGGTTTATCTCGGTTCCGATTACCCTCTGATCAACACACCCAAACTGTTCCGGGCCTGGGAAGACGTACATGGTGCGTGAAAAGCTCAAACGATTACTCAAGGTCCCCAGCTAACGAACGCAGGTGTGCTACCATGGGAAGGCGCTTTCGCTCCTATGAACCTCACAGCTGAAGACGCAGGGAGCGACCCAACTTCAGGTGATCCCAAGAGGGTCAGCCGAGCAGCATTTTACGAGGGTTTCCCTAATGTCACGGCTCAGGATATAAGCGCTGCAGAGTTCATGGTCCAGAGTGTACGCAAGTACCCAGGCGAAGTCTCGATTTACAGCGCTGGCGCTCTCACCAACATCGCCTTGGCAATCCGCATGGATCCCTCTTTTGCAAGCAATGCTAAAGAGCTTGTCATCATGGGCGGTTACATTGATGTCAACCTCTTGCAGACGACGGGAAGTGTGCTGCTTGCCGACCTGCAGTCCGACATCAATCTTATGATTGATCCTGAAGCATCCAAGATTGCCTTTAAAGCCGACTTTCCAAACATCACCTTTGCGGGCAATGTCGCCAACCAGGTGATGGCAACGCGATCTTTCCTTGACGAACTGTATGAGGTCAAGAATGCCTACACCGAGCTGGCCTACACGCGATACAACACTGACTTCCCCTTCTGGGACGAGACAGCCGCCGCACTGATGGTCGACCCGAGTCTGGCTCTGAACACTACGAGCTTCTACGTGGATGTAGATACCGCTTACGGCAGTCCCTCCTATGGCAACATTCATGCATACCAAGAAGCTCTGGCACCCACCGCTCAGGAACTCAGGAAAGTGAATTACGTGCTGGAAATCGACGGAGAGGGTTTGAAGGAGCAGATCAAGAAGGCAGTGCAGCAGCCACCCACTTGTGCTGACCTTCCGTGGATATAATGACATGGGATGCAAATACGATAGACCATGAGATGTTGTACATGTACCTTTATGTGTATATGAACATACCTTATATCCGACACCAAATGAAGAACATTCGCCGACGAATCTCGACGAATTCGACTGTACCTTCATGTGTATATGAACATACCTTATATCCGACACCAAATGAAGAACATTCGCCGACGAATCTCGACGAATTCGACTGCTGCAAGTCATCGGAGCTGTTCAAGCGCTTGCGAATAGTTCAAATCTTGCAATTTGCATTTGAGACTGATATGTCCTCGCATCGGTCTCTACCTCGATGTCGAAAGCTCCACCTTGTTGTAAAGTCGCAGACTGACCCAGATTCCGTGCCCTTTCGAGACGGGCTATAGGCGAACTCCATGGTCTAGCTCGATGCCTGATTAAACTAGCAAATTGAAAATGATATAGAACTCAAAGTCCCGACTGCGTCTTGAATTACAACCTACATGACAGCTTTAATTCCTACGAGTTGGCATCATCATAATCTACTTGAGGTCACGTTTACACATCGTCTTTGGGATTAAATGCGACATAAAATACAGCTGACGTCCAACTTAGTCTCAACTGACAACGTAGGTTGTGCCTTTAATTCAAAGGACGACTTACTTTACAACTGATACACAGAACGCAGGTTCCACCAAACCCGTCGGCTTCGACGAACTTTTTCATGGATTCTATGTATAAACCGAATTGTACTACAGGTTTGCACTCGAGTCTGCTTCGATAGCAACCCTAGTTGACGTTACTATGCGGTTTGGTTTGATTAGATCCGGCCCGCAATCTAAACTCAGTGTGCAAGCTTGCGAGATTACGATATGGACTCACAATTTCAACTCAGTATCTCGCGTGTGTCGTAGTCTGAGTTGATGAGGTTTTCGGTGGTGAGGTTTTCGGTGGTGAGGTTTTCGGTGGTGAGGTTTTCGGTGGTGAGGTTTTCGGTGGTGAGGTTTTCGGTGGTGAGGTTTTCGGTGGTGAGGTTTTCGGTGGTGAGGTTTTCGGTGGTGAGGTTTTCGGTGGTGAGGTTTTCGGTGGTGAGGTTTTCGTTGGTGAGATTTTTGTTTGTGAGGTCTATCGTCTTCCTTCTCTGGTCTCTATATATGCTCATCCAATGTTGCTGATTTAAATTTCGTTATACTAGACGCATCTCGTTTTGTTTGACTCTCGAGCTCGTCTGGAAGAAAGTCCGCGGTCTGCCGTCGCTCGTAGCATGTACAAAAACTGTTGCAGATGCCCAAGGGTAACAGACGTCGGAACATAGCACAGGCGATTCTGAACATCACCCTCCCTCAGATCGAAGACACATTGAGACAACATCGTGTGCGCTTGCATAGGAGTCGAAGACAATGACTCACGTTTAGGAGTATTTCGAGCGACGTCCAACATCATGGCAGCATGGTGAGCAGAGCAACGTCTACAGTCTAGTCTCTCGATTCTTGTGCAGTAGCGCCGAAAGAGCGCTTCATACTGGCGCTAGGTCAACTCTGTGAGAACGGAATTCTGTGAGGACGGAATTTGGTGAGAACGGAAGTTTGCGGGGAATTGTGTGAGAACCAAATTGTGTGAGAACCCGAATTGTGTGAGAAACGAAATTGTGTGAGAACCAAATTTCGTGAGAACCGAACTTTGCGGGGAACTTCGTGAGAACCAAAATTCGTGTGCAAATTCGTGAGAACCAAAATGCGTGCGCAAATTCGTGAGAACCCATTTCTATGCGCAGGAGTACTGCAAGGGCTCTTCAACTCTGTAAGGACATTTATGTGCCGGTCGAGCCCATCCTGTCAGAGAGCATTCTGTATCGTCTGATTTCTCCAAATTACACGCTTTCTGCGCCTGGAACGATTCGGAAATGGAAAAGAGCTTCCAAAGTGACTGAGGTTCAAAACACAGGACACATGACCGACAGACAGGACCTCGTGAAGATCGCTTTCTCAATGCCTCCTCTGGCTCTTTGTCGAAGCATGACATCAAATTCCCGATTCTTTCGCACCTTTTGCTGTTACCGACTTTAAAATCTTCTTTTACTTCGCTCGCTTCCCATGCCTCGTCCTACAATTCTTCTCCAAGCCGGTCTGTGAAGGCAACCATTCAACGGCTTCGAGAAATCCTATCTCTGTGGGAGTAGCGGCAATATAGGGAAATAGTTTGGGTTCCCGCTCGTGACAACGAGCTGCAAGGTATTCCCCCAAAGGAGGAGGCCGCGCAGAAGGCGTGAAACTGAGCGTTAGTCTGTCTTCTCCGAGGTCGAAGTGAGGCGTCTTGTGACAGAGCGACTTGTCTTTGCACCGTGAATGCTTGCAAGTGCACATACTGCGTCAATCTCTGGCAAACCGTTAAATGGCCAGAGTAGAGTGGCAAGGGTGTCGATGGCGAACGAATCAGGAAGCAATCCAGTCGCGATGATAGCATCCTTTTCAGCTTTTGACTCGCAACGCAGCATTGTGTTCACGAACTCCTGTCTAAGTCGATCCAGGTCCTTTGCATACTCGAGGGGTACACAAGCATCAACTCCTCAAGTTTGACCGTAGCTTTGGTATTCTCATTCTTGTGAATGTTGTCTTCAGCACGATTGTCGCCATAGTTTTCGTTCCCACCGCTGGGCGTCATGCAATTGATGAATTCAGCATTGTTCGTTTTCGTCCGCGATATCCCCCAATTGATGTCCTTTGTCGGTTTACCCTTATATCCCTCCAGAACATCGTCTTGACATCGCCTGACTTTGCCTCTCGAAGTTCTTCTTCCCCTTGCCGCTGGACTTTAAGAATATGTCCTTCTTTCTCGTCTGTCTTGGGCCTTTTCAAAAGTGGAGGAGGTGGTGTATAGATCAGAAACCGGTCAGTTAGTCCACATTCGCGGAAGCATCTGCAAGCTTTGATTTGGGAAAGGGCACGAGGTAAGCCACCAAACGATGTGGATCGGGAGTATGATGGATTGGAGAGGCAATGTCTTCTCCGCCAGATCATGTTCGTTTTCGTTGTGGCGGTGGAACATTCTGCTTACGTTCGAAGAATGAGCCGTAAGTCCCGGCGTTTGAGTCTCTGAGAGACCTCCATTATTGAACCGGGCAGGGAGCTCAGGGCGCTCGATGCCTGGTGGAGGCGCAGTGGACGTTGTCTCAGCTTGGTTGGTGTCCTCGAAGGAGCTCATGAATGAAGTCCAAACTCTCGAACGGTTGCGGGTCAAAGAACGAGTGCGAGTGGGTTGCGAACTCATGCGCAGAGAGGACAATAAGAGGCATTCGATTCCACGCTCTACTCTAGATACCGTGAGGCCATTAGAGCAATGGCAGGCGGAGTGCGCCCCAGGCATGACGTCTGTTCAAGGCGCAGTGCCTGATTATGCTCTGCAGCGGCAAAGCCGCGTTGTGCGAACATCGAGTCGCCTGCCAAGTCGACGAGCACATCCATCATGAGCAGCTGTGGCAGGTCGATGGACCATACAGGAATGTAGGTTGAACACCGTGATACTGTAGCTTGAAGCTTAGCTCACAATCCTCAGATCTTGGCTTTAGCTTGTCAGCATTTCCCTGGACTTTTCACTCCCGTCATTGCCGACCGGAAACATCTCCAACGAGAACACTATGCCAAACCACTGCAATCACAGGTCGACTTGCACGTCCGTACGCCCAGTCGAACGGCTTGCATACCGTTGGAAGCCCACCAGGCTTGTGGTAGGTCAGAATTGTCCGACTCTCACCCGGCCTGATGACACAGGGCGAAGCTATACACATGCTGCGCAAAGCTTTACAGGCCAAAGTTAAGCTGCAAAGCGGCTCAATCTACGAAAACTTGAACCGATCGGTTCGTCTACAGATATCATCAACAGCACGATGAGTCGAGCATCGCCTTCAATGTAAAAATGGCGCTCATGCATGTATATTTGCCGACCTGATATCGATGCAATAGCCGTTCCGTCATGCTTCTTCACAGCCTTCACAAGAAACATCAGCAGTTCAATGACAGTGTGGGTATCTCAAGCATATCTACAAAGACCAGACTAACGGCTGACTTTACAGCGCATAGTTCTCCGCATGTAGAAATATCTCCTCGCAATCCTTCTGTTTCCAGACTCGCGATTGCAACTCGGCAACCGCATTACTCACATCCACCCTCAATCCTGGAGGGCCGCACACGAAGACGCAAGTGCGACGACCGGTCCATTCTTCACTCATCTCCTTCAACATGTACGGGATATCTGGTCTGCCCCATTCTGTACTCCAGCCTGTCTTACGTGACTTGACCGCTGCGGGCATGAATGCGAAGCGCATCAAATTCTTTTGGAACTCTGTTGGTGTTGAAGGGAAGCCAAAATCGAACTCCTGGGGATTCTCAGCTTGCGCTGACTGCTGATTTGTCGAATCCTGTGCTGCCTGAGCGGAGCTGATGTCTACAGACAGCGGTCGTGATCGTCGCTTCTCGTGTAGCGTAGGATGCGGCGGCATATGAGGTGTTTCTTCTATCATACGATTGTCTGGTGAGTGCGACCGTCCAGTGTCCTGGCTTGTACCGCGCCTGTCAGGGGATGGCGACAGATGACGAGTAGACATTGGCTTCAGGTGAGCCTGGGGTAGAGGTCTCAAGCGATCATTGTTCTCTTCTCGCAGCTCCTTCTCTTTTTCCGGATCACCCTCCGCTTCGTCTCTAATAAGCATGGAGTTTCGTTGAGCGGAGCTCATCGAGTATCGATTGCTGGCCACATTTTGGAACAGATCATTGACCTTGTCGTGAAAGATCATGCTTACTGGTCGAGTAGGGGTAGCGGCGCTTACAAGTGTACCGCCTCTGCTCATCCGCTTGGCACTTGTGATGTAGAACTGGCAAGTCACAGTCTCGGGCGGTGCAAACTCCTTGCAGATGCGAAGCTCTTCCTTGAACCACTCCAAAGTTTCTGGCCTTTTCATTGCCCAGACAACATGAACCGTCTTCGTCACGGCTTTACCGTCTCGCATTCTTTTGATCAAATCGAGCAGTTGCGAAACCAGTGCTGTAATGCCACTACCGCCGGCGAACATCACGACATGATCGAAGGAGTCAACACGTCTCCGCATGCCTCCATATGGCCCATCAATAAAGGCCCGATATGTATGCCAAGGGCCATGCTCAAGAGCACTCTTCAAGACCCGTTTGGTGAAGCCTCCAAAGGGTCGAAAGACAATGACCATATCTCTATAGTCTTCCCCGTACGCAGATGGAAGTCGTCACTGCAGAGTGAGGCCACTGTGAACGGATGGTTTTCGAAAACAGAGACACCGGGCATCCGGATATACACATACTGACCAGGCTTCCATCGGACCTGAGTGGGTATCGTAATCTTCATTGCATTCTCCGGCAGAAGCGTGACGGCTGCCTCTTCGCCTATGAGCCATGACATGCGCCATGGATTCGTCCAGTTGAGATAGAACAGGCGAACGGCGTAGGAGGCGGCCCAGATGCCTACTGTTGCGAAGAGGTAGTTCCAAGAAGTCAAATAGTTGCGGCAATGCCAGAACAGCATGCCCAGCAATACTATGGCGGCTGGTACATGGACCGTCACAAATAATTCGTAAAATCGGCGCCGCAGTGGTGGGAGAGAGTGGACGCAAAGGAAGATCAATGGCACGAGGGCCGCAATTCCTATACGGTGTAAGTTTGCGTCAATGTATGGAGTGTTGTAAAAGGACTTACCAGAGCCATAGACATAATAGCCTTGCGTGTTCTGGAAGAACGTCTTGAAAGTGCGCACCCCTCCTTTCTCCCAGATTGGCGTAATGTAAAATGGCACAGTATGAATCAGGCTCAATAGTAGGCATATGTACGCCAACCAGCGGTGCAACACATTGAGTCTCTCATGCCCAATACCCGTAAGCATGGAGATGAAATTCGCCTTCATGCTTAAAGCAACGATCCAGGGCATCATAGCTACTGCTATCATTCCAGCTCTGATTGCCAGCGGAGGCGATCCGAAGCGAATGCTTTGCCAGTAGAGAGGCTGAGGTACAAAGCAGTATAGAACGACGAATGCCAGAGCCGCTGAGACAATGGTGATGACTCCGATCGACGGGAAAACGACTGGTCGCCAACCTTTGCGGAATCGCCAGGCAGGAATAGGTCGGTAGAATGCCCAGCGTACAACCGCTATTCCCACATTCAGAAATCGGCTCGAGGTGATTGTGGAGTCTTTCTTTGCTGCCTCAGCATCTCCAGTGGGCAGAGGTCCCTCTCTCGGAAAGAACTTGCGAGTAGATTTGTCCGTGCTCAGAGCGCTCAACTCGTAGTCCGTGTCAGGCGATCCCGTCTTCCCTCCTTCTTCCATTCTGTCTTTGTGCGTTGCCGTACGGACTTTGTCGTTCCAGAAGCTATACCATCGTATCAACGCCGTCAAGACAAGAAGTATAATGCTGAAGTATATCCATCCTAAGGCGTATTTGCCAGACTTTCGCCACGGGTCAACAGTCGTCGCTTCTATCAGCCCAGGTGGCGAACTACTGTTGCAGCATGGTATAGACACTCTCTTCTTCAAGTCAGGCACTGCTTCAAGCATCTCATATTCGGTCGAAAGGGTAGCTCCTTGTATCTGGGATATTGCTATGCCAGCGCGCCTTGCTAGTATCTCCGAAAGGGCAGGCATCGTGAGGGAGGGAAGGTCGGACCTTATTGGCAGGAGGTTCAATTATTGGTAACACCGAGTGGAAATATTTGGAAGATGGTATAGCTGATGCGATCATCCATGCGCCGAAGGAGCCGTGGACGTTGTTGCTTCATCCAAGATTATCGCACCGTCTAAGACTTGAGCGCCAGACTGACCCAGTTGCGCTGGCGATGCCTAGGTGATCAGGAAGAGCAGGTACACAAAACTTGTCCTCATCACAAACGATGAGTGCCAGCAGGATCGGTGTTCTTGAGAAAGATAGAGAGGACGGGAGATCAGACAAGGAACGGGGGACATCACGACGTGCAAGATAGAGCTTGCATATAGTCCGGCAGTAGAACAAAGTCGTAGTAGGATCACACGCAGGGAGCAAGGGTCGTGCATATGCTACCATCCACTTCGGGACGTCGGGACTCGACAGTGCAACCAATGCCACGGCTGACAGGGAAGAAAATGGACTTGGGAAGCGGCACTATCACATTGTGCCTAATGAGGTCACAGACAACGCTGCCAATATGCTTCAACGAGACCAGATGTGAAGAGTCCAGGAGCGGTTCAGGTACCTACGAGATTGGTGGAGCTGCGCGGGACGAGGCATGCCGATCAACCTTGATATTCTCCAGCGCCAGGAAGGACCGTCCCGATTGAGCCCTGCAGTGAATGCAGCCAAGGTGGATACATAGCAGTCGGTTAATGATGAAAGCGCTACGATGCGAACAAGATGTTTGTTTGGTTAGCGGTGAAAAGTGTGCCGGGGTTTATCACCTTTCGCTATCGTGTCTGGTAGCGTAGCTTCAGCAGTCAGACTGCGCCTGGTGCCTAACCAGATGTAACCTATTCAGTCTTGTGATATGCCATCCAGATTGTCGGCAGCAGCAGCGGGTATCCTCATGGCAATGGATCGTATGGTAGACATTCTCCCAGCCTGGTCCCGGTTGAGCCACCGCCTAGGCTTCGCGTAGCATGGACGCACGAATGACATGCGACCATCGACCCAAGAGCTGCGTGAAGAGGGGTTTCCAGGTCCAGCATACACGAGTGTCGCTCATGCGGCCTCGTGGTGCTTGCGGTTGGTCGTCTACGCGCCCGGCATGGACCGGCCATGTTGCGCTACCCATTGCCGTCGGTGATTGGACAACCCAATCCGAGAAACTTGCCAGCTCTGCGCCGAGGTCTTCCAGACAGACAAGCCGCCAGCCAGAGCAGCATCACTTGAGCCGTCTATTTCGCTTATTACAATTGATTCAATCGCATGTCTACTAGCATCTTCGCATCCACCGTGCTCTGTCGGTACCAACGGATAAGGGGATGTTGATTCGGCAACATAGCCAATATCGCTACGTTCAGGCTCCGACATCTCTTCCGCTCAGAGGATCATGCAGGCGATATAAAAGAGTATAATCGCGTAATTCGTGAAAGCGGTACGCTCTATCAATAATCTGGGTATCAATCTAATGAAATTTGCTGCAGCGCAGCCCTTTATCGCGCAGCTTCCTTATCGTCTCAATAGCCAATCCACCGCTCTGTCCACCCTCAAACCATCTCCCATATCCGTCTTCATCAATGCCTCCTGCGCTTGTGCAGGTGTGAAGCCCATTTCAATCACCTTGTTTACTGCATGCACGCTGGTACTGTCCGCCAGGCCTGCGAAGTTCTGCAATGACATGCGGTTGAATGTGTCCACCCTATCTTCGATGATGGGACTGATTCTTCGATTGGACCACTGGGACCCGACAGAGGATTGTGGACCAGATAGGGCAGATATGGGCGAGTGCAAGATCGGAGACGCATAGCTGTTTCTTGAATCCGAAGATCTCAGAAGGCGAGCGAGCGCCATCGAAGGTGCTGTCGCGGCGTGCATGAGGACCACTTGAGTGTCCTCATATTTGATTCGACAGGAGATGGGCCGCAATAGCTGCCACTCTGTCGGCGAAAGCGCATCTCGGCCGCAAGAGATGCGACACGTCTCTGGCCAGACTGCCTTCTCGCTTGCTGTATAGATCCTGGAAGGTGTGCGGAAGCCGCCATACGTTCCTCGTACAGGCGGGCGACTGGCTCCTTGAAAAATGAAATGCGGCTGCCCGTATACTGCTGCGGACCCCAATCTGTCCAACCTCGATCGTGTGCGAGCTGAAAGCCGGTTGCCACATCATCGTTTGCGTGTTTGGCCAAGGCAAGGACGGCATCCAAGCCCATAGTAAGTATATGGCATACCCACTCTTCCAGTAGATACTCTTCGCGTCCACTATCGCCTTCGTTCACATCACAGCCCTTAAATACTCCGTTCTGGCGCGCAATACTGGTACGTCCCAGATAGCCTTCCAACAACATTGCCAGACACGACCAAACCTCAGTCATATCGTAAAGTTGCTCTGCGTCTAGTCCGCCTTCATTGCCCTTAGCGAAATGTTCCGGCGCGTTGAGCAAAACACTGCTCATGTCGAAGTCCAGATTAGTGTTTACCGTGGCGACACACCCCTGGCTATTGGCCAGCGGTCCACCTTTGAACCAATCAAGCTGTCCAGTCAAGTCGTCTTCGCGATTTTTGCCACATCCAAAGATTCTGCAGAAGCACCAAATACGCCACAGAGCGTCATCAATGCGCCGCGAAAATGAGCTTGTGGGCTCAGACAAGGCAGCTGCTGTCTCTGGGCGAATGCAGCTTTGGCAGCGTTCATACATCAAGCTCTTCAAGGATTCGATGACACTAGCTGAAGAAGTTCGCTGCTGCATGTACGTGTAAGGTGTCGTATCCGAAGTCTCTGTAGATTTGCTCCATTCAAGGCACTCCCACAATGCCGAGGACTGGTTCCATGTGACTGTTCGGATCAGCTCATTCTCGTTCGCCCTGTAAACGCGATACATTCCTTTGTTGACCTGAGCGGTGTTCCAAAGGTCCTCCAAGGAGCCAAGAGAGGAAAGGATCCGAAGTAAGCCGCTGTCATCAGCCACAACGTCGTTTTCAACAGCGAGCACGGATACGCTGCTTGGCAGAGTAGCTGAAGTTTCTGAGCTGTCTTTTCCAGACGCTGCATCAAACATTTCAAAGCCGGATGCCATGCAGTCAGGCTCAACGACTATCTTCTCGTCTGTCATCGGGATCAGTTGCGTGAAGTCATGAGTACGAAGACCATTCGCAGGCTTTGAAGCACTCTTTCTCCGTAATAAGCCTGGCTCGTTGATCAGAACCTTTTGTTCGACATCTACCGACTTTTGGCCTGAGTTCTGACTCTGATCGTCTTCGACTGGGCTGCTGAAGAGAAGTCTTTGGCTGTGGGGGTCTCTGCGCTGGATTTCGCCACTCGCGTTTCCGACTCCGCCTAGGCAAGGTTGGAGCGTGTTCCAACGGCTGCAGGACGGCCTCAGCACTTTCGTGATGCTCGACATGGCCTGTTGACATCTCATCATGGTGGACATCACGGTTTTCGTGATCCTCCGCAGTTGTTGCGCTTCCTTCACTGAGGCCGCATGTCTGCTCCTCTGTTGGCTCGAGGCAGTAGCCAGGCGAGGTTGAATACAGAGCGCTGGGGACTGGGTCGTGCAGGAGAGGAGAGCTTCTGGTCCTTGCCGCAACGGGATCGGGTGGGAGAGGCTTGCTAATGTTGATGGGACTCAAAGGGCATCGATCGCCATCTCGTCCCTTGTTTGTGTTGCGTGATAGTACTCTGCCAGAAAGCCGCTTGCTTGATTTCCGATTTATCGGTGGGGAAGGTTCAATACTCGTCGCTGAGCTCCGTTTGCTGCTGTCAGTGTCCTCTTCATCAAGTATTGAGCTGTAAGACGATGAGTCTGAGGTTTGCAGAGATCGTAAGCTGTGGCGAGCGTCTTTGGGAGGGACGGCTGGGGCGATGGTGGGATTTGCATCTACTCCAGAGGAGCCCATGGATCCAATCCAAGGTCTTGACTGCAAGAGTGCCGAAGTCTCAAGAGTTTTGTCGCTCTTCGACTTGAGGCTGGGAACAGCCCTGGCAAGTTCAGGTCGCTCCATTAAATGAGATCCGGAATTCCGATCGGCCTGGCGTAGAAAGCTTTCATCCCATTGAGCAATACCATTTACCCATACGCCAATACGGGATTTCGCCTCGTTAACATCCTGGCATTCTGCGTCTCGTGAGGTTGAAGGCGGAATTTGACTCGATCGAACATCACTTGCGGCCTGCTCGGGCGGATCTTTGCTTACTGCTGACAGGATCTCATCGTTGGGGCTGGTGGCCATCTCTTCTTCTAGAGCTGCCATAGGTCTCGGTTCTGTCGCCGGCACGGCATTCAGCACAGTCCCATTCCCCGCCTCTCGCCTGCCCGGCATCAAGCTTCTAGAGACGGGAGCACTTCTTCTTCTCGCTTTCCAGCCCGGGGACCTTGTAGTCGATGGCTGGGCTGCCGCCACGGCTGCTCTCACGAGAGAAGGGAGCGTGGCCGAGGGAGTGTCGGTGCCCCGGCGACTGAAAATGCTGACGCTCCGTCGAGAGACATTGGTGTCGCCGGCTCGAGATTGATCTTCTCGCATACTGATCAGTGTACCTGGTCAGCACCCACTAGGCGCTGGCGTGCCAGATTGTGTAGACAGTAATTCCTCGGTGGAGATGATGACTGTCGCTGGGAGAGTGAACAGCTCTCTTGGCCAGGCGCGAGCGATGTCAAATGCAACCCATGCGATTCATGCTGCCGTCCTCACACGGCCTTTGCTAGCAACTGTGGCGAAATCAAGTCGTGACATGAAAAGGTGGTTACGAATAGGAGCAGTGTTGCGAGAAAGAAACATGTTTCGACCCTGTCTCTAAGCCAAATCCACTGCTAAGCCCCGACCGCAAGCAGCAACGACACTTGGCCGTGCTCCGTGGGCGGAATGGAAGGATTGGATGGATTGCATGGTATCAGCCGCCTATCCAGACCGGCCGAAGTGTATCGGGTTGGTGCTATGAGTGTACACGGAGGTAGGTTCTCTTGATTGCTATTTTGGTCGTTCTGGGAGGGGCTGCGGAGCGGATCGCCCATCTCCACCTCGCTCGGCTTCTCGGCAGCGTCAGACGCGCTCAAGTCACAATTGCAGCGTCGGGTCCGTCTGCCCGTCTGGTGTCCCGGCTGTGTTGCGTTGGTCGTGTTGGAATCGGGAAATCTAGTGGGCATGGTTGTAACCAGTTGTACACTACACTACTCTTCCCGTCTGCAGCGCATCAACTGCATTTGTATTCCATTCCATTTCACTCCGTCTGATTGCTGCGGCAGTAGAGGGTCTCCAACGTGGGCTGACAGCTCGCCGTCTAGCCGGGCCTGTCAGCCAATATTATCAGGAGCTTACCCGGAAACTCTATCTTTCCACTGATGAGACGGCGGCTGGTCCTGCATGCAAGTGGCTCGCATAGATTACGGTGCATCTTGCAAGCAGAGTGCACTGAAATGTCACCCAATTGGATCGCCGCATTACTGCATACCCCGGCGAAATCAGCACGATAGTTGATTGTCGGAGGAGCAGTGTATTGGTTTGCATCGATGCTTTTGAGCCTCTGAATTTACTTCACACCGTCTGACAAAATAGCACACCAACTGCATCGTTGGAATTTGCAGTTTGGCAATGTAGCACAGGATCACTGCAACCTTGCTGACCTTGCCGCTTCACCAACGAAGGATCAGTGCCCGGAGAAGGCGCGTAAACACACAAGAACATTGGGTTGCAAGTAAACATTACACAATTACTGAAGCCGAGTCTAGGATCCATCAAGGGTAGCACTCCTCTTTGCCTTCCCTCGGCGGATAAAGTGCAAAAAGTGATTTCCTCTAATAATTCGCAGCAGCACTTTTGTGCCACCTGCCAAATGCCATCCATGGCGAGCGTGATCTAGGTTGAAGAATGGGAAATCGGAACGCCGAGAGAGATGAGCTCTAATGAATCAGAGCCGGAGAGTTGACGATGCCGGGCGGCGGAGGGAGAGCTTTGTCTTTCGGAGGAGGTGCGGTGGCGGGTGGGAGTGCTGGCGGTGTTGTAGCGGCAGGTGCTGGCTCAGCAGGCTTTTCGCTGGGCGGTTCTGCTGGAGCTGGGCTGCTGGGAGGCGGAGTATATGCCATTGCCGGTTGTGCTGGCGGTTCCTCTGCTACAGGTGGCTGAGCAGCCGCAGCACGATTCTTGAGCTCCATGTTCATCTGCGCCGATGCACAAGGAGTGCACCAAAAGGTTGCGCAACAGTCCTTGAAGGTCGTCCCCTATGACAAGGTTAGCTCCGGCACATCAAGAAGTGGTCGTAATGACTTACCCCGATGCCAAATCGATCGCGGACCTTCCGACGCTGTCCCATGACGGTCAACCATTTGAATGGCAGTTGAGCGATACAGTGGAACAAGCACGAGTCGTTGACAAGAGTCATGTGTTCCCTGTCCATATCCGGGAACTTCTGCAGGCGCTCAGAGATTCGGCCATGCAAGAAGCATGGGCAGAAGAACGCGGACAGCTTTCGACAGAAGTCAGCCTCGTTTGGCAAATCCATATGTTTCGCACGCAATCTTGAGAGTGCTTACACAGGTACCGCAGTCGCCGCCGCACACATGACCGCAAAGGCCGTCTTTCCAGTCCTCTGGGCTCTCACCTTGTGGTTCGCCATCTGCCGGGTTTTCTGTGTCCGAAGGGGCCGCCTCTGTAACAGCTGGCGGTTCCTGCTTCACTGGCGATTCTGCAGTGGGTGCAGCAGCAGCAGCAGATGGTGCTGGGGGGTGTAGAGGCTGTAGCTGGTGGCGGCGGCGCTTCAGATGCCATTGTGCTGATGCTGTTCGTTGCACTGTCAGTATTGGGTGGCTGGACTACCTGTGAAGGTCTTATTACTCACGAGTGCTGATTATATGATGTGCGCTGAAGATGGAATCAATGGATTGCAATATGCAAGCTGATCAATGTAAACACAGAACGTTGACAGTAGTCGGAGCAAACGTTCGTTTGAGAATTGACATGCATGGCTGCACGAGAAAGGAAGAAAGAGCATGTCGTAACATTGCAGCTTCTTCAAAGCATTTGGCTTCTGCGCTTGAGTAAGGACGTCCAGCTGGGGGTCTCCTGCAGGTTGATCATAACCATGGCTGGAAGCGACCTTGAATCTGTGGTTCTCGAAAATCATCATTCTCTCAATTGTAACAGCAGCTGCACTTCAATTGGAAATATCTGCTCTGTAAAAAGGAGCAGTCGCAAGCGTCTAGGACCACGAGAAGCAAGGAACACCATCCTTCCCAACCAAAGCAAGGAAGAAGTCCGATCACCCAGAAACCTGCACCTTCCTAGATCCACACTTCTCCGCTCTTCACGATCTCAACCTGTCACCATCGCCAGCTGACCTCTCACAGGAATATTATGCGGCGTACCAATCTGTGGGAATCCCTCCACCTTCACGCCCTTCCTAAACAAAAGACAGTGTGTACTGCCGCCGAAATGGAACATGCCTAGCTGCTCGCCCTTCTTGACGTGCTGTCCCTCTTTGACCGTGATATCGCATGTGCTCACCTCGTCCATACCGATCCCCACAAACGCCATGAGCCCAATCTTCGGATTATCCGCTTCGATGAAGATGATGGCGCGGGTGGCGACATGGCTGAGATAGCCTTGGCCGGTCGAAATACCGCTGATGTCGATCTCGTTGACGTGCGGATCCCCAAGGCCTTCGAAGAGCGGCTCGGAAAAGTATGTCCCGTCTTGGACATATGCTTTCTTAATTGTGCCGCTGACGGGCGCGTGCCAGCGGTGGTAGGAAAGAGCAGACAGGAACGCCTGGTAGACGATGCCGCCTGCGAAACTTTCCGCCAGCTTGTCGTGTGCCAGGATGTCCAGGACCGAGTAAGGTTGTCCTTTGATCCAGAAGTGATCTCGTAATTTGACACCGCGGGCGAGATTGAAGACTTTGCTTTCGCATGCGTTGGCAATCACATCGTCGTTCTCCGGCGACGCCACCGGCCGTACCTCGTCCTTGAACGTTCGCGTGAAGAAGTCGTCCCAAGACTTATATCCGTAATGCTTCGCCTTCGGATCACAGTTGAAGAAGCTCTCGAAGCTGTGGCTGGTGCCGTACGGTGCGTTGGCGACCTCCATCAGGTCCTTCTTCCCCGTCTGTCCGAACCAGCCTTGGCTATGCTCCCCAAGGACTTCGGCAGACTTGGGCGTCTGCAGGAACTTGCCCCATTCGTTCAGAATCTTCTTGAGGTGGCGGTTGACATCCGGGTCGAGGAAGGCGGCATAGCCGGCTGGCGTGCCCATAGGATAGTCGAGGATCGCACACAGTGGCACACCGACCATACCGACGTTAGCTGCGGCGTCTGTCCAATGTGGCGCGGTAGTGAAAGTGTGATTAAGCACTTCAAGCATGTGATGATAGTCACGAATCTGCTTGTGCCCTGTGGGATCATTGGCGTAAGGCTTCTTGACTGGGATCTCGTCGAACATGGCATTGAACCACATATAGACGCGAGTGTTGCCCTCGATGAAGTCCTTGAATTCCTGTAGTACAGGAACAAGATGCTTGGGGTTCTGGCGTGCATCTTCGATTTGTCTGCCTAGCCATTCCCTTTGAATGCGGGAGTCGGCTGGAAGCCATGCTCCAGGTCTGTTCTGGAGTGTCAGGACACGCAGTGAGACGGTTGAAGAAGGACGAAGGTGACTGACCTATGCACGTGATGTTCTTTGGGGACTTCATAGTCCTCGCCATGCTGTGTCACCATACTGGTCAACCTATTCAAGCTGTTCAGGAAGCAAAAAGCGTCGGGGTGTTGTGTTCAAGTCAGAGAGAAAGCTGTGTACCAACCTCACAGAAAAGAGTCAAGATATGTGCCAAGTCTACCGCTTTTATATATACCTCAAGACGCACATGCAGGTACACTACCATGTACTAGACCCAGAACCATTATTCGCACACGCTTACGTAGGCCAGCGTAGGTGGTATCGTAGATCTGCACTCCAGCAAGCTTCTTCCAGCAAACTTCCACCCTTTTTTCCCACATCCGCCCGGTGCCGGTGAGCGGGCATTCGGCAGCCAATCGCATTCATTGGTCGGGAAGAGATGGGACGGGTCGAAAATGTCTCGTTCACTGTTGATGGCTCCTACGTTATGAAGCTACCTAGGTACCTTAGTGTCTCTACGAATGCAGGTCTGCAGTGCATGTGTTGATGGGAAAACGACGCCATGGTTGCGTAGGGCTTGGCTCATGAGAACGGTAGGCGCAACAGCCCTGCCGCGTGAATTTGTGCCTTCAGGTTACCAAAAGCCCGAGCTTCGTCATTCCAAGTGCATTACCTAGCACTACATCCACAGGTACCCTACCAATGGATGTGCCTACATAGCTAGGTAGCTTACGAAGGCCAACCGCACTGGGCATATGCCTTGACATAATCACGCAAGCTGAAGTGGACGGACCATATGAAATGCGCATTGGCCATGTGCGTGGGTATAAAAAAAGCCTCCTCATAGCAGCTCTATCTACACACCTCAAACCCACTGCTGCTGTCCGTGCAAGCACGGAATCTATCGCAAAACGCCGCACACATGCCATGTATCACAAGATGAACCCCCGCTCTCTGCCTCTCTCAACCTTCTAGCGCTGTCCTTGTACGCACGTGCTCGCTCCAACAGAACATGGCCTCCCGGCGCAGAACTACGTGTGGCCACGCGTCTCGATCCCTGCTTTCTCACGTAGTGGCGGTATTGATAAGTTATGGAAACATAAATGGACCTTCAGTACTTTTACTCAAGGGGAATGCCTTCGTACTCAGCATAACCCAGTGCAAGGTTCATGTTCTGCAGGCACTGAGTAGCTGCGCCCTTCAGCAGGTTGTCAATGGTGACGTTGACAACCGCACGCTTTCCACCGCTGTGCACAGCAAAGCCACCAATCTCCACACCGTGCTTGCCGGCAATGTTCTTGACGAGAGGGCTCTCGCCACGTACTGCCACGAGCTTCTCGCCGTGGTACCTGTCTTGGTAGAGCTGGCGGACGTCTCTGCTCACCATCTTCTCCGCCAGTGGCAGAGAGATTGTGTGATGGATGCCCTGGAACCAGACCGCGACGTGAGGGATGAACGCTACGTCCTGGCCAAGCTGAGACGAAATCTCGCGCTCGTGGATGTGGTCGGTGAGCGAGTAAGGGATGAGGTTGTTGGTAAGGTTCTGGACATCGTTCTTAGGACTTGGCTTGGTGCCAGCGCCAGAGTAGCCCGACACGCCGAAGACGGTTGGCTGTGCTGGCTGAGGGGCCAAGTGTGGGATCAATGGCGCAATACCGAGCTGTGCTGCAGTGGCGTAGCAACCGGGGTTGGAGATGCGGTTGGCAGAAGCAATCTTCCCTCTCTGCACCAGCTCCGGAAGGCCGTAAGTCCAGTTTGAGTCGAACCTGTAGTCGGCGGATAGATCCACGATGAGGGCCTCCTTGTGTCCGCTTTCATCGATAGCGTCGACAAATGGCTTGCACACTCCGTTCGGGAGGGCCATGACCCAGCAGTCAATTTCCTTGTTCTCGGCCATCTTCCTGACGTCGTCCGGCGAGAGATTTTCGTAGATGATTTCCTTCCGCTCATACCCCTTCAGCTTCTGCCCAGCAAGCTCGCGGGAAGAGACGTGGCAGAGGTCAAAGTTGGGGTGCCTGTTCAATAGATCAATGAGAGCCTGTCCAGTGTAGCCACGAGCGCCAATGAGTGCAACCTTGGACGGATAGTCCTTGTCGCTGTTTTTGATTCCAAGAGGTGGGTTCGGGTTGGTGGTAGCGTAGCCTCGCTTCTGCGTGATAGCCGAAGTGACCGAGGGCCTTGACGGGCGTGCACTGGTGGAGAAGGCTCTAGCCTGCTGCTTGTCCTGCTGCGGGCGGTTGCCCATAAGGTTGGCAGCACCAGCTCGGATCCTCTCAGCAGCAGCGGCAGCACGGTGCAGCTGGCTTTCAAGGTTGATATCACCAAACATCTGCCTTCCGTGCTGCACGAATTCGGACATGAGCTCGCGCACCTCCTCTGGGCTCTCGATACCGTACCAGAACAGGACTTCACCACGCCTAGCGATGGAGCCGTCAGCCTTTTCGGAGAACCAGGTCAGGTTCTCGTCGTCTTGCTTGACGGTCCACGCAAGCTTCGGGAAGTCGCGCTTCAGGTTCTGGAAGACGTTGTCGGCAATGTTGGATAGCCAGGCGGAGCGAGTCATGGTGAGAGTGGCGAGCTGCGCAAGCTTCGAAGAGTCGGTGGGCGGTAGAACGATGGCCAACGCCTCCATGTTCTCATCGAAGTAAGCACGGAATGATCTGGTGTTAAGCGATTCCAAGTAGCGGTCCACGACGGCCGCGCTATCAAAGCCCTCACGATCGCGGACAAGCGTCTGCTTCAGCTTCGACACGTCCTCGAACTCAGCCAAGGACGAAGCTTGCTGCAGCTTGGTGCCACGGCGGATGAGCGTACCGGCACCCGAGTGAGTGAACAGCTCACGCTCCAGCGCCTCAGGGTGGATGATGGCCACGCTGGAGCTGCGCGGCAGGTCGTCGAGCAAAGTCTTGATGTCCCGAATCTTGCTCCTCGTCCCGTGGATGACCCATGGCTTCTTCATGTATTCGTCGTACTCTTCGTCCAAGTTGATGGCCTCGATCAGCTTGCCGGTCTCCTTGTCGTGGATACCGCCCTTCTCGGAAAGGTACACGATCTTCAGCGGAACAAGGGCCCGGGCGAGCTCAGCGGCAGCCTTGTCGGCGTTCACGTTGAGGACCTGACCGTCTTCGCTCTCGGCCATGCAGGTCAGAACGGGAATGTAGCCATCGGCGATGGCCGCCTTCAAGCTGGTCGGGTTGATCTGGTTGACCTCGCCGACGAATTGGTAGGTATCCTTGTCCTTGTAGTCGGCCATGAGCACGCCGCTGGTGATTGGCCTCGCTCTCACGCCCCATGACTCAAGGGCTTCGGTCAACTTCAGGTTCTCCTCCAGGAAGAGCTTGCGGGCTACACCCAAGGTCTTGCCGTCGGTGATACGAATGCCCTCCTTGTACTGCGGCTCCACGCCTGCCTCCTCGAGCAGTTTGTTCAGCTGCGGGCCGGCGCCGTGGATGATGACTGGGTAGAGACCCATTTGGTTCAGGTTGCGGAGGGAGGCGCATAGCTCATCAATGTAGTCGGTCAGGATGGCGCCGCCCACCTTAATGACGGCGAACTGCTGGCTGCTCACGGAGGTGAACTGGGCCAAGTATTGCTGGACCTCCCTCTTGCTGGCGATGTTGTTGAGGACGTTGATAACGGCGGAGCGGGCGGAGCCATCATCGTAGCGGGAGGTCGCGAATTCACGGCGGTGCTGTTGCTTCTGTTTCTGCTGCTGCTTGGCGGCAGTGGTACTGGCGGAGGTGGTGGTCGCGGTCGCTCTCACGGCGGCGGTGGAGGCTTGTCGCTTGCTGATCTGCTTGCATGCCTGGCGAGCCAGCTGCCGGGCCAGAGGCCGACTGACGGACTGCATCATGTGAAGGTGGACACACTACACAGCATGCGGCAGCTTCAGCAGCAGTTGCGCTGATATATATATCAGAACCGAGGGGTGCGCCGGGGGTGTATACCTAGGTATGTGTGTGTGTGTGTGTGTGTGTGTGTATGTGTGTATGCGACCGGGCGAGCGAGTATCAATTCTGCCAGTCTCGGCCAATGTCGCAGAGGCAGGCCGTCTATCAGTCACCTTATCGGCGGGAAGAGATGAAAAGCTCGAGGTGATTAATCAATATCTTACCTAGGTGATTACTGCTCAAGCATTACTTGATCAATCCATCAATCAATGCTTAAGCCGTTATCGCTGCCAAGGCCGGTAGGGCTGACAGTTAATGGTCCGAAAAGCGGAAGAAAAATCAGAATAATAAAAAGCTTGTTAAATATTATTTTCGAGTGATTTTTGCTTCATAGACAGACTTCCCGGCTGCAGAAGTGGTAAGTACCTAGGCGGATGAAGCCATAGCGGCGACCAGACATGGTGAATTGACCAAGGAAGCTATTACTACTTGTACATATTATGTATATGTGGTGGATGTGAAGCCTCGGATGCCACCCTGGGCATACAATCACACTTTCATCACTCGTTAGCCGTGTTGATCTCAAGCACGCAAGCTTGTGCTGTTGCTCTACTCCCTGTTGCACATGTGCGGAGACGAAGCAGAACATACGCGTCAGCAGCGAACAGAGTAAAATCTACATAGTGTATCCACGTACATCGGAGGTAGAAGAAGTATGTACCTTCGAGAGGTCTTCGGAGCAAACCGCCTTCCAGCCGGAGCCGAAACCGAAACAAGGGCGAGCCTTTCTCTTCCTCTTTTTCTAACAACCGGTAAAGGCTGTAGGTAGGTTCCTGGTTTCCGCAGCTGGAAGGAACGTCATCAGCTGCAAGGAAACGCAAACGCACTGAGCTGCACCCTTTGGAGCCGCAACTCCCCGCGGCTCCGTTCCAAGGGAAAAAGCTGACGATTAGGCAAAGCGGTGCAAAGGAAAACCATTCCATTTCCACAAATCACTACCTCCCTAGGCTGAATCCCCTTTATTATAACAGCGAGAACCTCCTTCAACTCAGGACGTAATGGGCATTCAACAGCTCATCGTTACACCACACCTCATCCACTTGCTGCATTGTTGGTATCACCAGGTCTGCACATGTCATCAGCACTACCCACCAGGCTAGGCCAAGCTGTATACATCACTTCAACGTCAACCAACACGCGAATCCAGCCAATCTGAGGCGATTCGACAACAGATTCTTCCCGACCGATCAACTCCTTCAGCAATCCCTTCGCATCCCACCACCAAACACAAACGGAAGCTCCAGGCAAACCTCCTCCAGTATTCCAGTTTAGGCACACATCGTAGACCTTCCCTCATCAGCCTCACCCAGACCTTTCAGCCTTCACTTCCCAAGCCCTTCAACATGGGCAACTTCATCTCCTCCACCCGCCGCTCCTCCACATCCAAGTCCAACCACCCGGAGGCCGTCGTCTTCTCCCAGCAAGACATCTCCGACACCCTCCAGCGGGAAGGCTACAACGACCGCGACCACGGCCGCATCACCTGGAAAACCCTCTTCTCCTCCGACCGCACATCCACCTCCGCTCTCACCGCGGGAATCGCCACCTGTCCGCCCCGCCGCGAAGGCCAACCTACGACCTTCGGCGGTCATCTCGCCCCGCATCGGCATGCCCACCCGAAGATCTACTTTGTCATCCGAGGCACCGGCATCGTCAATGTAGAGATGATCGAGCATCGTGTCGAAGCGGGCAGTGTCGTCTTCATCCCTGGCAACGCTGAGCATAGCGTCCGGAATGAGAGTCTAACTGAGGACCTCGTGTTTCATTTTGTTTTGCTGCCGACTCGTTTAAGGATGTCAAGTATCGGTTTACGAATGACTCTGGGGCTATGGGGAGGATGAGTACGAGTAATCGGTAGTAATGGCTGGTGTTGGGGTGGAGATGGTGATGGCGACGCGGTCGCACTTTGACAAGGCTTTTTCTGCTTCTACTGGTATGAGGATACAGAACCACTTGGCCTTCGATCTTTCTCGTACTTTCATGCATTGAAGCTCGGAAAGCTATGGAACGTAGGCTTGATTGCCTTGGGCATAATGTTGTTTTACTAATGATAATGCGCTTCAGCGAGCGGCTTTGGCAGAGCCAGTGAGTGTGTGTGTATAAACATAGAATAGTTATTCAATAGCGAAAACACTTTTTGCTGGCGGCGAGTACACGAGATGGAAGGCAGCAAGGCGTAAAGTTGGTCTGAAAGCACGGAAGATTTAGAATATACCTAGGTAATAAGATGAAGATCTGCGGCAAGTACTCAATCGTTGTGGTATTCAGTCAACATTTGTCCTAGCACATTCCTCAAATCGAACCGCGTGATGCGAAGCTTCATGGAAAGTGTCGTAGCCTGCTCTTATCCCATCGTCGTCTGCGTCGTTGTCTCATGACTCGTGTCTCCAAAAACGCCTTCTACCAATAAGCTGCGGCCAAATAAACCGCTCCAAGCATCACCGCCATCATAACCATCACCACCATTTCCAACTTCTCCACCGCCTGATCTTCCTCGTCCTGCCATTCCTTGTCTAAACCCATCTTCCGCCTATCCCACGCTTGCTTGGCATTCTCCGCTTCCTTGATCTCCCTTGAACGTTTCTCAACGAGTTGCTCTTCCAAATCCATCGTTTCCGCATCTGCTTCTGCCTTCTTCTTCACGAAGTGCAAGATCGTCCTCTTTGCAGTGGAAGGCTGGACGTCGAAAAGCTGCTCCTCCTCCGCTCGGTTATGCAGCTGTCCGTCTGCTTGCCGCGGGGTAGCTATTAATCCTTCGTGCGCTGCTACTGCTACTACTACTTCTTCCGTCTTCTGCCACAAGCTGTGCCTGCAGCGTATTCTTCCGTGCAAGGGCTTCTTGTAAGGAGTTGTATGCGAGACGGACACCGTTATGCAATGAATCTTCGTTCAGATTGCCGTAGGTGAGCAGGAGGTTGAGCGTTGCTGGAAGGTTGTGGATGATGGCGTGGTCAAGGTCACGAGACGATGCGGGAGTGATATGCTGCTCACCTTTATCAAGCGATTGCGATTTGCTGTTAGAGCTGCTGATGGTAGGAGGCTCTGACTTAGTTTCCTTTTCAACCAAACCTGATGACTGACGGCGGTGGTTCTGGCCGTCCGCAGTATCGATGAATCCCTCTTCAGTTGAATGTGGGTTGCTGACTTTGCGAGCGAGAGCTGAGGTATTGTTCACGATCAGTGAAGAGTCTGGGGCTGTGCTCATAGGTGTTTCTTTTGTTTCCGATGCAGCTTTCGACGCTGGGTCTTCATGGTCGACAGACGTTGTGAGAAGAAGCTGGGGCGACGGAGTTTTGTGCAGAGTCACATCCTTAGAAATGGGAAACGATGTGTGCAACAAGTCTGTCGGAGCTTGAGTTGCGGACCCAAAGGAGGTCGTACCATCTGCATCTCTGCTCTCTAGTGGATCTACCTTGTCCTTTGGCTCATCCACTCCCGGAGTGGTGCTCTCGTCTCTTGGCAGCGGCTCTGCACGCCGTCCTCCAGTGCTGTTGGGCAATCCATACAAAAAATTGCTGTCTGAGGCAAGAGAAGCGGTGTTGTAGCCAATATAGTGAGAAGACGTTTTAGCAACGGCAGATACCTCCGAACGATCGTCCCAATGCCTTTTTGCTTCTCCAAACAGTTCTTCAGGCATATGGACATCTTTTCTGAATGTCCATACCAGGGGATCAGGATCTCGGGGAACAGCAGTATTGGATCGGCCGTGGAAGCTGTGTTGCGTATTCATTTTGATCTCGCCTTTTAAGGTCTCTGCATCTTCCGAGAAAAGCTCGAGTAGACGCTTAACTTCGCAAGTGAAGACAGTGCGGAAGTGTGAGCAATAACCTAGGCGCTTGCTGGTCGGTCTGTTGGAACTGTCGAAAACACCCAAAGATGTCAGTGTTTTCTGGTCGACAGGGTATATGAGAATGTTCGCTGTGCGTTGTAGTTGATAGAGGAGAGCAAACGGCATCAGCTCATCGCATACAAGTGCAATTTGGATGAGAGCCTTGTCAAAGGTCTTTTCACAGACCATCGTGAATCTAGTTTCTCCTGAAGTGGCGAGGAGATCGGCGTTGTCCTTGTCTTGTATGGGCCATACTTCATGATGCTTGTACAATACGTTGTCAACATATGTAGGCGGTCTGGCCTGTTGAGCAGGGCTGCGCGGGTCCCATACTTCGTTGACGTACGTGTCCTTACTCTTACTCGCGATGGCGGCCTTCAGGAGGTCCGCTGGGCCAGTATAAGTAGGGTCGGTACTTGTAGAGTAGAAGCTGAAGTTCAATTTGATATTGTTGCGGAAAGAATCCATCAAGGTCCGGAAGTCAGCGGTGACATAGGTGTTGTCTCCCCGACAATGCGCGAGCATGCGAACATCCGAGCCGTCCAGAAACTCAGGTTTCGCGATAATTGCTTCATACTGGTCGACATCGGAGAAGACAGTGGCGAAGAGCTTGCCGTCGCTCAATGGACCGACGGAGCCAAAGAAGGCATACGGCGCATCTTGATTCTTCTCTCTAGACCAACTTCCAAGCTCACTCCCACAGGCCTGACCGAAGTCGAAGCGGAATTGAACAGCTTCTTCGTCTTCCTCATCATTCAGGAGCTCGATGAATCCGTGAGCGTAGTCAGTTTCTGACTCTTTGCTTTGCATTTCATCTTCGCCACCGGGTGCAGGGTTTTTCGTCTCTTGGTCTTGGTCGTACGCTTGCTCTGGCTGCTCCTGCTCTTTCTCCTTCAGCGCACTACCTCCGATGTGACAGAGAAGTTCGAATGGCACGACGATATGTTTCCCATCTGCGGAGAAGAGCGTTTTTAGAAGAACAATTAGCCATCTCAATTCCATGCTCCCCTCAGCATAATGTCCCAGTATGTTTGGGTTGACTTCGAGCGCATTGCCTGTCGCTTCTGTCCACAGCTGTAGTTCACGCACGTTGCCGTCAGGCACGGCCACCACTCTGCCTGCACGGGGCAAATGAAGCACAATTGCATGTTTGAACGCGAGCTCCGCCTTGCGTGATTGCTCCGTGATGAGCGTTGTAAGGGTGTTCTCGCACCTCCTCAAAAATACGATATCCTCACGCTCCAAAGTAGACTCTGAAGAGGTCGAATTCGAGAGCTGAATCAGCAGCTGAAAGTCGACGATAATCTCCACCTTGGTCATCGTCTCTGCTTTCCTCGGCAGACATGAGCGATACGCGGCGGTCCCTAGGTCCTGGTGGACGCTTGAAAGTTGAAGCGCTCGGCTGAGGAGTGGCCAGGGAAACAGAAGATGAGCCGCTGGCGATGACGGGGATTTTGGATAGGCTCGCGGCGCGGCGTTGACTTGCGGACCGGTTTGTCGACACGGTGGGAAGGCTTGTTTGGTTTCGTGTCATTCTCAGTCTCTGGTGTTAGCTGTGTTGGATTCGCGTCGCTGTCGAGCTTCTTCGACGCCTCGGCGGCATCCATGTTCAGCACTTTATCTCCTTGCAGGATCGATGTCAGCAAAGTTGACTTTCAAGAGCGTCCTTTGGACAGGTATTTTGGAAGAACCGCAAGCACTTCGGGTGATCAGCAAAACGGCCAGTCACATTCACAAGCCTGTAATGTGTTCCAGGTTGTTTGCCACCCGGCTTTGTTTGACCGCCTAGAACGGGAAGGTGCAACCGGACCTGTTGTACCAACCGCTCAGGAAAGACGGCATGAAAGGTACCAGACCTTAGCAGACGAGGGAATTGATGGAGACTCATCTTTCGTTTCTTCATTGGTCTATCTAAGCAATCTACAACTTGGACAGAACGGCTTCGGCACCAGAGACCTAATAATCAAATTGCGTCAGAGCCTTATCGCCTGCTTTTGACCTCAATTCACCACTTACCGTCACCTGCCGCGGGTTGCTCTCGTTCTCGGCGTAGCTCACTGTGCCGTCCTTTTCGATGATCATGGCCCAACGACCGTTCCTGTCGCCCATGCCGGCGTCCCAACCGTGGTTCTTGCTGAAGAACTGTGCGGAGTCTTGTCAGCCCATGTCACAGCCTGCTACACATATGCCTCCAATCCAAACTTACCGACTCGCTGTCGCTCATGAACTTGAGCTTGCTGTCCGGCTTCACGCCATTGACCTTGCCCCAAGCGCTCATTACAAAGGCATCGTTGGAGGCGATGACCACCACCATATCCACACCCTTGTCCGCAATCTTGTTCAAGTTTTCAATGTAAGGAGGGACGTGGAAGGCCTGGCAGCCGGGGGTGAAGGCACCTGGGACAGACACAATCACCACCTTCTTGCCCTTGAACTCTTCAGACGCCTTGAAGGGGGCAGGCATCGAGCAGGCCTTGGCATCGTCGTTCTCGATCGGGGCATAGGAGAAGACTACGCCGTCGGGGAACTTGTCACCGGCTTTGAGAGGAGGCATGATGAATGATGCGGGAGGAAGCTGTTACGATGAATGTACGAAGGAAAGGTGACGAATGGAGGGGATGAAATGTGCGTGTAGACAGACAGAGTGCGAATGGAATTCTTCTGGACTTCACCAATCTACCTAGGTATCCTGGCAGTATGACAAAACCTCTCCATTCTGCCACGCATCTCACGCTTAAGCTCGCTCGTACCTGCTGCTATGACGTGAAGCGAGCGGCCTCGGAAGCCCCTCCATCCCACTTGGCGTGACGGACGATTTGGTTTTGGTCTCGTTTCGGGAAATCATCAGTGGAGAGTTGCGGCCAGAACCCGACGGCCGACTGGAATTCAATTTCAATCCATGGATTTCTCGTCCACGCTTTGTCAGCAGTCCCTGGAGAACACCCATCTCACGTGCCTAGAGCCTCGGCGGCAGCACCAATCATGGCCGAGATACAGACGTTCCTGCTGGACGTCAAGACCATTGCGAGTGTCGCAGCGTTGGTCGTCGCGGCGTGGGCGCTATATGCTTTCCTTAGCGACGATGGCGAAAAAGCTGTCGATTTCACGGTGCCAGCCCCTGACCCTTGCAAGCCCGACTGGAAGGGCAAGGTCCTGGACGAGCCGAACATCAAGGTAGCTGGATCGACCGCTGTACAATGCTATGCTCCCGCAACTGGACAACTGCTTGGATCCGTCGACCCAGTGACAGCAGACGACATTGATCGGCTGGTTGCAAAAGCTGCTCAAGCCCAGGTTACCTGGTCTCAATCGACATGGCCACAACGCCGCAGAGTGTTGAAGACACTCTTGAAATTTGTCCTCGACAACCAAGATACCATTGTTCGGGCAGCGTGCCTCGACAGCGGCAAGACACGTGTCGATGCCCTCTTCGGCGAGGTCTTGGTCACGGTAGAGAAACTCAAGTGGACGATTGACCACGGCGAAAAAGCTCTTGCAGCTGACCGAAGGCCTACCAACTTACTGATGTTCTACAAGAAGAACGAAGTGCGATATGAACCGCTAGGAGTCGTTGCGGCCTGTGTCAGCTGGAAGTAAGTTACATATAGCGATGAACAGACAATGCGAGTTCAGCGCTTACTTACATACGTGCAGCTACCCTTTCCACAATCTATTTGGCCCAATTATCAGTGCCCTTTTCACCGGAAACGCAACGATCGTGAAGAACAGCGAGCAAACTGCATGGTCATCAGCCTACTATGCGAACATCGCCCGCGCAGCTCTGTCTGCATGTGGACACGATCCGGATCTTGTTCATGCCATTACCTGCTGGCCTCAGACTGCTTCTTATCTTACAAGTCATCCTGGTATCAGCCATCTCACATTCATCGGCAGTCGCCCGGTGGCTCATGAGGTTGCCAAGGGGGCAGCAAAGGTACTGACGCCTCTCTGCGTCGAGCTGGGAGGCAAAGACGCCGCTATTGTGCTGGATGATCCGGCAGGTAAGCCGGAGACGGAAGGCGAAATCCAGCGGGTAGCAAGCATAATCATGCGCGGTGTTTTCCAATCTGCTGGGCAGAACTGCATTGGCATTGAGCGCGTAGTTGCCATGCCTCAAGCATACGACAGGCTGGTTAAGCTGCTCGAGCCGCGAATTGCGAAGATGAGGCTTGGCAGCGACCTGACGGACGCAGGCGTGGACATGGGCGCTATGATCTCCCCTGCTTCGTTCGCCCGCCTCGAAGGTCTTATTGCTGAGGCTGTAAACCAAGGTGCGAAGCTTCTTGCCGGAGGCCACCATTACGAACATCCAACACATCGAACTGGGCACTACTTCAAGCCTACTCTACTTGTCGACGTCACACCCAGCATGCGTATCGCACAGGAAGAGCTCTTTGCGCCCGTCTGCGTGCTGATGCGTGCGGGAAGTGTCGACGAAGCGATCAAGATCACGAACAGCACACCCTACGGCCTCGGCTGCAGCGTATTCGGACCTACCTCCAACCGCGCAGCTCAAGCACAGCTTGACAGAGTCTCAAGAGAGGTCAAGACGGGCATGGTAGCCGTGAACGATTTTGCTGTCTTCTACGCTGTGCAACTGCCTTTCGGCGGCGTCGGTAGATCAGGCTACGGAAGGTTTGCAGGTGATGAAGGGTTGAGGGGCTTGTGCAACGCCAAAAGCGTCTGCGTTGATCGTTGGCCGGGCCTTATCAAGACGGCCATTCCTGCTAAGCTCGATTACCCAATGCAAAACGGAGCGTGGGAGATGGGCAAAGGGGTGGTCGAGGTCGGGTATGGGGAGAACGGGGCAAGGCGAGTCCGCGGGCTGCGTAGAATGGTGGGGCTGTAAGGGCTGCAGGCGTACGGCTGCAGTGGCGAAGAAGGACCGGTGCTGAAGAATCCCGAGGAGACCTGCTTGCCGTGCGCCTGCTTCATGCGAGGCGTCCTACTGGCTGAGATGTTCAAGTCACGTGAGACTTACCACTAGGGTTGCCATCAGGGTGGATTTGCTCTAGTGAGGCCCCACGCATGCACCGATACCGAACAACACGGCAGAGTGTTTGAAAAGCTACTGATGTCTCAACAGAAGCAGACGTCCCTTTGTTATTAGTCAAAGAGAGATTCAATCCTCAGAGATCGCGTTGCTGCTCTGGCAATCAAACATCCTTCGCTTGTTATGATCCGACTGCATCCCACAGACCCATTCCAGGCCGCAATGCAGCACCAGCACAACTCTACACCCCGCCGTCCCAACGCTCTCGGCTTGCTGGAGCAGGAAAGGTCTCGAATCGCCTCCGGCCGAATTCCCGTGCATCTCCCCCGTGGCCGCCAATAGTATACCTCCATCCGCATCCCACTCCAGCCAAGATCCTCCAGCGTGACCGAGCTGAGTGCATCATGCAGGCAGCAGAACGAGCTTAGATTCGTCGCATGAACGCTTCTTGCATCTTCCCCCTGCCAATCCCACTGCGATCCAGGCCTCCACGTCGGGTCCTCTCTAGTTGTGAGACGAGCGAGCTGACTGGTCCCATGTCCACACACCTGCATTTCTGTCCAGTAATGAGGCGTGCAAGCCATCACTCCTATGCCGGCGTTGGTATCCTCCGGCGTTCTGTTCCAGGTGGATCACTCATACTCGCGGTAGCCGCGACCGCGCCGGAGCTCAAGCTTCAGCTCAAGGCCGTGGGTAGTAGGTACGGATCGGCATCGCACGTGATCGCATGTCGAGAGAAGTATATCAATGTCGCTCCTTTCCAACACTCATCTTCTTCCTTCCAACCAACTTGAGTCAACGCTTTCGATCTCTCAGACTCCTTCCATATACAACAAGACCCAACCTTCTTTCACAACACATACATCACTCGTCAATATGGGCGGCTGCGGAACCTGCACCAACCCCCAGTGCAACTGCTCTGGCGGCAGCTGCAACTGCAACGTACGCCATTATTACATTGCTTTCTCTGAAGTCTGACAGTATGCTGATGTTTCTGTAGAAGCTCATGAAGGGCGGCTGCTCTACTTGCTCGAACCCCAGCTGCACTTGTTCCGGTGGCAGCTGCAGTTGCTGTATGTTATCACGGCATTCTTTCTGTCGGCATTCCGCTGATGATTTTTGGTTTAGAAATGTGTACTGCTGGATGGTATCCAGTGCTACAACCGGTCGACGTTCTATCAATACTTCCTTGAACGGCAAATTCTGCGATCGCATTGATACTTTGGGCACGCAATGTATACTCTTCTCGGCCTATCGTAAAGGGCATCCGCTGAAGGCATGCTTTGTTGTATTGAATGCATCATCGTTCCGAACTTGTGGTCAATAACTGTCATCAGACTCTGGTCTTATTGCGACCCTCTACATGCTCTTGCACAACACATGAGTTGTGTAAGAATCGTATTGATACAAGCCTCATCAAACGCGAATCTTATGAGTACCTTCAAGGTAAGGAGATGTCCAGTAATCACATGCTCTTCCCAACTGACTTCACGTCATCTGTGACCCCACATTACGTCGATGGGTAAACATCCCGCGTGCTGCTGCCTGCTGTTGCTGCTCTACTTATTGGAGGGGCATAAAGTGGCCAGTCCTATCAAACTATCTGATCTCCACGCCCTCACGACCGATTAATTAGGAGAAAACAACGCATCGAGTTCTTTAGGGATAGGCGCCCAGAGCGTAAACTGCAAACGTCAAGATGCCGGTCATGCCACAGCAAGAGCACCAAGGTATGTCTTCCGCATATGGCACTGCGAAGGAACTCTTGGAATACCGGACTAACACATTTCCCTTCCTCAGACCTCAGCGAGGCAGTGCAGAAGCCCAAAGAAACGGGCGAACAGGCAAAGAACCTGGCGACAGCCGACCATCACAAGGCGAACCCAGGTCCCGTCATGGCGGAGAATCTCGGCCAGCCTGCCAGTAAAGAGGAGTTGAAGAAGAGGGCGGAGGAACTGAACAAGAAGTGATGATAATCTCTTGAGCCTGTGATGAGACGGGATGCGATTCATTGCTTTGTATTACGAATACGAATCATTTTGGGCCTTACGAAGTTTATGAAAGGATCACTCTAATTACGAATCAAGCGGCTGTTATGTATCAACTCGAACGACAATTCTTCTTTTAAGGCGGCACCTCCTCTCCCTTCCAATCCCAACACTTCCCTCTATCGTCCATAGTCCGGCTATTAATCACTTCCATCAGCTTCTCCGACGCGAACTCGGGACTAAACAGTTTCTCCTCTTTGACATTGTTCCAGAAGTCTTTAGACAAGCCCGTCTTGACCGTGCCCGGGTGCATGCTGATACTCATCGCTTTCTCGCCTGCGCTCGCGCGCAAGTAGTTGTCGAAGCTCTTGGCCAGCTGGTTGACTGCCGCTTTGGATGCGCGGTAGCTGTACCATCCGCCTAGGCCGTTGTCGGTGATGCTGCCTACGCGTGCGCTCATGGTTGCCCAGGTCGCGCGATCCGGGAGGCCTTCGGTCTTGACGAGTTCGGTCGACTTGCGTGGCAGGAAGGGCGAGAAGTGCTTTAGGAGCATCATGGGGCCGAGGGTGTTGGTCCGGAAGGTGAGCAGGGCGTCATCGTAGTTGATCTGGGCAGGGGACTTTTCGGGGAAGAGGAGTCCAGGGAATGCAGAGCGAGAGGTGGAGGTAAGACTCCTTCTTCGGGAAGAGGTTGGCGGCTTCTGACGCGGCGGCTTGGATGCTGTCCTCGTCTGCTCATGCGGTTAGAAGATGAACAATCTCGTTACATGTATGAGACGGGATGTGGAGATGGGTCCTACCCAGTACATCGACCTTCAACACGTGCAAGCGGTCTTCGTTGACATCTTTCAGGCCTTGGAGCGCATGCTCACGTGTCTGATCCAGGTCCTTCCGTGCGGTTGCGACGACGGGGACTTTGGTCGTCTGAAGCAACCGGCGGGCAAGCTCTAAGCCAATGCCTCGTGATGAAGGCGATACGAATGCCCACGGCTGCATATTGATTGTTGATGAATCAATCAAGATTCGATGGGATCTTGTTGATGGATCAAGGGACTGTGAGGATATAAAGGACTACTACATGTCTAAGGAGCATTCCAAGTCTCCAGCAATTCCACCGTGGAGCCTACTAGATCATCATCATCCATCCTACCTATGACTAAGGTATAGTATGAATCGATACCGCGTGGACGGTGGACTTGACGCGCCGATCCATTTGCAGCGTTGGAGATTGAGTTCGAGATGACATCGATGACGGTCAACGGTCCGTTCCACACGACGGAACTTCCAGACGCCGAAAGCGAAACCTCCGATATCAACTTCGATCCACTTGGATTTACCTCCTTCATGCCGTAGTCCGTGGCAAAGCACCATCCCATTTGACTGCACCGCCAGGAGGAATGCGACCATGGCGGCCGTAACACCGCATCGGATCCAGCATCCTGGTCGGCGATGGGCCCGAAGACGCTGGCGAGCCGGGTCGACCGCCTGAAGCGAAAGGCAGCCAAGGTGCACTCGCAGGGCACGACTCGCCATACACTTCAGACCCAACTCGACACTGCTGCGGTCACGAGGCAACGGCCTTTGCGCCTTGGTCCAGAGGTTACAAATCGCCCTATTCTGACAGCACGGCATCATATCCGCCGTCCCCTGAGTCGGTTCGACCACCACCACCACCCCCCTCCCGGGCTTTCTTCAAGGATTATCGTGCAGCCGCGCCACCCTCGCGCATCCCTACCAAGCAGTCACAAAGGATCGTGGCACCGCGCAGGGCGCCTCAGGCCCCTCAGATAGTCACCATTCCCAGGCGGACTCGCCCTCGCACGCTGTCTCCCCGACGTAAGCCAACCAATTGGACCGGCTATGGCGGCAGCAGTGAGCTCCGAGCAGTCCTGGGTCTGACATCTGAGCGTGGCGCACTGGATGATGCCCCAGTGCTGGTGGCAGTCGACACAGAATCCGAGAAGCGTGGCCTGATCAATCACGTGGTAGAAGTCGGCGTAACCATCCTTAGAGTCCGCGACATCTGGAACCTGGAGCCTGGTCCTCACCTACGGAACTGGATCCCTAAGATGAAGCACTTCCATGTCGTCCTTGATATCACTCGGAGACCGAAGCTGAGAATGCGCTCGTCTCTATTTGGTCCCTCCCAGTTCCTGGCCCTAATGAAGCACAGGCTGCCGTCAAAAAGGTTCTGCGAGATTGCATGGGCATCGACAACCAACAGCCGGTCACCGGGAGTACTGCTCAACAATCGCTGCCTCCAGTGTATCTCGTCGGACAATCAGTCGAAGGTGACGTTGCTGCTCTCCGTGGCCCAGGAGTCCGTCTCGACATTTCCGATCCTGCCACCGTCGGCGTTCGTTTCCACAAGCTATTCGACACCTACATGTTCAGCCAGGCCATTCAAGGCTACGGTGCTCCCCTCCCGACAGCGAAACTAGGCTGGGCTGTGAGATACCTCGGTGTAGACCCTACCTATGTCGATCCAGACATTCATGGCACGGTCATTGGCACCCACAATGCGGTCAATGATGCTGCGTACACGATGATGACGCTTTGTTTTACGCTTTGAGGTGGGAGGAGTTATCTAATGGCGTGGTTTAGAGCCAACCAGTGCCACTTCGCCAAGGAACGCGAAGGTGTTGTCTTCTAACTCTGCAGAAGTCTCGCACCGCACAATATCGCTCAGAGCAAGCGTAGGAGGGGAAATTCAAGGGAGCCTCATCTCGGCGTGGAGGAGGTATAAGAGTCGGACGGTGCTGGCGGCGATTGGGGTGGGCATTTTTTCTCTGTCAGCATTTTTTGGACTCCCTGACTTGCACAATTGAAAGTGAATATGTCAATCTCAGCACGATCGCTGGTTGTGAAACAGAACTTGATTCGACTTACTTGCATATGCCTTTACCGAGCTGCCATATCCCGCTAAGGCGATGAAATGTTCAACCGTTCTAGGACACAGAACCTAAATTGTCACTGGAGATCGCTGCTCTCGTATGGGTTTTCCTGGTCGACGTAGCGTAGGATCTTGAGCTCGGTCGTATCACCAGGCTTGCGTGTGATCGATCTGAAATGTCGATCTTGGATCACCAAATGCGCCGGTACAAATCCAAGACTTGGTCATAGTAGGCTTGTATTCACGATCGGGTTCACGTTGATTACAGATACCTACCCGAACGCAAACAGTCTCGTTTCATCTCGTCCTTCGATACTGCTATCTGACATAGATTCCTTACCTGTTGGCCCTCTATCCGACGCTAAGCTTGGAAGGAATGAATGTCAAGGTATAACTAGGTGCTTTTTGATTGATACTACGGCACCGCAATCACAATTTAGACTGATAAATATGTTCCAGTGGAATGTGCGGAGCTCTTCATACCACCTCACCTCTATGTAACGGACCCGTAATCGTGGTGTGGCATCCTATGCTGCCACCCCTTCCTTCCGCTTGGAGCTAAGCCACTTCCTGATACACATCCCTTTGCTTTGGCATCATCTGGAACAGAGCAGGCCGCGAGTCATGCTCTCGCGCCATCTTCTGCAAGCCTGGCATCATCAAAGAAGTAAACACCGAGCGAGATGGCGTAAACGCAGGGGACGAAGTCATCTTTCTGGCGAGCCTTGAAATTACAGAGCCAGACTTCAACCCAGTCATACTCAACTAATCGCAGCTTTGTGAGATGGCAACCAGCTTCGTGATTCCAAAACCGACCACCTTGGCTTTCTCCCAAGCTGTCTGTCATTTCAGCGCATTTCTTTCCGCTATTACTACCATCTGTTCCGCTGTACTGGGCATACCTTACGCCCATCTATTTTCGCCAGACGATCATCGTGCTCTGTTGCTCATAGGCAGCACTTCACCCTTCGCGAAAGCCATTGTGCAAGTCCTCCGTCTAGCGCGGCCAAACCTCTTCATCATGACGACTATAGCGCCATTTGAGCGCAAAATTGAGGAGAGTGAGCTGAGTGTTATGGCGATTGAGCTTGTCAAGCTGGGAGCGAACTATTCTATTGAGCATGAGGCGGAGGATTTAGTTGATCATTTGCGAGCCGCGCTGAGAGGAAAAAGAGAAAAAGAGGAAAGGAAGGGCCAGGGGCAGGGGCAGGGACAGGGAGAAAGGGAAGGGGAAGGGGAAGGGGAAGGGGAAGGGGAAGGGGAAGGGGAAGGAGAAGGAGAAGGAGAAGGAGAAGGAGAAGGAGAAGGAGAAGGAGAAGGAGAAGGAGAAGGAGAAGGAGAAGGAGAAGAAGAAGGAGAAGGGTATGGTGGGGATGGTATTGATTTTATTGTCAATGCAACAGGAACGCTAGACGGACGTGAAGCCGAGCTGAGAGATCTACTGCCGCCGAACGAAGAAGGTAAGATTGTGAAAATTAGCAATGAGGACCTCTTCCGCCTGAACACCATCGCAACCCCATCAGAATTGGGACAGATAATGGCATCACTAGAGCAACTGCTTGGAAGTGGGCACTATCAAAGTCCTCCTCCGATAGCAAGGCCGAAGCCTTCATGACAAGGTGTGACTCTTCACATGAGGACCCGGCCTTGGAATACGTGATTCGGGCACAGTGGCTATGCTCTCAAGTGCATTGAAATTCAACGGCTTTAGAGGCGTAGAGTACTAGGTTAGGAAACCGAATGGCGTCTACTTCTCAGCCTTGGTTTGTTTCCTGTTTTTTTTTTTTCAGACAGGAGCGATCATATCTTTTCCATACTTGGTTCTGAGCTCACAAAAATTGGCATGATCTTGTGGACTGAACAACCCAGGCCTTCAACCCTTACGCCGGTGTTTTCTCCTTTTTTTTTCTTTTTGAAAGGTCGCTTTCATCTCTTTGTGAAAAGGCCTTGAGGTGCTGATGGCAAGCCAGGCAATAGATAGGTCCGCGACAGCGTGAAGGTTGCAGCGTTGACGAACGTAAGCATCTAATGTGTTAGCTGCGCGAGGTACTGCTCGACGTGGAAGGCTTATCACACTGAATGTACTGAGGCCACATGCGGCAAGCTGGAAGGCCTCGTCTGTAGAGCGAATTGCAATTTTATGACCGTTGCGCAACATTTGCACTCGCAAAACTCAGGCCAAGCGAGCGGCTTTTGGAAGCATTAACGTAGGCCCACCAGCCATACTACACAAATGGGGATGAAGCTGTTGAATTGACAGGAACACCAGCACCTATCAAATACCCTTCGTAACTGCTTTCAAGCTATATACAGACACTGCCAAATCATATCTACGGTGCCTTCTCAGTAACATACATGTCCACATACTCGTCCACGTTCATGCCGTACAGCTTCTGTGGGCTGTTGCCTAGCTCGACGAGCTTGTCGACGACCTGCTTCGGGAAGTGCGGTTGGATGTGCTGCCTCATACTTCTTCATGATCTCGGGCTTGGCCTCTTCACGGCGCAGACGGTGGCCGAGCGGGGCCTCGACCACTTCCTCCTCCAGCACCGTGCCGTCCTTGAGACGCACCGTCAGCGCGTTGGAGATGGTGCGCTTGTTCGGGTCGTGGTAGTCCTTGGTGAACTGTGGGTCCTTCGACACATTTGATGCGCTTCCGGAGGCTCTCGACGAGTGGGCTTGTGGCGGCTTCGCTGCCGTCGCTGTAGTCGGAAGCTACGAGACGGTTGAAGACGAACATGACAGCGGTCATGTACTGTACGCAGTGATCTCTGTCGGCGTAGTTGTCCATGGTCTTGAACTGCTTGTCGATGATGCGGATGCAGGCTTCGTGGGTGCGGTTCGTGACTTCTTCGATGTCTTCGGCCGTCTTGCCCATCGCGGCCAGCTTCTTGTTCAGACGCTGAGCCGCCTCGATGGCGGTCTGGGAGTGGAATTCCGCCGGGTAGGAGACCTTGAAGAGGACGTTCTCCATGACATAGCTCTCGTAAGGGCGCTGGAACTCGAACTTGCGGGACTTGAAGGCAACGTCGTAGAATCCCCAAGTTGGGGCAGGAGAGTACCGTAGGGATGCCAGCTTCGCCGTTCATCACCTTCAAGGAGAGGTCGACAGCCTTCTTGCAAGCATCACCAGCAGCCCAAGACTTACGGGACATGGCGTTCGGTGCGTGACGGTAAGTGCGGAGGGATTGGCCGTCAGCCCACGCCTGAGAGATGGCGTCGCGGCACTGACCCTCGGAGAGGCCCAGCATGGAGCTGACGACTGCCGTGGAGGCGACCTTGACCAGGACAACATGGTCCAGGCCGACCTTGTTGAAGGAGTTCTCCAGTGCCATCACACCCTGAATCTCGTGGGCCTTGACCATAGCCTCCAGAACGTCACGGACGGTGAAGATCTTGCCGCCAGCCAGCTTGGTAGTGCCAGCCTTGTTGGTACGGTTGACCCAGTCGGCCACGGCGAGGATGGCACCCATATTGTCACTCGGGTGACCCCATTCGGCGGCAAGCCAGCAGTCGTTGAAGTCCAGCCATCGGATCATGGCGCCGATGTTGAAGGCGCCGTTGACGGGGTCCAGGACGTATGGCGTACCGGGGACTCGAGAGCCATTGGGGACAGTCGTGCCTGGGACGACGGGGCCCAAGAGTTTGGTGCAGGCGTCGAAATCGAGGGCACGGAGACCGCAGCCGAGCGTGTCGAGGAAGACGAAGCGGGCGGTGTCAATCTGGAGGATCAAGGCCACGTGGTTAGCATGAAAGTCGAGATACCCAGCACCGCAAGTGCAGACAATCCAGTCCTTTTCTCTATCTCCTTGCTTTCGTTGAGACGTACAGCCAAATCACTGTCGACCTTGTAGTTGTAGGCATACTTGGCCATGTCTACAATCTCTGGGTCGAACTCTTGCGGCGGCTTCGGAGCCGCGGCGGCGCCGGATTGGGTGTGTGGCTCGCCATGAATGATCTTGCGCCTTGTCTGAGGGTGGATGGGGTTGTGGTTCTTGAAGCAAAAGTCTGTCCTTGCGGATGGTGGGCTACTCGGGAGCTCAGGCAGAGTGGAGCCTTGGTGCTGCTCTGGCGGAAGGCTTGGGAGGAGGTGGTGCTTCTTCGCGCAAGCGTCCTGCTAGCGAGGGCGGACATGCTCACGATTGTTTGATAACCAAAAAATCAGGAAATGGACTGGAAATTCTAAAGGGAACCGATTTCTAGCACATGGATCTCACTTCCCCCAATGCGACTTCACCACTACAACCTCACCACAGCTTGACCTCGGCTTAAGCTGCCCCCCCCCCGCTCCCCGGTTGCTCCCCTCAAACTGCGTCGGCCCGAGTCGGCTTTACCCTGGCACACGGGCGATATCGGCATTCTACCTGGAGATTCAAATGGCATCCTCACGGCCGGACGACCTGGTGCTTCAGCATACTACGTAGTGAGATGTGACATGTTGAATATTGACTCTCCGAGATGGCGTGCCCTGTTGCTGCTCCCAATGGCTGAAGGCTATCTCACACAAGACAGAAGGCACAATAGCATCCAGCTATGCACACCCCCATGCACACCCCCAAAGGTCCCAGGTGAAGATAGAAGTCAGCGTTGTATATTACTGGGCTTGACATGGCGCGAGGCAGAAAACGCGACAAAATTTGGTAGGCAAACAGAACTGCGGCTTGAGATGACCAAGGCCATCAAACGCCCTGCTGTGTTTGGTCATTCAGCTGGAACTAAGACGATACAGCAAGCGCACGCTGAACCTGGTACTGCTAGGGATCTCCCATAGCACCTCACATAGGAGCAGGCAAAGGATGTGGAGACTGTTTGTATGGCAACACTGATTACAAACGAATTGATATCCGAGCTCAAAGCCAGAAGGAGGACCTTGGAGGGGACCAAGATGAGGTATCCTGTACAAAAGCCTAAACTCGAGGGAGGAGGCCGTGACTTCTACCACACTTCGCTGTTGAACCATGTGCTGAGGTGAAAACGGCGCGTATTGATTCTCGTGAAGAGCATAGAGGCTCCGCCGAATTTCGATAGGGCATTTTTGCTACACCAAGAGCTGTACCAGGGGACAGTGGTCTGAGAGCTTGGGGTTTCGGGTGGTCTGTTTGACGGCGGAGTGGAGAGGAGAACCAAAACCCATCAGAGATGAAATGGTGCATTCAGAGATGAAGTGGCAGCATCTGCGTGGGATAATTAGTTTACTGGAGTGAATGGGATAAGCTTAGCGAGAGGATATGGATCTTTTGATACTATATAGGCTAGAGTGAAAGTAATGCTATGTGGTTGGCACCGGCAGCAATTTATTGAGAAAACAATCTTCTTGGGCTCTCTGAGCAGAATCGTTGGAGAATGCTAGACTGGTGTTCGGTTACGTGCTCTAATACATGTGATGCATGTGATATGCATGCGTGTAAGGGCTGTGCAGGACATCCATGGATGTATTCATACAATCAATTGCAATGGAAGCTTCAGCCACAGCCTGATCAGCTTGCATGCGGGAGGGGCCGCTGCAGCAACGTCACTCCGCGTCCCGAGATTCATTCTTGCGACAAGGCGAAGATGGACAGATAAAAGTCCTTTCCAATCCAACCATCCTCTTTTCGCAAGAGATGAAAGCCGCTCATGGCTTCCACGCGCCTTCGACCAGCCTGTTGCGCTTCCTACGATCCCAGCTCGATATCCAGACCCTGACACATCCATCCCATCGCTCCTCGACCGCGAATCCATACAAAACGTCGACCGCACCGGCATCCTTGACCCGGACATGTCGCGCGAACATTCACACGTCGGCCTGGACGCGATCGCCTGTCCAACATCCTCTCTCGACGCCGTCTTCGTCATCACGTGCGCGTTCCGTCGCGAACTATAAACGGCAGCCGCAATCCTCTCGCCCCTTCTCCGTCTCCCCAACGAGTCGCGAAGGCTTCTGGCGCCGCCTCAGGCCACAATCCAGCAATACCGGCAGTCGGAAGCTGCTTCAGGATGATTTGCCACCCTTACCGGGCTTTCTCGATGACAGTGCCGGGCTGGGCGGTCGGAAAATCAAACCCAGCAACGAGTTGAAGCTGCGATGCACCGAGTTTGATGAGAACGGGAATGTCACTCTCGTGAATGGAGAATTCCGTAAGAGTGAGCTGATTGCCAAGGTACGCTATGTCCTCATGAGTAATGGGCGTGCCTCTCAAAGATACTAATGAGACTCGCAGTACTCACTCCTCCCCCGAGATCTCCGCAAGATCGACAGTAGCGTGCTGCCACACATCCTCGTCCGACCTTCCGCCATTTTGATCAACCTTCTGCACCTGAAGTGCCTGATTAAGCACAATCGAGTCTTAGTCTTTGATGTCTATGGCTCCACCGACTCCTACGCCCAAAGCCTGTTCATGTATGACCTGGAAGGCAAACTCCGCACCAAGCAGGCCAGCACGCCGGCTGGTGCTGTTGGTGGCAACCTGCCTTATGAGTTCCGGGCGCTCGAAGCCGTCCTCATATCCGTCACGCAGGGGTTAGAGTCGGAATTCGAAGGTGTGCGGGAGCCGGTTGTGCGAGTCCTCAGGAGCTTGAGGAGGACATTGACCGCGACAAGCTCCGCCACCTGCTTATCTACAGCAAAAAGCTCGGCACCTTTGAGCAGAAAGCCCGTCTAGTCCGAGACGCCATTGACGACCTGCTGGAAGCCGACGACGATCTCGCAGCTATGTACTTGACTGAAAAAGCTCACGATCGCGAGCGCGAAGAAGACAACCATGAAGAAGTTGAGCTGCTTTTGGAATCCTATCACAAAGTCGCCGATGAAATCGTACAGGTCTCTTCAAACTTGACTTCCGCCATTCGCAATACCGAGGAGATTGTCCGTGCTATTCTGGACGCGAACCGGAACAGCTTGATGTTGCTGGAGATCAAGTTTTCAATAGCTACCCTTGGAATATCGGTGGGCATGTTCATCGCAGCCCTCTACGGAATGAATCTGGAGAACTTCATCGAAGAGACCAATTACGGCTTCGGAGCCGTGACGGTGGTCTCCGCCGTCCTTTCCTGGGTCGCATGGCGCTTCGGTCTTGCTCGTCTACGGAAGGTCCAGCGTTTGAGCATGTGGGGTGAGGGTTCCTCGGCAAACAAGAGGGACCGCGTCGGGCAAGGTAGGGGCGGCAGAGGATCCTGGCGCGATGTCGAAGGTCCTAGAGGTCAGCCTGCCATTGCTCAGAGAGGCCTGGGCCAAGCGGTCGAAGGTATCAAGCATGCAGATCGCATGAGGGCGTGGAAGGAGACGCACAAGACGTTACATGAGATGCACAAGGATCCAAGGGCTGGCCCTCCGGTGTTGTATCAGAGACGGTGAGCTTGAAAGGAAGCTGCGTGGTAATTTGGAAACGAGACAGAGATTTGCTTGGCTCTCGTTGAAAGGATATTAGTCATTTAGCGTCGGCGCTGGGAGGTTTACTGATATTTCCTTGTTCTGGGTTAAAACTCCATACTTCGATTTGTATAGTATTATTACAATTCATGAAGATCATTGAAAAGTCGGTCACTACAGTTGGATCTGGAAATTTGGTGTTAACAGTAGAGATGTCGGCCGAAGACATGGATGCTAGGACGTGCGGGAATGCAAGTCATCCACTTTTCGCACACGTCAGCCCTTCAACCGCTTTGTTCGTTCAACAATCACTGACAACTCTTCTATCGCGACAACTCGTATACAGTTTCCAATTACATTTGTGTATATTACTCACGATGATATGCTTTTACGCATGGCACCTATTTCCTTCCTGCGGATCAATAAGGCGACCTTCGCTGGAAACCATCAGCGACTGACGATCATCATTGGGGTTAGAAAAAGAGACAAAATAATGTGTGCTGGGAAGCGATGGCCATCCGTAACTGGAACGTCGTGACTTTTGAGCATTTACATCGTCGAGTGGAGTGCGCTGAGCCTCCCAAAACCTCAACACTCATTGGCTATCTACCAGCCATGGCCTTTACCCTTGCCTCTACCTCTACCCCTACCCTTACCCCAGCAAGCCTTTCCATGCTTTCGGTGACCGTACTTGTTTCCCTTTCCATTCTCCTCCTCCAGGTCGATGGTGGTCACAAGTACGGAGTTATCTTCTCCCCAAGCACACCGCCAGCAACAATCATGATCCTGGACGGATCGTTGGGAAGCACGAGAAGCGAACGAGTGTAGCTCGCGCCAGCAGGCACCTCCAATGTCGTCCACGCATCTTCAGCTCCAAGCGCACGGTTAAGGTACAGCGGCGTGTGGTTCCCATCGCTCACAACGATAGTGCCGTTTTCTCCCCTCCTGCTGGTGTCCAGACGTTGTATGGTGAACCTTCAGGGCTCGAGCCGTCAGCCGGCAAGATTGGAATGCCAGGCTGAGCGTCAAACGTAAGCGGCGAATCCGAGATGCGGTAGTAGACGTGGAATCCTCCTTCTTCAGCTCCAAGGAATTCGTACGTCAAGATTCAGTCTCCTGTCGGGAGCTCGGAAATGATGGGCATGCCAGGGCGGAAAGTGGGGTCATCGTAATGGACATCATCAACAATCGGGCCCCAGTTGAGAAGATCTGTCGTGGTTTGATGTACCATCTTCTGTCCGAGTGTGTTATCCGGGTCGCGTTGGTCAGAGTAGTAGAGAACCAGCTGGCCTTCGTAAATGAGCATGAATGGCTCCCATACTGGTTCCAAGTCGTTCTCTGGCAATGCTTCACCACCCCTTGCAACGCTGGATACGAAGCTCCATGTGAATCTGCAAGGCGTTAAAGAATGAAATTTGGGCAGAAATTGCAACGTCACTCACCCTTCGTCTTCTGAAGCATAAACATCAATCTTGGTCTCCGAAAGATCGGCTGGGATGCTGTTCGCTGCTAGCAACAGAGTACCGGCTGCAAAGTCACCGATGTCCTCGGTCATCTCGTAGAGGAATGGCTGATACCGCAGTCCCCATCCGTTGACCTGGTCGTAGACCTTGGCTCTCTCAGACCATGTCTCTCCCTGATCGAAGGATTGATAGATGGGAATATACGGATTCTCTGGACAGTTGTTCGGGCATGCCTCCTCCGGGGTCGCAGTAGGCAGGTAGTTCTCCCACGTCGCTAGCAGAGTATCGCTGCAGTCTAGTGCCATTGCACGGGCGTACAACGTACGCGGGACAGTGTAATTGTCCGGCGGATCGAAAACGGTGACATTGGTCAAGAGTGGCGGCTGCTGGGGTCTTCGAGCGGCCGCGAGAGGCACGCCCAGCAAAGACAACGCAGCTATACTTCCGAACATGTTGCAAAGATTCGGCCGGTAGAGATGCTCAGCTGTTCTGTGTGGCGGATGTCAGGATAGCTTTAAATGTGTCCGGCGACCATACCCCAACATGCCACTGAATATGCCGAACAGCGGCATCCGTACCCAAGCGGTAGCAAGCATCGCCCATCCACCGGCGTTGAATAGATCAAGTCGAGACGGAAGAATTGCTGCCGTCGGCATATACAGTCTACTGAAGAGGTTTCAGCCAACCACAGCGCTGCCACGCCGGTAGAATGCTTCCAATGGGTCTCCAGGTTTCTCCGCATGGAGCTCTCCGGAGGGGTGCCCAGATGCCAAGAAGCATGGAGAGAACATTGTCCCTGGATTATGACGCCCAACCGACGCCGATGCATTCAGGGCTACTACGTGATTATTGGGGAAGTGGAGTTATTGGCACGGAGATCGGTCCAAGATAGGAGTGGGTTGATGGGCATTGATTGTCCGGTCCTCGTGCTGACCTTCGTATGATACCTAGGTAGTCAAGGTTTGACAGGTGGTGAACTTTACGTCAACTGCAGGGGCTCACTGTGTGAAGCCCCCTCCAATTTTGTTCGTCGTACCTCGTTCGACGTCCAGGTTGTAAATTCCTCGTTGTAGTTGTGACGAATCCGGATACTGGAGCGAGTCGAACATGTGACTTGAGCTCACGGGCCACAAATGGCCCAGCGACCGCCTCGAAGGAATCAGAAGACCAGGCTCAATTGACTGTCTGCTACATACACCCTCGGCCATTCATGGGGATCACTGGTAAAATACTTGATCTGCGAAAGACACACACTCTGTCAATTTCCGTATACCTGAGATAAGGCTGGCTGAGCCGAAATGAAGACTTCGGTGGAGAGCTTCTCCCGTAGTGAGAGGGCATCGACTGAAACGTGACCCATGAGACTCAGTCTTTGCAAAGTCAGTAGGCCGCCTCACAGAGCACTGTATGGACATGTTCTTATCAATTATTCCAGGTCTATCTGCATGTCCCCGGCGTCACCGCTGGCCGAACCTTGGCCGAGGGCGCGTTCACTTTCCTGACCTAGATTGAAAGGTCTGTCTCTCAATAAACACAATATCCACCAACTACATCTCCTGCAAGCTTATCACGAAGTTCGACGCCGCGTAAGACTGCATCGAGGATGTCACATGTCCCTCACTCCCAATCGTCCAGCTATGCCGACTCCGGCTTCGCCAACCGCATGGGATGGGGCAAACGCCCTGCACTACTGATAGTAGATGTATGTCGGGCTTACTGGGACTCTTCTTCACCTCTCGATATAAGTCAGAACCCGGCGGCAGCTGCCTCACCGGATTCGATGAGGAGGCTGCTCGCTGTAGCCAGGCAAGCGGGGATCACTGTCGCACATACCAAAGTTGCATACCATGACCCAGAGATGCGAGACGCTGGACTGTTCTGGCTCAAGGCCAAACCACTCAGTGTCTGGCAGAAAGATGATCCTCGTGGTTTGGCTGCTGATCTTGACGGTCTGCAACCAAAGCCAGAGGACATCGTCGTCTACAAGAAGTACCCAAGTGCGTTCTTTGGCACTACGCTTGCTACCAAGCTCAATGTAAGACAGTATGGACTTCCGTAATGGTTCTTTATCTTGCAGCTGACAGCCTTGGACCTTAGCTGCGACAAATCGATACGCTTGTGATCTGTGGAGTTAGTACTTCAGGCTGTGTACGAGCCTCTGCGTTGGATGCTATGTGCTACGGCTTTCGTCCTATGGTAAGTCTTGCAAAGCCTGTTCCGTGCAGTGTCTAATGACCGACAGGTCGTGGATGAAGCTTGCGGTGATCGTACGCCGGAAATTCACGCTTCGAATTTGTTCGACCTCAATGCGAAATATGCGGATGTGGTGACCGAGTCCGAAGCAAAGCAAAAAATGCTTGAAGCACAGTCGTAGACATCGACTCTAGTTTGCACTTCTGTAAGCATGGTCTTATACTGATCTGTGGGCGAAGGTAGAAGCGTCGAAGAGAATATGTGATTGCGGCGTTCTCAATAGACGTACGTTTTTAGTGTGGAGAATGAAAGTAACTAGCTTGTTGATGCATGCCTCTTGAATAGTACAAGAGCCCTTGGGCCGAAGATTGGGCAATTTGCTTTTCGGCCGTGGAACATGTTTTGATTGGGTACTTTCGCAACGTCGAGCTACCACTTTGAATTCATCGAGAGATACGCTTACCACCCTTTCCTCCGCACCACCATGCTCTCCACAAGCAACACAAGTCTCTCGTTATGCCACTTGCCTGCCTCGAATGTGGAAGACTCGCATCCCATCCTTGTCCCAAGATCCGCTTTGCCGTGCTTTGGGAAACCCATGTGTATCGCTTGGGCTTGATATTCTGGTAGTCGAAGTATTTCGGTCATTGCTACTCGGGCGGCTTCAGCAGACGCGTACACGCCAATGACTTGGTGATGAGGCGCAGAAGACTGGACGTTATCGAGAGAGGACGAGCGGCCGGGGTCGTGTACAGATAGGATGTACACATATCGATAGGCAAGCACGGTGTCCAGCAGGATTCTCCACGGCCTGAGAAGGAGGAAGTTGAGGAGGGTTATGAGGTGGCTCCAGAGGCTCTCCGAAGATCTGACAGAAAGGCCTTGGCAACGCTGAGGAAAGTCGGGAAGTCTTGCTGCGCTGTCCATCGGAGGTGCAAGTCTAGCAGTGCTTCAAATGCCAGGAAAGAGCGACAAGCTGCACAAAGAGGATGCTATCGCAAAGCTCAGGTCCTGATTTAAAGGCGAATGGTCCAGTGCGGGACTAGTGGCTCCTGCTCCGTCGGTTGTGATATGGAAGTCCTGGCTTGCTGAATGATGCTTTTGGGATTACGAGGAAGCAAGCGAAGATCAGTAGCAACGTCTGCGACGTTTGACGGATGACGGAGAGTATGTCTGATCGTAGCAAACGAGGCAGATTGTGCGAGATGAGATCAGATGACGGCGTAATAGCGAGCAGCCCAGGCACTGCAGATACTATGACTCGCGTAGTTGAGGCGGCAAGTGACCTGTTGAACAGAGGGATCCATCACAAGATTAATCCTTAATTCGTGACGTCGTTGGTTCATGTTCCTTCATCCTCGACCTCCTCCATCTCCACACCTTTGTCTCCCTTGCTGCCCATGTGTTCAGCATCGGCAGGATATATGCTGGCAATTTCGTTTTCAAATCTTCTCGCCTCCTCGTCCAGATCATCGCCTCTCTCACCTTCAGCTGCGACCTCGTGCACTGTCTGATCAAAGGCCGCTTCCAAGCCCGCTTCGTCAGCCGCATGCTGGGCTGCCATGTACCCAGATTTCTCCAGCCGGTCGGCCTCCTCCGGCTCGAGAAGACGACCGCCTGTGCCCTTAATGCGATTGCGATTCTGACTGACGGCAGCGGGCATAAATTTGAGGGCTTCCTTCTTGAGGTCGCGGATCTGCGGTGCGCTACTGTAGGTGGTTTGTGCCGGTGCCTGAGTTGGCTTCGGTGGGAGATCGTGTTTTTGCCTCTGCTGTCGCGGTGGTCGCGGGAAGGGTGGCGGCGTATCGCGTGGCATGGGGATTCGTCGTACCTCTTCATCAGTCTCGCTGCCTGACGCCTGCGCATCCTCCGACCCTCGCCGTCGCTTCCCGAGGTGCTGTCTCCGTTCTCGCTGCTCTTGCCGCGCATCTCTGGTTCCGCCACCGCCACCACCATGGCCACCTCTGCCGCTGCCATCATGTCTTCGCTCGGCGAATTTCGGGGCTGCATCTCCCAGCGCCTCTCGCGCTCGTCGGACCCCTTTCACATCGCGCTCCAGCTGCTGTAGCGTTTCCTTGTCTTTCGGTCGCAGAACGCCTGTCCGTTCAAGGTCCTTCAGCTTGTCGATCTGACGTTGTAGACGATCCGGATTGCGGCGTGCGAGCTTCTCATTGCGTTGGGCCTGGTGCTGTTTGCGTGACCGGGCGATTTCTTTTTGCTTGTCTGCCTTGCGCTGCTGCGCCGCCGGGTTTGCTGATCGTTCCTTTGGCATCGTGAGCGGAGTGCGGTATGTCAGCCTGCGGCTTTTATTTCTCATCGCCTCCATGTTCCGCGACGAACGATGATTGCTCGGTCGACCTGGGTGTATCAAGTCAGTCGGGGCTTCACCCTCCGGAGGCCGTTTGACTGCCAAGACTGGCCCGGCCGGCTAATACCCGATCCGTTGCCGATTAACTGCCGCCTACCTATACAGATACAGCTGTGACAGTACTCAGTCTAACGCCACAACATCTATGCATATTAGAACGCCCATTCGTTGATCATTGCGGAATCCCTTGATCGTATCGTTACCTATGTATGGATATTGGCACCAGTAAGAGTTTGTTGCTTAGCTTGCCCAGACCGTCCACATTCTTTCTCAGCTTCCCCTCAAGTTACCGTATCTTATACCTACCTAGGCAGAGGCACAATATGTCTCTAGCAAATGTTAGTGTCCACAGCGCCAAAGCGTATTGGTCTCATAGGTGGAATTTTGCGACAAGTCATGCCTAGGCTTCCAAGTCATTTCAGCGATCTCTTTATCCGAAACAATAGTCTTCGACACGGAACAATCGGCTTGCCCCGTGGCTTGCACGCTCACACTCGGGTTCGTTGTACAAATGGCGACGCTCGCGCCCCTGGACATCGTGTCGCTATCTCCAACTTCTCGGAGCCTCTCTCGGGCTTCTTTGGACGACCAAGGTTCTAGGCCAGTATTTTGACAAAGCTTTGCGCCATGGTCTCCTTCCACAGCATCCTCACCGGAGGCATCCTCGCCATCGGAGCCTTCGCCTCGTCCTTGGAGAAGCGAGCCGTCGACCCTGGTCCGGTTAACGGCGACACCTTCATCCACGATCCCACTGTAGTTAAGAAACCCGATGGCACCTATCTCGCTGCCTTCACGGCCAACGGCGTTGGTCTCAAGACATCTAGGGACCGCATCACCTGGAATGACATCGGCGCTGCATTTCCTAATGGCGCTTCTTGGACGACTACTTACACCAATGGCGACAAGAACTTGTGGGCGCCTGATCTCTCCTATCATAACGGCCAATACTACATGTACTACTCGGCCTCTAGCTTCGGCACATCTCGGTCCGCGATCTTTCTCGCGACGAGTAAAACTGGCGCCTCCGGCTCTTGGACCAACTTGGGTCTCGTAGTCGAATCGTCGGACAGCAGCAACTACAACGCGATCGACCCGAACCTGTTCGTCGACACTGATGGCAAGTGGTGGCTGTCTTTCGGATCCTTCTGGTCCGGCCTTAAGCTCGTCCAGCTGAGCCCTTCGACCGGTAAGCCCATAAACAGCAACGACCTCATCTCCATCGCCGCACGCCCTGCCAACGGCGGCGCCATCGAAGCTCCCTACATTACCAAGCATGGCAACTATTACTACCTTTGGGCCGCTTTCGACAAATGCTGCCAGGGTGTCGACAGTACTTACCGCACCATGGTCGGACGATCTAGCAGTGTCACCGGCCCCTACGTTGACAGGGCTGGCACGCCCATGATGCAGGGCGGCGGAACCCAGCTTCTAGCCAGCCACGGCAATATCCACGGACCCGGCCACCCTGCTGTCTTCACCGATAACGACGCTGACGTGCTCGTCTACCATTACTACAACGCTGCTGGCACTGCGCAACTCGGCATCAACTTGATTCGTTACGACAACGGCTGGCCTACTGTTTACTAGTCTAGACAGCTCAGATCTTAGCAAGAGTTCTAAGAGGAGAGGTAGTGACCTCGAAATGTTTCGAGGATTAAAACCACTGTCCTAAAATGGGTAGCGCAAACACGTTCGCATATGGTTGTCTACGCGATTTCTTCTGTTACCGTTCTGCTCCCACTCTCATTGATCGCCCCTTTTACACTGCGAGATGTTTTGACCAAGCGGATGGCATGTCTAGTTCTGTATCCTACTACTGCTAGCCGTCCGCTTTTAAGCTAGGAAGCTGAGGGTGGAAGCAAAGTACTGCGCACCTTCATTCCGTCTAATTGTGATTTTGAAATGACTGGTCCATCTGGCAGTCGAAAAACAATGCCGACTTCATGCTCAAGCCGTGCTATTTAATTCTGTCGCCTCTCACGCCTTTGGATGGCCACTCGCAATGCTAATGTCAGGTTCGGGTAGATACGTAGTATGTGGAGTCCGGTGGCTAGGCAGCTTGTAGACATATCATTTCGCTCTTCAGGCTGCCCAAAGGAGTTTGGGACACTCGTCTCTTGCGCGTATAAGCGTCCAGCGGGCTAAGATCCTGTGGCAATTTTTCAGGAGGAGTGCGAGACACAGCCGCCGCGTGCAAACGGCACCACCATTTGGACCGCGCTCCATCACAGCACTGTTGCTGAAGGAAAACAACTATTTGGTGAGTAAAGCGAAGGGCGAATGGTCAGTGTAGCGCTCCCATTTCTACCTGCTCCAGAACAATTCATACGATCAGCTCTGATCCAATGTGGTTTGGCGGCCGGCTGGAATAGATGGCTCCACGCTTATCAAAGAGACTGTATCAGGGGGACGTTCGTTAGAAGATGATAAGAATCGTGCAATTCAAAGGCAAATCTCACTCGTGCACGGCGCTGGCGGTGTTTAAGATAACCAGATCTTGAGGTCCGAGCTTCAGGGCAAAGATGGGTCCGTAAGTGTGAGCCCACTCAGTGAACCTGCCCGGATTCTCAGTCATACCCTTCCGTCGAATGCTCCCATGGTTACCACTCACTTGAGATATGCTTTCGATGTCGGGATCTGTAGTAAGTTGCCTAGCACGGTGGTAATTAGTATCCCGCTCGTCATTCGAAGTAGACCACGCGCAGTTCTCACCAACTAACGGCCACAGAGGCGGTCCCGGAGGCAAAGTCTTCGAGCCTTGACGGGGCCGAATGATGTAGACTATGCCAAAGATTACGATGGCTACGAGTGCGGCGGCCACGGTCAAGCCTGCCATGATGCTGCCGGATCAATCGATAGCCTTGTGGTTGAAGACAGAGCAGTTTGAGACCATAGGGGTTTCGGTCCGATCAGGGGTTTATGAGAGTAATGTTGAGGCTTTCAATAGCCTCCATAAATAATACATGTACATGTCCTCTGCGTGATCCCCGAGGTGGCGTGTGTCGTAGCCGTGCCTCATAGCCGTATGAGCCCCACCGAGCAGCCCCGCGCCCCACAAAGTATAAAAGAAGCTTCCCCACGATTCTCCCCGGATGTAGATCCTTTCCAGTGGACCAGGAGACTGTACCGACTGTGCGATTTAGCGGCGTACGATGTCATGCGGGTCCCGGTAATATTGATTTGCATGCATGGGAGCAAGTTCGTCCAGACTTGACGATCGTTGCACAGTCTCGGCCGGGTGTGGATGTGTCAACCACGGCGTTCCACCGGCCTCTTTGAAGGGTCAGATGAACATGGCGGTTGTGGGCCCAGGCATCGCACAAGGACCGAAGCACCAAGCTGAATCCGTGACTTACTTAGGATAGGTCACGGCGTTCCATTTCTCGTGCATCCATCCTTCTTTTTCGCATTCCAACACATGAATCGATAGAGGCCCCTGGATCTGAATCGTCTAATGGACAGCTTCGAATACAATGGCAACCCGGCCCGATTGCTATTCGGTTTGGGGTCCAGATACAGACTGCCTGAAGAGTTGAAGCGATTATCCTTGCACAAACCCATTCTCCTCTCAACCCCAGGCCAACTGGAAAAGGCAGCAGAGCTAGCAAGGACGCTTGCAGAGGCATCCATTACAGTGGCCTGCACGTTCTCAAAAGCGGCTATGCATACGCCAACAAGTGTCACGAAGACGGCAGTCGAGCATGCTCAACTGAACAACGCCGATAGTATCGTGACTATTGGTGGCGGGAGTGCGATTGGCCTTGGTAAAGCAGTTAGCATTCGAACTGGCCTACCCCATATAGCCGTTCCCACGACGTATGCAGGCAGCGAGATGACGCCGATCCTGGGTGAGACGGAAGGCGGGCTTAAAAAGACACGTTCAGATCCAGCTGTACTACCTCGCGCCATCATATATGACGTTTCATTGACCTTAGCTTTGCCCTCTGAGCTGAGTGCAGTCAGCGGGGTCAACGCAATTGCTCATGCTGGTGAGTTTCCCCGCGCGCCCCCCCCCCCCCCCCCCCCCCCCCCATCCCTTTAATTTTTTTTTTTTTTTTTTTGGTTAAAGCAGACTTCTGTGTTAGCACCCAGCTCATTCAGACCCGTCTAGTCGAAGCTCTTTATGCACGCAACACCAATCCCATCATCAACTCGCTCGCCCTCGAGGGCGTTGCTAACCTTGCCAAAGCATTACCGATACTGATGGACCAGTCCTACGATCTCGAGGCCCGCTCGGCAGCCCAGTATGGTGCCCTCTTGTGCAGCATGTGTCTGGGCACTGTTGGGATGTCTCTCCATCACAAATTGTGTCATACCCTTGGAGGCTCCTTCGGTCTCCCGCACGCCCAAACACACACCATTGTTCTGCCTCACGCAATGGCTTACAATGCGCCTGCCGTCGGTTCTGCCATGGACAGACTTGCCGCAGTGCTGCCTGGATCTGGAGGCTCTGCAGTGCAGGGCCTCAACCTCTTTCTGGACAGGTTGAGAGTCAAGAGAGATTTGAAGTCATTCGGCATGGAGGAAACTGATGTTGAAAAGGTTGCTGCAATGACCGTTGACCAAGCTTACTGGAACCCGCGGGACCTCGAGAAAGAGAAGTTAGTGGAAGTCGTGCGACGTTGCTGGGCGGGTGAAGCAGCTTGTAGCGACTTGTGACAAAGTTGTGAACGTGTCCATGGCAGGACCCCATGATTGACCTTCCTCGAGCTCACGAAACTGTGTCTCGGACCTGCACCCGGCTCGGCGTAGACCTCTTATGGGGCTTGTGCGCGATATGAATGACCAGTCTTTTTTTAAAAGTTGACATAGGACATGTTGTATTCCTAAAAGGCTCATCATCATCCAATATCGTCCACTACCCCTGAACCTCGTAGGAAGCTGCCCTCTGCCATAAGACTGAGCCACGAGATAGCTCCATAGAGTGATTTTAAGGTCGCTTCCATGGGAATACATATCCCCCAGGTTTCGCCGGATGTCCGCAGTAGCCTACGTAAGCCATGAACATCGACTTGTAAACTCCGAGTCACGCCTCTATCGTCGACGGCGCAGTTGACGAAGCTTAGAGTTCCTTTCATGGCGTCCGCTGCCCTATACAAGTCTTCATTTTCCGCGTTAGCAGTCCAATCGATTGCGGCCGGTACAGCAACGACCGAGCTACCAGTGCTTAGGAATGCGAGCATTGTCACCGCGGCATAAAACGCAGCGAATGGGACATGTATTCCCGATGCGTGGCCCAGGCGCAAGTCGTTGATTCTGTCACAAATAGCGAAAGAATGCAAAAGTGCCTGCCGCCCCTCCTGACCATTCACCCAGTGCCAGATATCATCGAGCTTCGAAACGCGACCAGTGTCTTTGCGGGGTGGGAAGAAGGGCTGTGGCGTCCCAGCGACCTCGCACAGTCGGTGACAGATATCGCGGATATTGGTGCGCACTGAGAATCCCAAGATCGAGTGCCAGCGCAGTGCTTGGTGATTCTGTCCTTGTGGACTCAGCGTCATAATCTGGGATTGATAGAAGCTAGTCATCGCGTCGATAACCTCCCGCTGCGAGGGCAGACCGATAGCATCACCACCGGCCTCCTGCCTTTCGGATGCGAACGATTGGAAACATTCGAGGACGACGAAGATGGAGGTTTCTGAGAGCGGCCGTGCATCACAACGATGGGAGTTGCCGCGGAAAAGATTCAGTATGTATTCACGGAAAGTGATCTGAGCAGGCTCGCAAGCTGCCATCGCGATCTTCCACGCATGAGCATCGGGTGCTTCGAAGACGGCATCGGGCACAGGCATGGGCAAAGGGTTAATGCTGTGCCGGACGCAAACGCTTTCGCCCGAGACCTGTGCAATGTGTCCGTCGAGGATGTAATGCGCCAACAGGGCACGAAGCTGGGTTTCGCTGGCTGCCCAAGATCTCCAGCGACTCATCAACGGGAGTACTTGGTCTTCTGCCGCAGCGGGACTGGCGTACTCAATGTCGTACATGCCGCATTGTCGGGCCCAGTGGAATCCGAGGTCATGAACGACTTGCGCTGTAGTCCTCAATTTTTTACTTGCTGACATGAGCGTATAAGTTTGGCCTAATGCAGCCGTCAGAACCAGCTGGACGCCATTGCAAGGATCCCATGGACCTCGGTTGGCCACGAGCGTAGACCAGCACGTAGTGGCAACGGCATGTGCGAGTTTCCATAGCGATTCGCCCTTGGAGACCGCCTCAGGAGTCCCAAGAAAGTTGGATCCTAGTGCCAACATAAGCAAGAGGGTTGAAGGTGCGGTCTCGCCAATCTTGAATGTGGGCTTATGGAAAACCGAGAGCACAGACGGGAAGCGGGCTAAGAAGATATCCAGATAGTCATTGAGGGAGCTACCAAAGTTGCAGCCATCGCCAATCTCCAGAGGCATAGTAAGGCGGGACGGCAACCTGTACACAATGCCGTTGAGGCATTCGACTGCCTGGTGGATCAACTCTGCAGAAGGACTTTCCCCAGCAGGCTGCTCTCCAGTCGAGATTGGCGCGGTGCTGACATCAAGACTATCATGGTCAGCCACAGGCAGGGAAAAGACATTTTGCGGCGGCGAGAATCCGGTTGGGCCGGGGTCGATTCGCAGGCGACTCGGCGCATCCTCCCAAGGAATGCTGCTTGGAGGGAGGAAGTCTTGCCAGAAGGCATCGCCCGGGCCCGCCAGAGCATCGATGTCGACGAGGCCTTGGGGGGGACCACTATGTCGAGCTCCTGCTGGACGAGGGCATGCAGCGGCAACTTGTTCGAGGGCCTCGGCGCCGTCTGCGAATGGGGCGCAAGTCGCTGTGGAAGAGGAGAGGGGGGACTCTCTTCTGCCGAGAGTGACGTTGTCGGCCGTGCTGCCTTGCGCTTCCGTGGCCGTCGTGGTGGTTGATGAGCGAGTGTTGCCCGGGCCGCCAGCACCGCCCTGGCTGTGCAATCTCGTGTGGCGGACGAGGGCGTCGTGACGCGCGAAACGGCGATGGCAGATTGCACAGGGGTACGGCCTGGATCCCGAGTGCGTGCGCTCGTGGCGGGCCAAGTGCTCGGATTTGGGGAAGCTGTAGGAGCAACCGGCGTGGCTACAACGGAAACGGAAGCGCCTGGGATCTTGCTGCTGCTGCTGCTGCTGCTGCTGCTGCTGCTGCTGCTGCTGGCTCGTCATGTTCCAGCCATACGCGGCGTCGGTCAACCTCCGCGCCGCCGGTTCTCGTGTTAAGGTTGTTCTGACGCTGGCAACCTCATGTCACAATGTGGCGGACGGGTTGCGATGCGTCACGGCGCTACAGTGTCAACTGTTGGTGTCATGGGGTAAGGGCGGGGGCGGGCGGGGTCGGGTGGCGGCTGTGGGGTTGGGAGTGGGGGGAAGGCAGGGGGAGGGGGAGGGGGAGGGGGAAAGCGGATTCAAGTTGCCACATCCGCCCGAGCCGCCTCTGTCCGGTGGCCATGATAGCACGCACCATCGGATGGATCTCATCCATAGTATGTTACTAGTAGGTAGTATCCATGGATGTTACTAGTAAGTTGTTGTTCGTGAGCGGTATAAGTCCGCCACATGGGGACGGGTCCGTACGCGGGCAGACGCAGACGTCCTTCACCCAAAGTAGCCCACCATGGATCCCTCCCTAGTCACGGTCCCTCCGCTCAAGGATCTAACGACTGAGAACATCACCGCCAACGTCAAGTTGATCAACTCACAATGCGAACATCCCAGACTGAAATACATTCTGGAGCGTGCAGTGCAACATCTGCACGACTTTGCACGCGAGACGCGTCTCAGCCTAGACGATTGGATGCAAGGCATCGAATTCTTTACATCAGTCGGCCAAGCCTGTACCGATGTTCGTCAAGTACGTTACTGCTACCCTCCTCCTTGGCCCATCGAGTCCCGTAAATCATCTTCGGGGCGCGTTGATGGCTGACATGGCCAGGAATTCATTCTACTCTCTGATATACTAGGCCTGTCTCTGTTAGTCGACAGTATCGACCATCCTAAACCGTCCGGTTGTACTGAGGGTACGGTTCTCGGGCCTTTCCATTCGCATGAAGCCACAATCGCCGAGAACGGTGCACTTATCGCGCACGATCCGGACGGCGAGGATTGTCTTGTGCTATGCGATGTTAAAGACTCTATCGGCGAGCCGATCGAAGGAGTAAAGATTGACATCTGGGAGACAGATAGCAAGGGCTTTTACGATGTACAATATCCGGGGAGAGACGGGCCAGACCAGCGTGCCATCTTGACTAGTGGGAACGACGGCACGTTCTGGTTTAAGGCTATCGTCCCAGTCCCGTACCCAATTCCAGCTGACGGGCCAGTTGGACAGCTGCTCTGTCAACTGAAACGACACTGTTATCGTCCGAGTCACATGCACTTCATGTTCGACAAGCCGGGCTACGACAAGCTAATCACGTAAGCGCTTTGCCAGGCAAGCAGAGTGCTACTATGTATGCAAGCTGACTTCTCGTTCTTAGAGCATTATACATCCGAGGGTCAGAATTCGAGACTTCCGATCCCGTTTTCGGCGTCAAGGAAGCTCTGATCGTCGGCCTTGGCCGTGTCAGCCCTGCGCAGGCGGAGAAATTTGGTGTTGTCGCAGGCTCGAAGTTACTTAAGTATCACTTCGTTTTGGCGACTGATACAGAAGCGAGGCTTTTGAGAGAGGAGAAGGCAATAGCGGCCATGAAGGAACAAGGGCGAAATATGAAACTCTGGCATGGATTGCCGGTGCCAGAGGTAGATTGATCAACTGTCGAAAGAGATTGTAAAAACTTGCGAGACCACCCAATCCACCCTCCTTTGATTAGCTGTCCGATCTATTTGAAGTGAAACTCGATCTGAGTACCTCCGGAAGCACCAGGTAGCTCGTTGAAGAAATATGCTGGGTTCTATGCTAACACAGAATGCCTCCTAAAGCCCCCAATTGCATCGACAGATGTCAATGGCCAATCAGGCCGCACACGGGGTTTGAAACTTCCGACCTTTCCACTCTGGCGCAGGTTCGAGAGCCTCGTCGCTTTTCACAGTCCATACCAACCTGAAGAGTCCTTTGACCACGCATCTCATTCTGAGGAATGTCAACAATCTGCAGTGATCATCCGAAGCAACCCAGGGAGATGCTGCGATCGGAGAAGGCAGTGTCGGCTGAATACCTCGATGGGAGTTGTTGTTCACAAACCCACATTACGGCTTGTATTATGGAGTGCGGAGTGTAGGGAAAGGTTATTTTGGCTGTAGAGCGATTCATCGATGACAACATCTATCACATGACATCAATTGCAGGGGAGCGGGGGTCCACTGGGTTGCCACAAACCATACCGTAAACAACCATGAACGTGGAGAAGCCGACACTGCAACGCGGTAGGGCCTCACGGCACATAGGTTGGGCATTGCGACTTTTACTCTCCCACAGCTCTGCAAGCTGCAATCTTGCACCAAGCGTGTCCTTTCGTTGCCTTGATCTGATCCAAGTCTTGCCGACACCGTCCCAGATGCCAGTGTTCCTTGATAATTCCGGCCGCGACCGAGACTCTCGAGTCGAATCAATTAGAGCACCAGCCTTGCCCAATCTAGGCTCGACTCCGATTGTGAGCGATGAGAGTAAATACGACGTGATAGTCGCTGGCGTAAGTCTTCCGCAATGATCTAATTTGACCGAGCAATATGCTAAAATGCAGGTCAGGCTGGTCCAGCGGGGCTGATGTTGACTCTGTTACTTAGCCGGTACGGAATAGGAGATGATCGCCTCCTGTGCGTTGACAGCAAAGACGGCTCGAACGTAGCGGGCCAGGCGGATGGACTCCAGCCGCGCACTTTGGAAGTCTTCAAAAGTCTTGGCATTGCAGACGAGATCCTGAACGAGGCCTGCCAGATGTGGGAAGTTGCTTTTTGGAACCCTTGTATCGATGGCATCACGAGGACAAACATTGTCCCAAATATCGGCGTGCTAGCACGCTATCCCCAGGAGTTTACGGTGCATCAAGGCAGGATCGAGCGCATCCTCAAGGACGATTTGGCGCGCTATTCCGCTAGAGGCGTGCGCTACAATACTTGTGTCGACTCTGTCGTATTTGACCCCGAGTCCGATCCCACGTATCCAGTGGAGGCTACTATCAAAACAATCTCGCACGGCAACAGCGTCTCCTACAACACCATCCGAGCAAAGCATATCGTTGGTTGCGATGGTGCGCATTCCAGAGTGAGAAAGGCCTTTGGACTCGACCTGAAGGGTGACACTCGAGATCACATCTGGGGTGTAGTGGACTTGGTCGTGGACACTGACTTTCCCGACATCCGGCGACGATGCGCGATCCACAGCGATTCCGGCTCCGTTATGATCATTCCTCGGGAGCGCATCCCTTCGGGCGACTACCTCACCCGCCTGTACATTCAAGTAGACGATGGCGCTGACGCAAGCCGTCGTCCAGATTCTGGCATTGATGGCATGCGTCATTCTGAAAAGGAGCTAGACGCGCGAGAACAAGCGCGCCAGAAAAGAGCTCAAATCACACTTCAAGGCCTTCTTCAACAAGCGAAGACCGCATTGCGCCCCTATGAATTTGCTGTGAAAGCAGGCACAGAGGTGGACTGGTGGGCTGCCTATCAGATCGGTCAGAGAATGGCTGATAAGTTCTGTGTGAGGGATGACGGGGGTGTCCCTAGAGTTTTGATCGCTGGAGACGGTGAGTTTACAACTCTGCCAGGTGGCGTTTCCATTTGACTGACACGCTGCGTGGACTAGCTTGCCACACGCACTCGCCAAAAGCCGGTCAAGGCATGAATGTTTCAATGATGGATTCTTACAATATGGCTTGGAAGCTCGCATTCCACTTGCAGGGCATCGCATCTGAGTCAGGGACGCTCTTGGACTCTTACGAAACCGAGCGGCGAGCTGTAGCAGCCGAACTGATCGCATGCGACAATCAGTCCTCTTCGATGTTCTCCGACTCAATAGATGACAGCGGCAACGGACAGTCTTCACTGACCAGTCAAGACTTCGAGGATGTGTTCAGGAAGATCAATGGGTTCACGACTGGCTGTGGAATCGAGTATCCTACAAGCGATCTAGTCTTGAATTCTCACAGGCCTGGCTTGATCGAAGGCGATCAATACCTAAACGGTGTTCTCAAACCAGGCCGGCGATTGTTCAATGTCCGGGTTTTGCGTCATGCTGACAGTGCTCCCTGGAATCTGCAGGATGGTGAGCTACTACGAAATGCTTCCAGGTTAAGCTACAGCATCCTCGTCTAACCCATCGTACAGATTTCCCGTCTATCGGACGATTCGGTCTTCTTGTACCTGCTTCGACGGACCTGCTCAACCCCGAAGGAGCATCTGCAAAAGCGTTGAACCAAATCGACAATTTGCTCACAAGGTACCCTCCGACATTAGTACAGCTGACAGTCTTACACAGTCTACCGGACCCGATCAGAGGTATAGCTTGGAAAGCACTGCCTGCCATCATACGCAAGGGTGCCGAAATGCGGTTCCACTCCGCACGGCCGGGTGAGTTGCCCGAGGGACAAGCTGGTGACGGCAAGCTGCACACACTCGGCGCCGAAGGCGCCTATGGTATATTCGGTGTGAAGAGTGACCAAGGCGGGATTGCGGTCATTAGGCCGGACGGGTATGTTGGGATGGTAGCTGCGCTCGAGGATGTGCCACTAGTGAGCAGATACCTGGATTCTATTATGGCACGCCAGGCCTAGTCAAGCAATTTGGGTCTGTGACATGAACGGTTTCCAGTCTGTCGATTTTCTTAGCAGTAAGAGACTCAAGTTGTGCGTCATCCATCGCGAAAGCCACCTGGCACTCCTCCGATCTCCTGGCTCCAAGCGACTCCGCTGTACACTAGCGCAGAGCGCGTAGCATATTGGAGTCAATGATCTGGGTGAATTTGCAGCTGCCGAGATGATAAGGACCGAAGTCTTTGAGGTCGATTTGCGACCCAAGCCTCCTCGATTTTTGTGAAGAGTCGTGCGACCAGAACAACACTAGGTGTAGGAAACTGCGACTTGCATGGGTTCAAAGACATCCATCGTCACGACGCAAGATTAACAAACATCCATCTCAGCGAAGTCGTGACTGGCCAGACGTATCAAGATCTAGGTCTATCTAGCCACCGGATCGGAAATGGAATCTTGCCGCTGTAAGTACTAGTAACTCACGATACCTACCTGGACAGGTTTCGGTCGAATGTGCATAATCCACACGGCGACAACACAACAGCTTCTGTCAGCTTGGGACTGACTCTCACCATCTCAATCCTCGGAAAATTGCGTCCAATGCAACATATCCTGCTTCTCACACGAAACTTGAGCTCGAGTCCTGTGCCCACAAGTCTGTGCTGTAGCTCACAAGCAGTAAGGCGGCGGCTGGAATTGAGATGCTCGGGTTAGTAGCTAAAGACTATCTCGTCGCGCTTCGCCATCTTCTGGGCCGATGATAAGGACACTGCCTTCCGAAGTGGAGGGTTCTCGGATAGCAAGACCTTCTGCAGAAGATTGTGCTTCGTTCTGAGATCGAAGGAAGAGCAAGGGTGGACAGATTCCTTTGCGACAGCAGCGTCGTAAGGTGGGACGGGACTGGACTATGTGCAGGTGATGGGATGTTTAAGGAGATGTCGGACGTTTGCATAGTCAATCTGTAAAAAGAGGCATCGCGTGCGGCTCAAGTGACGACAGAGAGGAAAAATAATGGTATTGGAGGAAACGACAGCCGTATCGCTGCCGACAAAGATGTTACTATTGAATCAGATGGTGTACTTAGCAGCTGTCTTCAGCGGACCAGGGATTTTGACATATGCCCAATAGCTAAGCATATCATGGCTTCCGACATCTGCGCTGATGACTTTACCGCCACACCTGATGGTTGCTTGGCTATTGACTGCATTGCTAGTGAGGAAGTACATATCAGGTCTCCAACGCAGGCATGGTCTTAGACATCACGTTGATCATGAATGGCAAAGATATATGAGGCGTGACTAATTTGACAAGTGACGAACAGACTGATTGCAATACATGCCAAGACTCGTATTAGATTGACTATTTAAGTCTTGGGAACAGCTCCAGAGCATTGGCGACAAGATCCTCGGCGGTGAAATCCACGTTCTGGGCGAGCTGTCTTGTGTAATACTTGATGGACTCGGCCGGCGCGTTGGGGAAATCGGAACCAAAGAGCACATGGCTCTTCCCTTCCTTTCCTAAAAGCGCAAACAAGGCCTTGAGGTGCATGGGGCTGCTAGCAGCTGCTGTGTCGTAGTAGAATGCTCGCGCCTGCTCCAGAAGGTCATCGCGGGACATGCCAGGGTTGAAGCTGGGCGGCGAATGAGGCAACAGACCAGCGACCCGGTCGATCAAGTATGGCAAGGTTCCGCCCGAATGAGAGAGAATGATCTTGCATCCCTTCGCGTGACGGCTAAGAGTACGTGAAACCATCAGGTCAAGCGCAGTGCGACCTGTCTCATGAGGATAGTCAAAGACAGGCTGCGGCAGGTTGTTCACACCACTCAATGAGCCAACGGCGTGCGTCGGGTGGACGAGAACCACTGCGTTGCGTGCACTTAAGGCGTCCCAGATCGGGCTGAAGGACGGATCGCCAAGGTATTTGGGCGAAGAATGCCCATACGAGGTCAAGAGGATGACTCCATCGGCTGCAAGCTCATCGAGGGCGTATGCGATTTCAGCGAGGGCCTCCTTGGTATGGCTTAGGTCGGGAACGCTTGCGAAGAAGCCGAATCTGTGCGGCTGCTCGTTGCGAAGCTTCGCGCAGTACTCGTTGCAACTTCGCGCTAAGGCAGATGCATCACCAATGTCCTTCTCGATGTCTGGTCCAGGGGCTGTGCAAGACAATATGGCCGTGGAAACGCCCAGCTCGCCACAGATGGCGTCATCCAGTTCGACCGTCCAGTCCGGAACGTACCATCCAGAAGGGTCACCTCCACCTCGCGTGAGCGCCTGAGTGAAGACAGGCGGATAGACATGATGGTGCACGTCGATCTTTCCTTGGGTCGTCATGGTCGTGTTTTCGTCCGTGTATGCAGCGTTGGGGTGCGTGGTAACGGAACAATGCCAACAGCAGAGAATGAGGGACTGAAGATTCATTCAAAGACGTCCTGTGGCGTACTATATGTGTAGTTCAGAACGGGTGCGGCAGGGTCACCGTTCCAACTCTTTGACCAATCGCTGCGTCACCCGTCTTTTTCTTCGGAATCGCATTTGATTGGCTCGTCGATTGTGTGGCGGCCTCCGAATGCTCCGAGCCCTCCGAACTCTTCGGACCTTTACAATGGGGTGGGATCCTCCTGTCGTAAATAGCCAGAACATTAAATCCTCCGGGCAGAACAGGGTCAATTTCGATAATACTAAGACCCAAGGGCCTTACGTCCCCATACCCTTGCTGGCCCACAGTCACTAGCGGAATATCCCACAGATCGTCCAACGCCTACCTACCCTTGGGCTCCAAACGCAGTCATGCCGACGTTACAACTCCCAGGTGTCAATCTTCATTACGAGACAGTCGGATCCGGGCCTCTGTTGTTGTGTATCACGGGCGCCGACGGTCGGGGATCGTCCTGGAAAGCTTTGGCACAAGAACTATCCGCAAGCTACACAGTCGCCTATTATGACCGGCGAGGCTTTTCTGACAGTGTCGTCACAGGCGTTCAGGACTATTCTGACCGTCTAAACATCGACGCAGACGATGCCGCCGGTCTCATTGCGCATCTGAGTCCAGACATCGGCGCCACCGTGGTCGGCAATTCTTCCGGTGCCATCGTGGGCTACAACCTACTGCTAAAGCATCCTGCTAGTGTGCTCAAGCTCGTGTGCCATGAACCCCCGGCGTTCGGCGCGCTTCCGGAGGAATTTCAGACAATAGGTGAAAGGACAGTGAACCATATCTACGACTTGTACACCAAGTCGGGCCCGATCGCTGCCATAGACGCCTTCGTCGGCAGTCTGGCTGTCACTAAAGAAGGAGCTCTGATGCAATCGCTGATGCACCCGGGACATTCGCACGAGATGCGAGCAAATGCTCAATTCTGGTTCCAGTTCGAGCTGCGACAGTATCCGACTTCTAAGGTCGATGTCAACGGCCTGGTTGCACTAAAAGAGAAATTCGTGCCGGCGGCAGGCACAGAATCCGGAGAGGAAGTATCTGTCGCACCAATTGCAAGGATCGCTGAGGCTATGGGAAGGGATGTTTTGAGATTGCCAGGTGGTCATCTCGGTTTCATGAGCGATCCTAAACTCTGGGCAAGTGAATTATTGCAGGTCATTGATCAATACTAGACATTCTACATGCTCGGTTGAATCCACATCCAAATAGCAGATGAGACTATTTACAAAATGCCGTCACATTGAGATCTCCTCGTTAGTAAGCCACGAAAAGTCATCTGTATTGAAGAGAGAGTCATCATTTACAGGAAGGGGAAAGTCTTGAAAGAGATCTGGAAGGTCGTCGAGGCTGATGTTCTCTCTGCCAGAAGGAGCCCGAGTAGAATCATCCTGCGTTTGATGGATCTTTGAGTGGATCCCCTGTAAGGCCATTTTGCAGTTCCGTACCGACTCACTCAAATGCTCATGTGCCTGGAAAAGCATGACTGCACTCTCCCAAGGGCCGCACGTCTCCGCGATTGAGAAAAGATCTGGTCGCAAGCCCGATACAGCGAGTATCATAGCGGCCGTATGCGTGTAGAACATTCTGTACCACCAAGCTGGCAGCATACCGGTATTGTGGGTATAATGGTGGCAGACCACGGATATCATTTGCCGCGATGTGTCGACGCATTCCGATGCACATTGCTCAATCATGCGTGTGGTCAGACTACTGTCTGGACAGCTGTCAAATCCGCTTGTTAGACAACATCGCGCTAGCATTGGCCTGAGAAGGATGACACGTGAGTGTAGAGAGCTGCAAGCGTGTCAGCATGAAGTGTGACATCACTGCCATCATTCGCAAAGATGATCTGGAGTTGCCTACCGAAGATGAAGGATTGTGGCCTGCCTTGCAGCGACATCATCTTTAACGTGTTCTCCATTCGCGTTCCTCAAATTTGTAGGCAAAGTCTTCTTCCATCGATTCAAGCAGCCGTCAGTCCGTACCACGAGTGCCAACTTCTCCTCTATCGGAATTGGGTCTAAAATCTCCGCACGATCCCGGGTAGGGTCAGAAGACCGTGGAAGTGAAGAGAAGCTTTGGGTCGCATGATGAGTAATCTCGTACAGCTCTAATGTCGCCGCGACAAAGTCATGATAATCAAGCTGACTATTGTCTGGTTGTACGCCTCGATGCGCATGGATAACGACGGAAGCCAGGCTCTCAGGTATCATTGCAGTTCGACCGTGGGCGACAGATATCAGCCTATAGGAGAGTGAGCCGTGTGACTCTCCAAAAGTATCCAAGGTCTGCGTACCTGTCCATGGTAATGCAAGACTGCCAGATACGACGTTCTAGTGCCAGATTCTCGCCCTGAGAGGAGACATCCCAGAGGTTCGAGTAGTGGAGGCCAAGACCCTGCGCGATCCTCACAGCAGAGCCGACAACCATCCAAGTCTGGAAAGACTTATTTGTGCATTGCAGGTATTGGCTCATTAGTAGGAGACACTGAATCAGGTCGATGGACCCCACCTCCCAGATAGGGGAGTGCACTAAGTCGTATGCTCGCTGGAAATACTTGCTAGACAATCGCTCTCGTTCGGATGATTTCAATGATTCCTGTAATTGAATGGACATTGCAAAGATCACATTGAGAATGCTCGAGAGGATCCGTTGATTGGTATCGATAAGGGTGCCGGCAAAGAGGGCGTCGTATGAACGCATGAACTGCAGTCTGTTGAGAACTGGAAAAAGCGGGTGGAAAAAAGACCAATAGGCTTGCACGAGGTGGTCAGCTTGTTTGCGCGGTGGCAAGTCATAGTCGAACCCGTCGGCCAGAGCGTCGGCTGTGGTACCATCCTGGGGCGAAGGGAATAGTGACACGTCGACCATGGGCGTGACACTTGAGAAGTGGGAATGAGGAGCCCCGCCCGATCGAGCATCTATGGCCGCGTTGATCTGTCCAGTAAAGGCGCGACTGCTATTGCTGCCGAAATGCTCTTGATGGGCTCTGGCGCCGTAGCCTGTGTGAGAAGTAGCGTGCGTACCCGTTGATCCGAGAGCAGTAGGCGATTCATGTGAAGGACGAACTGATGAGGCCACAGAAGGCGCTGGAATACTGGGTCTGTTTTGCTGTGCAGGGTTCGTGGCGAGGCCCGGTGCTAAAGCAGCCTCACAGCCTGCGTCCGGAGTCTCGATGACGGGGCCTTGCCTTTGGTGTTCCGAGGCGTACGCACATATTGCTCGCAGTGTCGGTCTCTTTGCACAATTACCACAGACTGAAACCAATTAGCTCTGGTGCAAACTGATACTAGTGGCCACGACTACCAGACCTGGTCGACCACCATCACACTTGACCTTCCGCTTGCGACAAACATCACAAGCAAGGTCTACTTTCTGGCGCTTCCTATAGAGAGCGCCGAGCGCCTGGCTCTCAGAATTGGTAGAGCTCATCTCCGTACCGAAGCGGTCAAGCGACTTAGGTCGCGTAGACAGTATACCGCGAAATCTCGGTGCAAGGTAATGTCGTCTTAGAAATTTGGGAAGGTAGCAAAATCCCGTAGTATACCCGAACCTCGGAACGAGAGGTAAGGCAGAAGCTAGTTAGCTATAATAGAGACAATCCCCTATAGTCTATACTAAAAGAAAAAAATTTTAAAACCTAGGAAGAAAAGAAAAGTAAAAGCTATATATAGTATAGTCTACTAATTAGTAAAATAATTTAAATTAATTTTTTTACTCTTAAATAAATCTTTAGCTTAACTATAAAAGAGTAGAAGTTAATCTTTTACTTTTATAGAGTAGATTCTTTTATTATTCTTAAGCTTAAGTAATATAAGAATATAAATCTAACTCCTCTAGTTCTAAAGTAGTAAGGTATAGAAATATATAAGCTAGCTTAATATAGAATTTAAAATATAGAATTTAAGATATAGAACTTATCTTTCTATTTAGTATTTTATTATAATAGATAAAGCCTAGTATAGAATTTAGGTAAGTGTAAGCTTAGTAGCTTAATATATACTAATAGTTTCTTTTAAAAGCCTAAGTAAAATCTCTTACTCTCTAGTATATCTATTAAATACTATAAGATACTTTTATATATATATTGTTTCTCTATAATATTAGATTTAATTATTATAAATTTAGGCTTACTAATAAAAGTAGTTATACTAGAGCCTATAGCCTCTTTTTTAGAGGCTATAAATATATTTATACTCTTTTTTTAAGAATATTTTAAGCTCTAATAATAATAATATAGATTAAGTTTTTAGGCTTTAAATCCCTATTTTATATAGTAAGATATATAAAGAAAAGGTTAAATAGAAGTAGAAAGAGATATATTTTAGTTCTATATAATATTAAAGTATATAGAAAGAGACTTTAGATAATACTTTCTATAGTAATACTAGTAGTACTATAATATCTTATACTTTATAAATATATATTAGTATTTGTTACTCTTAATTACATCTATATTAAAACTAATAATACTCTATTATACTATTTATTCTCCTTTCTATATATTTAGTCTACTATATATAGCGACATTTCTCTAGCTAGCTAGCCGTCTAGAAGTATCTAACCCTATATATATCTCCTTATAATACTTTAATACTAGGAACTAGTTAAAAATAACCGTATTTAGCCTTTATCCTTTTGTCTATGTCTCTATCTATTACTTAATATAATATACTATAAAATAGATATTATCGCTAGATTTCCTCTATACTTAATATACTAGAGTAGTATACTAATATAAACTTTATACCCTATAGTCTAACTATAACTAATATATCTTATAGTGTCCTTATTATTAGTAGAGGCTCTACTAGTACTATCGCGGCTTTCTAACTTACTAAGACTATTTTTAAGGTTACTATTATAGAGCGCTCTATAAGCAAATTTACCTATAGATAGAGTATTAATATTACTAGCCTACTAATTAAGATTATTAGGAAAATAGGGCTCTATAATATAATAAAATATAATAGGGAAGACTAGCTTAGCCCTAGCTAATAATAGTAGTAAGTCTATTACTATTATTTAGTACTATACCTAAAGACAATAGTATAGTATTCTAGGTATAGAAGATCGAAATTATATATAAAAAGTATATAGAGATCTTTACTAAGGCGGCTACTTTATTCCTAAATATTACTTATTAATATAAGTATATAGTAGAAGAGTTATAAGAGAAGAAGAAGTTAGTCTCTATAAAGCTATTAGATAGCGGCAAGCTAGAAGAGTTTACTACTATTATTAGCGCTAATAGGCTATAGTCTTATATATAGTTACTAGTATTTAATAAGGAGACGAATAAGAACTATCTAGATTCTAAGGACATCTATATAGGCTTCTTCTCTATTAAGAGCGACCCCGACTATAATATACCTAATTTGTAGCTATAGAACGCCTCTAGAAGAAGATCTATTTTAATCTATCTAATCGATAGAAATACTAAACAATTGTCCTACTATATTATAGCTATTAGTAAACATAAGTTCCTATAATATATCTTAGAGCTAGGATATACCTCTAAAAAATAGAAGGCTACTCTTCTTATATACTTTACTAACTTCCTAGGCCTAGGTAATCGAGCTTAGAGAGGTCTCTATAAAGAGGCTAACGACTTCTACTTTACCTATATTGTCTAGATTAAACTTAACTCTTAGTATAATAGCTACTATATACTTGTTAGTAATATAGTATATATACTCTTACTTTTTACTAGGTAAGGTACTACTCTTAGTATTCTAGGATCTTATATTCTAGTAAAAGAGATAGCTAAGAGTCTAGATAACCTAGCCTATACGTTTGTCGAGTATAAGAAGAAGCTATAGAAGTATATATATAAAAAGTAAAAGATCCCTTTTAGTAATAGAGTTCTATATATAGTAAATCTATAGATAAAAACGGGGATTTTAATTAGCTAAATGTTGTTCTAGATCTTAGCTAAGAGTAAGGCCTAGAAGTAGTTTAATATTAGTATAGATAGTATATACTACTAGAGTATCCTTTTAGAGATTTGTAAGTTCTATAAATAACCCTACCCTCAATCCTTCAAAGAATCCGGGGCGGATTCCATGATAATGCGTGGGGGGCACGGGCCACCGAATTCGCCGGAGGGGGCAGATTCCATGAAAAACCGGGGGCAGAAGGAATGAAAAGTACCGGTCGGAATCGTTTCAAACTCGGTGAGTTTCCAATCCGTAGGCACTTTACTCGTGAGTTTTCAACATCGGAGCGGGAGACCCGCGTGGTGAATTGTTATCGCGGTTCGAAAATCCCGACATTCTGTGTGAAGTTCCGCTCGCAAAGGCTTAGGGTTAGGGTCGGCGGGCGTAACGGCGGTTCGGCTGGAATTGAGGGACCGCCGGAAGCGCAGGCTGGACGCTCGCGAAGAGGTAGGGTAGATAGAAATACACCAACAAAGGTGCAGAAAAGCACCCAGCAAGACCACCGACTCTTGTAGCATGTAGCTAACGTTCAACCCCATCATGTGTGACCGCGCCATCGCGACAGGGATCGCGAAAATTCTGTGACAGGGGTCGGTGCAGCTGAGCCCAGGCGAGGCCGCCGACCGAAACATCAGGACAGACACGTTGCTCGACAGCTAATACACCATGGACGCTTTTGAGAGTCTGTTCGTACACTTCCAGAATTTTCAAATCATCGTTTGTAGAGATTGCAAGTTTGCAGTGGTTCCAGACCAAATCAAGGCGCATCTCAGCCAAAGTCACCAGACGCTAACAGTGAGCACTAGGAAAGGAATAATCGAACAAGTGGAAAAACTCGACCACGTCGCTTATAGGTCAGAAGACGTCGTGTACCCCGCCGCCGAACAGGAAGCGATCCAGGAGCTCGGCCCGGTCATCGAGCAATGCTCACAGTGCAAAGCGTGCGGGTTGCTGAGGGAGAGTAAAAAGGGGATCGAGGCGCACTGTAGAAAGGAACACGGCTGGAACAGCGCCAAAAGCAGAGGAGGTCGAGGGAGTTTGAGGAGTCGACCCGCCGCAAACCAGCCGTTCACGGAAGGTCACTGCTGTCAGAGATTCTTCAAGTATGCGCAGTGGACTAAGCTCTTTAAAGTGCTACCGCCAGCGCCACGGATGCTAGGAGGCGGTCATGGCTGCGAGCCCGAGGACAGGGCGCAGAAGTTGACAGATGAGGTAGCCGATGGACTCAAGAGGAAGCTGCGGGAGGCGCACCATCACAGGAAGGTGAACGTCAGCAATGTCAGGTCTGAAATGGATCCATGGCTGGAACACACCAGCTGGGCTCACCATCTGGCTGGGTTTGAGAAAGAAGAGCTACGGGCTAGTCTAAGTGCGGCGCCAAAGCTTGAGGCGGACGAGCGGGGGATAGAGAGCGTGGATGAAGAAGAGGAGGCGATCGAGAGAGCTTGCAGAGCGACCGGCAGGGTGATCAAGAAGGCCATGGACGTCAGCAGTCCGCGGACGATCCCAAGGTCCGCTCTTCACTACGTGAACAGGAAGGAAACCGGGGCCGCGAACAACGAGACTCCATTCTACAGCAAACACGAGGCCAGTACGAAGAAGAAATACTCCAGGGTCTGGGTATCAATGCTGAGATATCTTTGGAGGAGTCAGACATGGGAGAACAAGCCAGACTACACGTTGACGGATGGGCAAGCGAGGAGGCTGGGAGCAATGCAAAGTCTCGCCAGACGAGAGACCGCCGCTCTAGACAAGGGAGCCAGAAAGGTCTGCGAAGACGAGTTACAATGGTCCATCGTTCTTTTCTGGGCCAGCATGCTCGACCAGGAGCTGCTAGACGACGAGTTCCAAAGCGGCTTTCTGTCCGCATTGGCAGTTCTCGGCTTGGACACCGAAGACGCAGGATGGGTAAGCGTGTTCAACTTCACGCCGAAGCTGGCGGCCATCGTCACGGTCTGTAAGGCTCTGGTGGTGTTCATGGCTTACAAGCAGAGGCAAGACGACATCGACCGGCTGATCGGAGCCGGGATAGGTGAGAGTGAGGCGAGAAAAGAAGCGGTCAGCATTGTAGAAGGGGTGCACGATATGGTGCCCAGGCTGTTGTGTCTTCAGGAATACGGGGGACCAGCGAGCCCGATGGACAGGGTCTTGCACATGAAGACTTTTGGAATGAGGATCAGGTTCACGGAGAAAGCCGGGGCACGGGTCACTTGGATGAACAGATGCCAACAGGTCGCCATCGACAAGATCAGCTTCAGCATGGGAGATCTCAGAGATGCACTACACTCGCTGTGGGAAAGGTGTCTGGGGAGGCTCACGAAGCGGTTGATGTTCTTACAGCAAGAGGAGGAACTGCCGATCTTGCATCTGGACAGACTGTTCGACAACCCAAGCGATCTCACCGAGGGTTGGAGCTTCTTGGACGATGAGAGAAACGATGAAGTCTTGGGCAGAGTCAGGAGGCCGGACGGGAAAGACGTGGAGAGCAGGAAGTGGTTGTGGAGCCGGGCCATGAGAGAGGACCGAATAACCAAGTACTTTCTACAAAATATCGACATGAGTGAAGTGAGGGACAGGAGTGAGCTAAAGTGGAACACGACCAAGGTGGAGCAGTACTTCCGGGAGGTGACTCTGTTCAAGGAGGAGCTGATAGTGTTGTGTCACATGGCAGGGGGAGCTCCAGCCAGAGGGACGGAAGTTGTCAGCATCAGGACCGAGAACGGAGAGAGTGCGCGAGCGCAGAGGGGTGTTTTTGTTGACAATGGCATGGTCGAGCTGGTGACGGGCTACCACAAAGGCTACAGCAAGAGCGGCGAAGCGAAGATAATCCACAGGTATCTGCCGCAAGAGGTGGGAAAGCTGTTGGTGTACCATTTGTGGCTAGTGGAACCGTTCGTGCACATGCTCAGGTGGGAAGTCAGGGGCGAGTTCGACTTCAGCAAATATCTGTGGGAGCCGGAGCCGGAAAAGAAATGGGAAGGCGAGGTCGACGGAGTCAGGGAGGAGGAGGAGAGTGGGAGCGAAGAAGGAGGAAGGGAAAGCGACGGGGAAGAGGGCAGTTCAGGAAGCGAGAGCGAATCGAGCACAAGCCCGAGCAGTGAAAGCGAGGCGGATGGAGGTGATGACGAAGGAACGGCAGGAGATCGGATGGTCAGTGGGAGGGAGGCGCGAAGCAGGCCGAGGAATGGAGGAAAAGCGAAAGAGGGCAAGCTGCAGGCACTCAGCATAGACGGCTTCTGGAACACAGAGAGGCTGAAGAGGGTGATGAAGAGGGAGCTATCAAAATGCCAGGCCGGATTCTTTGTAACGCCGTCGACATGGAGGCAGCTATACCCAGCCATCCAAAGGGTACACTGCCCAGAGGAAGAAGTGACAAAACAGCTCGATCGGTTGTACGAAGGAGTAACAACAGAAGATAGGCAGATGCAATCCGGACACAGTAAAAGGATGGAAGAGTTGATCTACGGGATCTTGACGACAGAGAACCCGTTCAGCACGCAGTCCGAGCAGGCATCGTTCAGAAAGGTGAGCGTGTCATGGCACCACTTCATCAGGTGGCCGTCCACTGCGACAGGTAATGGAAAGCCGACGATCGATCTGGAGAAATACAGGAAGATGGTAGAAGAAGAGAGGTGGGCGAAGTTGAGGAGGGCAGACTTGAACGTGAGTCTGAGGGAAATGCTGGGGCCGAACGCTTCATTTAGAGGCTCACAACTGGAAGGGCTAAAGGCAATCGTATCGGGCGAGCCGAAGGTAGTAATGGTCATGAGGACCGGAGGAGGCAAGAGTCTGATGTTCATGCTACCGGCATTCTGCTCAGTCGGAGGGGTGACGGTGGTAGTGGTGCCGTTGATATCGCTAAGGAGCGATCTAGAGAGGAGATGCAAGGAGATCGGACTCAACGCCGGGAGATGGCCCGACCAGAGCGCCAGGCACGCGAGGATCGTGCTAGTAACACCCGAGAGCGCAGTAACGAAGGCGTTCAACAGGTTCATCAACGACAAGCTAGCTACCGGAGAGCTAGACAGGATAGTAGTCGACGAGAGCCACATCGTTCTGGACTCGACAGAGACATGGAGGCCGAAAGTGCTCGAGCTAGCGGAGTTCGCCAGGAAGGGATGCCAGATGGTGTATCTCACGGCAACGTTGCCACCGAAGGAAGAGTCGAGCTGGCTCGAAGCGATGGGCTTGGAGAAGAGGACGGTACGGATGATAAGAGACTCGACGACGAGGAGGAACATCGCTTACCAGGTGGTCGAGTACGACCGGCGAGAAGAAGAGGAGAGGGTAGCGGAGTTGGTAAGAAAGAAACTGGAAGAACACGAGGAGGGACAGATCATAGTGTACTGCCGGAGGGTAGAGCAGTGCAAGAAGATTGGAGAAGTGCTGAGGTGTCCAGTGTACTACAGGAGGGTCGGAGACGAAGAAATGAAAAGGAAGATTCTGGAACAGCTGGTCAAGGGGACGCACAGAGTGTTCGCGGCGACGACAGCGATGGGAATGGGGGTGGATGCACCACACATCAGGGTGGTGGTACACGTGGGAGTGAAGGAATTGGTGAGGGATTACGCACAGGAAAGTGGAAGGGCAGGAAGAGATGGAGAGGCAAGCGAGGCGATCTTAATGAGAGGCTACAACACAGTAGGGGGTCGGAAAATCTTGGAGAAGGGATTCGTGATGGAAAGGGGGATGCACGAATATCTGGAAGGGGAGAAGTGTAGGAGGGTTGTGTTAGACAGGGAGATGGATGGGAGGGCGGACAGGATCGGATGCGAGAACGGAGAGAAAGTGTGTGATGTATGTAGAGGGTTAACAAGAACGGGAAGGAGGGCGAGGGTTGTAGTGAGGACAGGGGGGTTCGTTCCATCACAGCAGCATAGAAGGAGGGAGCAAGAGGAAGCAGACGGGTCAGGGTCAGAGCCGATGGAACAAGGTAGCGAGGATGGAACACCGAGAGGCTCAGAGTTAGGTACGGACAACGTTGACGACGAGGGAGAATCAGGGTCAGGGTTGGCCGAAGCTGGGGATGAGTGTGAAGAGGCAGCAAAGGAAGGAAGAGGGCTAAAGAGGGCAAGAAGTATAGGAGAGAGAGAGGAGAGGGAGCGAAGCATAAACGAGGCGAGGACAGGAATGAGTAGAGAGGGAGAAAGAGTGCAAGCGCAGAAGAGGTCGAGGTTAGCGGAGAGGGCTAGCAGAGAGATAGACAGAGACGAGATGGTGAAGAGGCTAGAGGATTGGACGAAGGTAGGGTGTTCGGTGTGCTGGGCGCAAGGGCAGATACAACGGGCGAAAAGGGCTCGAGGGTGGGAAGAGTGCAGAGGGCACGGGAAGGAGGCAGGGGAGAGGATGGCGGAAGTGAAGAAGAGGATGAAGCGGCTACAGATGGCTCGATTCAGCGGGTGCAATTTCTGCTGGGTGCCGCAGAGCATATGTCAAAGATGGGAAGAGAAGACGGCGGCGTGCGGGAGTAAAACGGCAGGATATCAGCGAAGCGGAGTTGCGGGGGCAGGATGCCAATACAAGGGAGTGATGGAGGACATAGGAGGGGCGGTAATCAGCCAAAGGATGTGGGGGAGGGAAGAGAGGGAGGGAAAGGAGTGGGAGTGGGGGTGGGTAGAGGGGGAGATGGAGAGGAGTTTGGGATTTTGGGAGGGGGGAGGGTTGGAAGAGGACGAATGGGGCCGACTATGGAGGTGGGTGATCCGGAAGCGGGCGACGAACATGATGGAAACGAACGAGTTGGTGAGAATGGTGTATCATATAAGCTGAGATAGAAGAGGGCAGGAGGGAGGAAGGAGGCTGAGGGTTAGGGTTAGCTAGTACAGGGCGAAATGTTAGTGAAATGTAAAAGAGAGAGCAAGCCGTTCAGGGCGCCGACGCCAGGGCCGCCGGAGGCAAGAGGGTTCCAATTGTCGGGAGGAAAAAGAGAGAGAAAAGGAAAGGGGAAGCCGTTCAGGGC